>OU342563.1:12417500-13017500 GCA_910589295.1 Noctua janthe | reverse complement strand
GCGTCGTGAAATGGATTCAGAACGAACGGTGTAAAAACATTATCACTCTTGCCGGGGCGGGTATTTCGACATGTAAGTACTAATTACTTGACAATTAATTAAATGAATGCATCCAATGTAAAGGAAATGAATAATATTATTGTTTATTATTTATTTACTCTACTTGTTCACAATACTACCAACATTATAAACTTTGGTTATTGTGAATAAAGTACACTTATTTACAAAAAAACTTGCTAATATTTCTAATTTTGATGTTTTCCTGGATTGAATAATTATAATTGAATTTCTGAGCATTGTTTATTTACAACAGGCCACTGACTTCTTACTATTTATTTGTTATTCTTGAATGAGTTAAGAACTCAGTCCACTTAACCACTTGTACTTACTGCTGTTTTCACTTCTTAGCTTACATTTCATTTTTGCATGACTCTTTTACCAAAAAAAAATTATTATGTCTGGTATGCTATGTTTTTGTTGCAAAATATTAGTCATTCAAAATTTATTTACTCAACATCTTGTGAATGAGTGGTTAAATATAATTAATTCATGAACTGTTAAACATTAATGCCGGTTTTCACCAACTGTAAACAAAACCTTATTAAATGCCATAAAAACAGTCCTTTGTTGGATTTTCAATGCTTGGCTCAACGCCCGTCAACAGTTGAAATTTAGGTATTGCTTGGTGTCTGTAAAATGGGCTTTAACCTTTTGACCACCAAACCATAAATGCGTGCCCTCCACACCAAGGCACAATTTCACCTACCATTTTGGCACATATTTGTGTTGTTTGGCTTACAGGCATACTCTTGCTTGTCACATATATGTGACTATGGCATTCAAAAAGGTGATCTCTCTATCTAAATGATATATCTAACTAGCTTCTACTTTGCTTGCGTGAAAAACGCATTCTATGGCAAATAGTAGTAAAAAAAAAAAAAAAAAATAGTCTTTAAAAAAAATGTTCCTTTTTCATAATTATACCCAAGTTAAACAAAATGATGAAGTAAAACATGATGATGTGTTGATGCCACATTATGATTGAAATATGATGATGATGATGCTTTTTCAGATAAGAAGAATGAATTCCTGCTTTCCAGCATTTCCTCTTAAAATAAACACTGCTTTCAAAAACCATTTTGGTATGCTTATAGAACTTCAGAACCAAATCTGTAGGACTATAAAAACATTGCTACGGAATTTTTGACAGTAAAAATGTTCAGTGGAAAATTAATATGTCTATGTTTACTACACCAAGGTCAGACAATTCTAATGTTTTGATGGCAACTTTAGAGTTTAGTCATTAGCTTATTAGTGTTATAAACAATTGGTAGATAAAATTTACAGTATATCCTCATAACTGTTTTATTATTAACTGGCCACTGCCCTGGCTTTGCATGGGTGCAATATACATATAAACCTTCCTCTTGAATCGCTATCTATTGCTAAAGCTGTTTTTTTGACATGGAAAGAAAAATTCTAGTGGGAGCAGGGTTTGAACCTGCGACCTTCCGATTCAGTACACCAGATGTCTTAACCAATTAGACCATCGTACCCTGCTCACAGCTCTCGAAAATCGGAAGGAATCGGAAGGTCGCAGGTTCAAACCCTGCTCGCACTAGAATTTTTCTTTCCATGTCAAAAAAACAGCTATAGTTCCCTACGCAGGGTTTGCGTATAAAAATATTAAAAATCTATTGCTAAAAACTGCATACAAATTGTAGTAGTTGAAACTTTGACTTCGTTTTGTTCGTAGTTTAAAAGATCTACAAACAGCAGGAGCGACTTTGTTTTATACTATGAAAAGATTGAGTTCAGTAGTTATTATTCTAAATGGTCGGACATTAAAATCCACATTGTCACTGTCAATGAACTAAATATTTGCTAAAAAGATTTTTAGAAGAAGATATTTTTTTTCATATTTTAAAATCCATAACATCCTAATACGAGTACTTAACTAATATTGTAAATCCGAAAGTAAGTTTGTTTCTTACCTTTTCGCGCCTAAACCACTGAACCGATCATCCTGAAATCATCCCGAAAAAAGTACTGTTCCCGAGGACAACAATAATAACGTTCTTATGATAGAAGATAGCGCCACCTGTCTTTCGAATCATGATTGAATTATATTATAATAAAAACTTAGTGCGTGTTAACAGAGTTTTTTTTTCTAAATTAACGCTAGCGAACCCGCGGGCAAAAGCTAATAATATAACTACTAAGAATGCGAAAGTAACTCTGTCTGTCACCTTTTTATGCTATAATAACTGAACTTATTTCTATGAAATTTGGCGCACAGTTAGACCATTTTAGAACTTAGGATACTTTTCATCGCAGTTATACATTCCCATTGGATAATTTCTGACCTCCACATGAGTAAAGATTTAATTAAAAATTTCTGTTTGCAGCTAATAATAATTACAAATTTCTGTTGCAGCCGCTGGCATCCCTGATTTCCGTAGTCCTGAAACTGGTCTGTACCACAACCTGCAGAAATATGACCTTCCGGAACCTCAAGCTATATTTGAGATCAACTTCTTCAGACAGAATCCGAAGCCGTTCTTTATGCTAGCCAAGGAACTATACCCTGGAAGCTTCAAACCAACCCTTTCACATTACTTCATCAGGCTTTTACATGAAAAAGGTATACTTGCTATTTAATTATATAAAATTGGCAGTCCAAAGTGTACAGATAGTCAGGGAAAAAAAATGTATCGGGATAATTCCAAGGTTCATTCATATAAGAGTTAGAATACATTAAATGCACCTTGTAGAATCTCTTCTACAGCTATATTGTGTTTACCTACCAGAAACAAGGTTTTATTTATTACTAGCTGTGCTAAATGTTACTACTAAAATTACTTCCCTCTTTGAATCGGGTTTTCATGATAATTTCAAGTGTTTTATTTTTTTCCTTTTTATTAAATAAAAGTAACCTAAGCTATTCTTTGTAACATTAGCTAGATGCCAGTAAAAGTCCCGTCAAAATCGATCCAGCCGCTTCGGAGATAAGTCGAAACAAACAGATACATAGACAAAAATTTTTAAAAGAATTAATTGTTAACAAATCCGATTCAAATGGGGAAGTAATACACGCGGACGAATGTCGTGGGCAACGCATAGTATCTTTCTAAGTCTCGTCATGTCAAGCCTAAAGTCTCAATCTACTACTTGGTTACTGTATCTCACATCCATCACCTAGGCCTTCTTCTCCGCCACTACACCCAGAACATTGACACCCTGGAGCGCGGCGCCGGCATTCCCGAGGAGAAGCTAGTGGAGGCCCATGGCACCTTCTATACGTCACACTGTCTCGACTGCCGGAAGGAATACAATCTTGAATATGTTAAAGGTAAGCAGATGTTTTAGAAAGTTATACTCTCTATCTTGTCTTTGATTTTTTATAGTAGGCTTATAATGTTCCCACTGTTGGGACATAGGCGTTTTCTGTGCATGAGAGGAAGTATCTATAATTTGTGGTTTTCTGCACCTCGTGTTGAAAGAGGACTTTTGGCTGCAGGGAGTGGTGTTTCATCGGTTCCACGGGCAGGTACCACATGAACGGACAGTGACATAGTGCTTGTGCAAAGTGAAGTTATTAATACAGGTTTTATGCGTGGCCGCTATTTTGAAAATAAAATAAGATGGCCACGTTTCATAAAACAATCTTCCAACCCCTTTCTTTATTAGCACTTCAAAGCATATATCTGTGTAGCCCTGGCTCTTGCACTAGGAATTACTCTGTCACAAGAGCGAGAAGAAGATAAAAAGATATGCCTACAATAGCTAGTCTGTGAATAATATGTATATAAATCCATATTCCAGAGCGCATATTCGCGGATCAGATCCCAATCTGCACTGACTGCCCGGGCGTGGTGAAGCCGGATATCGTGTTCTTCGGAGAGAGCCTGCCCGAGCGCTTCCAACGGTGTCTGCAGGAGGACTTCCAGCAATGTGACATGCTCATCATCATGGGGTCTTCGCTGGAAGTACAGCCTTTTGCCTCGCTTATTGATATGTAAGTTAACGTTTAACTAGGATGGCCACTGACAAATCGCATGGGTTTGCTTGCCTACTACCGGCGAAACGAAAGCTAAAATGCCCATGTAATTTCCCCGCCAAATACGATTTCAACAGCAACTTGGAATCTCTCGACTTGTGATCTTCTTACAAATAATATCTCTCTCGTCAGGGTCCCCGACTGGTGTCCTCGTCTCCTAATAAACCGCGAGAAGGCAGGCATAGTGTCGCCGCTGATGCGTATGTGGGGCGTCTCCACCGGAGGCTTACATCTGGACGAGAACGCCGTTAGAGACGTGGCTCGGCTCGGAGACTGCGACGATGGGTGCCAGGATCTCGCTGATAGACTGGGTTGGGGGGTAAGTAGCCTTCAAAGCCTTTAAAGTTGAAATCCAACGGCACGGTCAATTTATTTAAAACTTTACTCGTTCCCCAGGAGGAGCTCCGCGCGCTGATAGTTCGCGACCACGCGCGGCTGGACGCGACCGCGCACGCGCACGTCCACGCGCCCGTGTCCCCGCTCGCGCACGTGCACGCGCCCCTGTCCCCACACGCGCACGCACCGCTGTCCCCGCACGCGCACGCACCGCTGTCCCCGCACGCGCACGCACCGCTGTCCCCGCACGCGCACGTGCACTCTCCAGTGGCCCCGTCCGCGCCCCCTGGGGGACTCACTCCGCCTGAGGACCCCAGCAAGCTATGAACGCGCATGTACACAACAAATATTTATTATGTTTAACCAGGCCTGTTTCACTTTAAACTGGTATATTTTTATGGGATTTTTTTTTACCTAAAATAAATTAAAATACTTCAAATTATTTAGGGAAATATTACGATATGTTTTGAATCCAAAAATATTAACCGTACATAATTATATCAAATTACGAAACCCGCAAAATAAAGGTGACATTGATGTTGATTTTTGTTGATGCATCAAATGCTTACCAATTTGTATTGAATGGTTGTGATTGGCTGTACGGTTAAAATTTCTCTTTTAGGGGTTTTCTATGCATATGAGGCATTTATTCTGTTGCCCGAATACAATGCTTTCACAATAAGTGTACTTCTGATTCTGCATCGCTGTCAAAGTCAAAATGATCTTTATTGTTTTAACAATAAGGTTGCTAGTTCTGCTGTCACAGTTTTCTCTTGTTATCAGATTGCAACTTGGTTCTGAGGTGGAGCAGGCCGCAAGGGTATCTGGATTCTAGGGTCTTATCAACTACGGAATAAGGAGTCCAGTAGTAAAATCTAAAAGTATAGAAATGTCACTTTATCCTCCATTGCTATGAAGTCACATTTTAATACAATATTTAAGCAATTTAAAATAATGGTTTAAAAAAATGAGATAATAAAAATACTGTATTTTTATTTCTCTGGAACGCAATTGTGAAAATATATGTTGAAAAAAATTGTAAACAGACTTAAAAATCAATAAATATTATGCAAAATGGATTAGTTTAAAGATCCATAAAAACTAGGTACTTACACCATAAACAAAAAAAAAAAATGACATGGAATTCGACTTAGCATTAACTTTTTTAATTTATTAATTTTTATAATGAATAATTACTTACTGTATTCCAGATTGATAAAAATTAGCAAAGTAGGTAACAAGGATGAATATTGTTACTTGTGCCTCATAAAGTAATTTTTATGAATTTTTAGTTATTTATTTTATTTATTGTGGTAATGTTGGGTTAATTTATGGTTTTATTTTAAACTGTTTTATTCATTTAATCAGTTACTTTTTATTTTTAAACTTGCATGTTTTCTAGTATCGGCAAATAAGTTACCAATAAGAATGGGGCTTCCTGACCTAGAGCCTGTGGGGATTGGCTTTTGACGTTGGCTGTGTGACTTAGAACACTTATATACATAGATGGAATGTGTGTCATCGAGTAAGATTCACAGACAACACTTCGACTTTGCTATGTATCTCATCATTTGAATATGTACATTATTCGTACAATGTTAAAGTTTATATTCATCATTGTTAATGCTTGCTCACATTCAGTTATCGAATTTAGCTGAGCTTTAACCACATATGACTAAGGTTCAAATTTGTATGAAATATTTATTTTGCAAAGTAAATTCAAAGTGTGGTCAGCCAATCTTGCTCTTATAGTATTTCGACTACACACGGCGTTAATTCCCCTATCTGAACGGATTCTTTACCACACCCAAATTAAATTTATATAATAGAAGTTCTTCGAGTACAATATAAAGATCTCCAAAAATTTATATGTATGGGGTAGAGAATTTATATAAAGCAATACTATTCTTGAACTTTCTAATGAATAGTATCCTTATTCAACTTGTGCAAAAAAATATAGCATTTGCTGTTTACAGCACTAAAATCGATAAAAAATTTGCATGGATTGACAAAATTTGTTTTGTCCGTAATAAATGAATAAGGATATGTCATGTACAGTCAGGGTGAGGCTAGAGCATATCTTGTATCGACAGAAACATCCAACGCTTTGTTTTATACAGAGTCATTTATAGGGTTATGCTTGACTGAGCTAATGGTCGTACTTTCATACAAGCTTAAAAGCTTGGCTTGCTTATAACTTACTACTCTTCATGATGTTAGGGTCTCTGAACAGTCTGCTAGCCTTATGGGCTTGCCGTATTGTTGGCCCTAGGCACGCCACTGACAGACGAAGTGTCAAATAATGTAAAGAGTAGACATAAAAACGTGGTGGTCGACTAGTCAACATTGCGATTTATTGACTCAGTCCCACTTGAACCACAATTCATTAAACGCGTTTACCCCTAAACCAGTTTTAACCTAATTCAGCCTCTGCCACTTGCAAACGATTGACAGAAAAAAAACGAGGTTTTAAGAGCATTCTGAAAGTTGGCAACTATTTGGCTGTCAAATATTTCGTTGTTTTGATGAATTAATCAATATTACTAAGTAAATTATGAATTATCGCTGTGTTGTACTGAAGTATTGATTATGAATTACAATTGCTTATATCATGACAAATGAATATTTAGTTTTAGGGACTTGATAAACCTACCAAATGCTTTGGCACCTAAAACTGTTATGATACCTAATCCAGTGTTATTATTGCAATTTAATAAAAATATTTTAGTACAACACAGAGCGATATTTCACCATTCTTTTAGTAGCATTACTTAATTAATCAAAACAGTGAAATATTTGACAGCAATTTGCGACGTTGCCAACTTTCAGAATGCACTGCTTCATATACATTTAGTGAGTTGTGGTGCAAATGGGATGTTGACAGATTCTTTAGTTAGTAGAAATAATATTATTGCAGGACCAATACGCCAATATTTTATTTGAATACATTATAAACCTTTATAATATTCGTTATGTGATCTAACTTTTGTCTCTTATTTATTTGTTTATATCAGAAATATGCATTTCTTATTTACGAGTCCTGCCTTACAAAATCTTCCATGATTTGTTTTCTTGTAGAAAAAATTAAAATTTCTATAGCTGTAGTGTAACTGTGTGTTCACAATAACGAAACCTTTACATAATCACATGTTGCCTGAGATAAAAGATTTCAACTAAGAAAAGACAGAGAGAGAAATAGATATTTGAACATGTTTTATACAGGGTGCGAAGATATCAAGATAATTATTTACATGCTGATTCAAAATTTGGTTTAACACACTTAAATCCAGTCCAAGTAGGGTTTTAATTTTTTTTTTTTAACTATCACTGTGGTCCTAAACTAAACAAAAAATGTACTATTTTTTTTAAATCTAAATTATTATTTTTATAGTCTACACTTAATGCGTTTGGATACAATCGGCAAATCGCGTTTGGATACACGTGAAGTGACATAGATAACGCTTTTTATTATTATCAATGATAATTATCACTTCGAACCTTGGATTATGTAAACGTTTCGCCAGTGCGAACGCACAGTAATAGTAATATAAAAACATGTCTTATGATACAGATATACATATATATATGTAGCTATAACGGCGTGCTAATAAAATCGGTACATTATTATACATATAAATTTTTCTTAGCGATATAATGTTATTTTTTTAAGGGGTGTCTAGAATTAGTTTTGCAGTGAATTTTTCGGAAGCGTCGTTGCTTGGGGCACAGTGTAATTACGCAGTGGTTCAACGGAACCGTTTTCATAGAGTAGTCGTGCGGGGGGAGGGCAAGTGGGCGGAGCTTCTTATGCTTGGTCATAAAAGTTCGAATAATGTAAAAAGATATTCAGATTTTTTTAGTTTGAACATGAACTACTGTAAGTATTTACACTGTGCTTTAGGGTTCAATAAATATAATGTAGTTCCTTTCACTAATAATCTTGTAGTGTGCCGTGTTCTCAAATAGATTTAAACCGAATGCAATACCTTTTTACTATGTACCCTGTCAATCTGTTTGATACATAGTAAATAAGTGCAGCTCAGAATCTTAGGAATATATAACTTCCAAAATATTAGAAAATTGTATCCCCAATATAAACTAGTGTGACTTAAATAGTGTTTCATGTAATACACAAAATAAATGAAATCATAGGCCTTATTAAAATCCACAAGATGTAAATATTTTATGTAACTGGGACTACGCAAAGCATATAGTTATATACTCAAGCAATATAATAAAGCCTTATATATAATATCAGCTATTTTGAATATCGTAAACCATTTAATAATGTTGGAGCCGAATGCAAAATTTTATATAAATTGTAATTTAATGTAATCAACAACATGCTATTTTTAACATCGGCGATATTGCGACTTCATCAGTGCTGTATTGTGTTTAGCTAATTCTCTCTTTGCATTCGTCCTGTGCGACGCATAATTTTGCCGACTAGCGGGAATTCAGTCGGTTGGTCGCGTCGAGCTAAAACCTTTTACTTAAACCGCTTATCGCCGATGCTAAAAAACGCGTGTATAAATATCTGCTAAGGTATTTGTTAAGATTAATTTTGGATAGCCTTTAACTCTCATTGCGTAACACACTTAAAATTGCAATGACTATAATTTAACAATATTCATTGCGTCAAAATTACATCGGATCGCCGCAGCCGTTTGTATTTTTCAATCCAATGAAGTAATAAATTAGGAACTTCCTTTCATCTTCTTTTCTCTATCAATCTTTCGGATTGTGATTGCAAGTGTGTTACGCAATTGAGAGGCTACAGTCCTCTCAAAGTTATTGCGCTTCTGGACTGTCATTGTCAATCGCAGAGATCTTATTGCGTCGAAATAAGGTTACTATTGGCTTGGTCCTGTCAGAAGTAAAATCAATCTGTGAAAGGACTGTAGTTTATTAGCAATATTGTGTTACCCAACCCACGAATTTGATAGTTATTTTAGCTGTTGGTACTTGCAATTTATATAAATTGTTGTAAGCAATATTGAGAAATTGAGAAAATAAAACGCATAATATTTATTAAAGATGTTGTTTTATTTACTTCTCACTAGCGGTATTCCAGATATCTGTATACGCGGATATCCATAGACAAAAAATAGGCATCTTTTTAGCGAATATTTTACTTTGGCGAATTTCATTAGCACTCATCTACAGGTTGTAAGGGTAAACACCGTTGTCACTCAAACCACGGGTAGTTAAATAAATAAAAAAAATATAGGACAGAGTTAAAAAAAACAGAATAAGTAATTTACTTTAAAAATAAATAACAATAAAATTATCCCACACCGTCCGCGAATTCATGGTATGCGCCCGAGTGACGTAATCGCCGCCCATCCTAACTACCTACCAATACTCGTAACATAACCTGTGATGCAACTTTTCCTGGCTTAGAACAGAAAAAAATACCTACCTTAGGTGTTGCAAGACGAGTCTAAATGTAAATTTGATTTGACAACAAAGAAAATGAAAAAGTAATCCAAACCATTGGGTAGGTATTTCTAGCGCATTTAATAAATTTCATGACAATTTTATGTACAGTTAAAAATCACCGATTTTTACACTGATTGAATATCTCTACTTACCTAAATTAATCTCAACAACTGTTCAAAATGGGATCCATTTACGGCCACACACATGCCTCCGCTCGTTTTCGTAGGTTGATTCGTACTCGAGAATCTAACTTCTGCAAACATCCTACGAGCGTCGTTCAGGTTATCACCAGCGACGAAGGTTGATTTTTTCATTGATTTTACGTTCTAATACTTAATGAAACCAAACCACTGGTTTCAAGGATAACGGATTTTTACACTAACACCCTGTATAAATCTCGTAAGTTTGTGTCACCTCGAACTAAGATAGTTTTGTGGATTTTGGTTCCCCTTTAACCTTTTGACCGCCACAGTCGTGTATAGACGACAAACCAAAATATGCCTAGCACGCCACAGTCGCGACTGGGTGACAGAATTTTTAACGTAAATAAATGTCATAAAACAGCATTGTTCTGTTTATTTCCCTTGTTAATTATGTACCTTGACTCTTCTTAATTTATTTGAAGTGAATTGCTTTCGTTAGATTTCATCTATAGTAACTTAAGATGACAAAAAACAAAACCAGATAAAAAGTTCGAAAAACATGGTGCCCTCGACGCCACAGTCATCATAACAGGACACGTAGTGATGTAAAGCAGTAAATATAACAAGAATATCGACCTCGACAGCAACCTACGTTATATTTGATTTACACTGAATTCTGCACTAATAAATAAAAAAAACATTTGATATTGAACTTTTATGTTTGAGAAATCAAGAAAATTTTATAATACTGAAGTTCAGTATTATAATTTTGTCAAGTATTAGTTGATTATCGATTAATTGTAATGACTGCAATGCCCATCTCTATCACACTGTTGTATTGTCTGTGCCGGGAATGCCACAGTCGTCTATGTTGGACAGTCCCATGACGTCAAACGCGGATTTTTTTTAATAGAGTACCTGCCTAGTTCGTTTACGATTATTAAATATTATTAATAATGGATGACTTTAATATGAGTAGTAAAGATTTATTAAATATACTGCTGAGTCGACACTGACACGTTTATAATGGAAGACAGTGCGGAAGTTTTAGAAGACGAAGATTTTGAGGTAAGTTTATTAATTTTATGCTTATTACGTTAAGAAATAAAACGAAAAAAAAAATACCTATCTAAAAATATATCAGACTATAGACTGTTAAATTAAAGTTCGCCGCCTGTGCCGCAGCTCAGTAAGGCGTCCGCCATCGACTACGACGCGGGTGAGGAGTGCGCGCCGGTGATGTTGATTGTCTTTTAAATATTGAACAGTATTTAATATGTGGAGGTATTAAAAATGGTGTGATTGTTCTATCAATTTCTACTACCTATTTGAATAAAAGACTGATTTTTATAATATGTTTTATTTTATCTTTTGTGAATTTCATGTATGTGACACATAAGAGACTTTGTCCATGTAGGTACCATTATTCCTCATTATTTCCTATTTATTTCAGTTTTTTAAATAATCTACATTTGAAAGTAAACAACACTAACATACCATCGATATTTTTAAAAAACTTTTTCCACAATATGAAACAGAATATCAGTGAAACGTAACTTACGAAACTATTAAAGTAAAATACCTATTATTATTTCGTTATTATTAATAAATATCGGTTGCGCACCTCTAGTGCAGAGGCGAGCAAATTAAAAAAGCCGTGCCAGCTACGCCTGTCATCACAAGGTGACAAGAAAGTACGTCATAATTGAACATAGTGCTGTGATGGTATTGACTTGGTTTTATCGATTGTTGTTTTGAATTGTGGGTTTAACGCCGAAACTGTGATACATATCATTTTTATTTCTGTCATAAAGGACAAAGTGGGATGAAATAAAACTCCTGTATTATATATTTCCGGTATAGTGAGCTTTTAATAAAAACATACTCTAGGTTAAAAAATAAATAGTTAGTGCTTTATCGATATAATTTTGAACTCACTACTATTTTGTAGGTATTAAAGGATGAATTCATAGCTTGGCGCCGAAAGGTTAAATAGGTAACTAAAAACGGCTGCCCTGACGCTTTTTGAAAATCGTGTCGCTGACCACCAGTGGGGGACAAGGAGGGGGGATATCGAGAATCATCGCCTTTTCTGCCTCTAGTTTGGCACACCTATTGGATTTTCGCATGATCGATCGATAAAATTCGACAGAGGCTGAAATAAACCACTTACCACTAGGCCTTGTTGTGTTATTGTGATAAGTGAACGAGTATTTAAAAAAAAATGTTTCTTTGGGAAAGTTGTTTGTTATCATGAGTACAATCACGTGTTTCAAGTATCGATCACTAATTACCGTACTTCATTTAAATAGGGTGACTACCCTATTTAAATGAAGTACGGTTTTAAAAATAATGTACGAGGGCGGGTCAATAAGTCCGTGACTTTTTGAATTTCTGACATCTTTACTGAAACAGCAACACTGCTCCTGTCAACAGGCATCTGTCAGTTGACTCCTGTCAAAATTTAAACTTGCTGCGTCAGTTAGTTTGTGTTTGACAGCTATTTTTATCAGACTACTCACTAATTTGAGGAGAAAATGGAAAAAAGTGAATTTCGTGTGCTTATTAAGCATTATTTCTTGCGAAAAAAAACCATTACCGAGACCAAGGCTAAGCTTGATAAATACTATGGGGACTCTGCACCATCGATTTCAATGGTAAAAAAGTGGTTTACTGAATTTCGTTGTGGCCGTACAAGCACTGAAGATGCCGAACGTCCTGGACGCCCAGTTGAGGTCTCTACACCCGAAACAATCAAAAAAATTCACGATATGGTGTTGACCGACCGAAGATTGAAAGTGCGAGAGATTGTGGAAGCCGTAGGGATCTCGCATGGCTCAGTGGTTTCAATTTTGAATGATCACTTGGGCATGAGAAAGCTTTCCGCAAGATGGGTGCCGCGTTTGCTCACAGTCGACCACAAACGCAATCGTGTAACAACTTCACAGGAAGCTTTGGCGTTGTTTAATCGCAATATGGAGGAGTTTTTGCGCCGTTTTGTAACCGTGGACGAAACATGGATCCATCACAACACACCAGAAACCAAACAACAGTCAAAACAGTGGGTTTCTAAGGGTGAATCGGCGCCAAAGAAGGCCAAGGTGGGTTTGTCAGCCAATAAAGTTATGGCGACTGTTTTTTGGAATGCACGCGGGATAATCCACATTGACTACCTTCAAAAGGGAAGAACAATCAATGGGGAATATTATGCCAACTTATTGGACCGATTCAATGACGATTTGAAAAAAAACCGACCTCATTTGGCCAAGAAAAAGTTCTTTTCCACCAAGACAATGCAAGGGTGCACACATGTGCAGTTGCCATGGCAAAAATCCATGAATTGGGCTATGAATTGCTCCCTCATCCGCCCTATTCTCCAGATTTGGCTCCGAGCGACTACTTCTTGTTCCCAAACCTGAAGAAATGGCTTGGTGGAAAAAGATTTGACTCCAATGATGAAGTCATCTCGCAAACAAAGGCCTATTTTGAGGACCTCGACAAATCATTTTTTTTGGAAGGGATAAAAAAATTGGAGAAGCGTTGGACAAAGTGTATAGAGCTCAACGGAGACTACGTTGAAAAATAAAATTATTTTTTTATCAAAAAATCTGTGTTTTATTCCAAAAGTCACGGACTTATTGACCCGCCCTCGTAGGTATGTTTGCTATGGTGAGAGTCGATTAGGTTGCTGTGTTAATTTTTTTCCTGTGTGTTATTTGTATTCTTGTGAATGTGGAGATGGGCCTCATCAGAAGGCTTAAAGTCACCCAAAGGGCAATGGAGAGGGCTATGCTCGGAGTTTCCTTGCGTGATCAAATCTGTAATGAGGACATCCGCCAAGGTTACCGACGTAGCCCGAAGAATAGCCTAGCTTAAGTGGCAGTGGACAGGGCACATTGCTCGCAGAACGGATGGCCGATGGGGCCGAAGAGTTCTGGAGTGGCGACCGCGAACCAGAAGACGTTGCGTTGGAAGGCCTCCCAATAGGTGGACCGATGACTTGGTGAAGGTTGCAGGGATCCGCTGGATGCGAGTCGCACGGGACCGGTCAATGAGGCGGTACTTGAGGGAGGCCTATGCCCAGCAGTGGACATCTTACGGCTGAAATGATGATGATGATGAATGTGGAGAACAAAACGCAAATTATTATAGATAATATTGTTTTATTTACTCCATATATAAATTAGTGTGTTGATGATCGCTTATTTACAATGGTATTAAAGTGAACCAAAGAAATTTAAACTATACAGTCAACAAAAAAATATATAGTAAGTAATTAAAATTCATTTCAATAATATTCAGTATGAGAGATCGGCGGGAGGTACAAAATCAGCATTCGTTATGGGTACTTGACACATTTTTAAGTTCCAAGAAACAAAATAAAAACGTTTTAAATATATTAAAAACTTACGACAATGCATCAGAATGAGATTGAAAACAAATTTATAAAACTTACAATTGACACATTTTGGAAGTAGCAAAGCATCCAAAGCAAAGACTTCAGTTTACGGAGCAGAGGTTTTTTTTTTTATGATATTGAATATAATTAGTGTCCAACGAACGCACTTTAAGTGCTAACGAGTCCGCGCGTCTAAGGGTCAGTTCACCGAAACACGACGCGACGATGCTTAAGAGTCCAGCTGTTTCTCGAGGCGTATTTGCAATTAGTTCACTTAAATTAATACCTTTATGTGTAGTAAATAAAGTTCTATGTTTACGTGTCTCGGTGTGAGCTGATCCTTACACACCCGAAGTTACGTTTGATGTCTGCATCTATACTCGTACAACTCTGAACTTTATCAGAGACATCGAAATGTCGTCAATTGAATAAAGTTGATTCTGATTATGGTGTTAGATTCATTCATGTCAAAGTAACATCCATCTATTCCTTGGCATCAGTAATTCCCTCAGTACTAATCGCAAACATGGCTTCCGTTTCCGGCAGACAGGGGCTGTCGTAGATCTTGCACACTCGGTTGTCGCCCCTCCCCTTGCGTAGGTAGAGGCGGGTCGTCGACGCGTGCGCAATGATGTGGCCGCCTATTGGCTTCTTGGTGTCTGCGTTGAATACGCCTACTGAGTCAACGTTGGCTACTACTTGGTTTGTTATCAGTACTGCTACGCCGAACTGAAATCAAGGGGAAAATGTTATCTCGACTATCTCGAGATCAGACTACTGCAACTGTGTTCCCCGAAAGGGGAAGGAGAGATCGTGGCTAAATAATAACAGCCGGATCGATCTGTAGGTTAAGGCGTACTTGCCTTGGTTGGGTTGTGGATGGGTGACCACCCATTACATACCGAGTTTCCTTTTTGCACGTAAAGCCGTTGGTCCCGGCTGTCATTTGTAGGTCTTTGACAGTCGTTACAGGTAGACAGTGGCCCGAAAAGTCCGACAACCAGTCTTACCAAGGGGTATCGTATTACCTTGTACTAACTGGGTTGTGGAGGTCAGATAGGCAGTCGCTCCATGTAAAATACTAATATTCAGCTGCATTCGGTTAGACTGGAAGCCGACCCTAATATAGTTGGGAAAAGGCTAGGCAGATGAGATGTTCCTCGAAAGGAGTAAGCAGGGTGTATGTATGGTACATTCCCATTTTGCCAATAGGAGGCAGGCCTGTAGGCATTGCCTCTTGCACATCGTTTCATTGTCTAGTCTTTTCTCAACTGTTGGGGGCGGGAATGCACTCTGATTCTCGCTCTAGCAAATGACGGTTCTGAGCGACTGAAAAGGACAGGAGCACTGTTTAATGCGCAGACCGTCACTCGCAGCTAGCTTCCGAGCCGCCATTAAATTTGAACAGAACTATATCTCTTGAGCGTGTAGCTCTTCACCAAGCAATAGGAGGCTACAAATACAAATCTGGCGATCCGCACTTGTGATATTAAAAAAAGTTACATACCTCATCAGCCAATCTTAGCAGCATTCTCATAAATCGTCCCAAATGCAGCTGCCTCGAGTTCAGCTCGCCTCGGCCGGAGTAATCTGTTCTGTACAGAGCTGTTGCGCTGTCCACTATTATTAGGGAGTATCTGTAAAATTAAATATACCAGTGTTTTTGTGGAGAACATCAATTATATTTATTTATAATTGATGTTATACACGGTTATTTTTTGGTCGTTCTGGAACCGAAAGCCATAAACTCAATCATCGATTTCGAAACGATTGGGACTATTTTTTTCAAAAAGTAAAAATAAAAAAAATCACGAAAAATTTAATTTAATGTTTTTTTTGTGAAATAATGAGAACTCGAAGTAACGCTTCCTTGCGGTAAATGCATATGTGTGTGTAAAACGTATTCACGATCGGCAACACACGCGAACGGTACCCATTGAAAAATCCATTCATCGATCCGTAAGCCACGCCCCCACCCCACGCTTACACAGTCTAGCCGTCGCGCGGTTCGTGTTCGGTCACTCACGCGCAACCTAATAACATGTTAAAAATGAGTCGGCAATACGCGTACTCCAATGTGGAGTATTGGGCAATGGTGGATTTTTATGGGATGGCGCACAATAACCTGGAAGAGGCTAGACGACTTTATGCTCAGCCGGAACACCTGAACTCACTGCGCGCACGTGGATTCACCGACCCTCAAGTTCCCTTTACCTCCACCATCCTACAGTGCGTGCGTACCTTAACAGTGAGTTTGGTGAGCAGTGGATAGGTCGTGGTGGCCCTGTGGCTTGGCCCGCAAGGAGCCCTGACTTAACACCACTGGATTTTTATTTGTGGTCCGAAATTAAAAGACTAGTTTATTTCGAGGAGCATACTACTCGAGATGAGTTAAGAAGTGCGATAGTGAAAAGTGACAGATACACATTAGGAAAATTAAAAGACAATGTGATTAAACGTGCCCGTTTGTGTATCGAGCAAAGTGGACTCCATTTTGAGCAGTTGCTTCGATACAGGGAAGTGTAAATTATTTAAAAAGTGTTTACCGTGCCTTCACCGTCTTGAAAACAAAAGATGCCGATGCGTTAGATACCTACATAAACAAAAATAAAATATTTAGTATGAATTTGTGCCCGGTTGATGGCAATAAGCTCGCCCCTTATTACATGGGAATTAAACATAACTGGCGAAAAATGTGGGTGTACCATTAGGCCAAACCCTTCGGGGATAACAGGCATGATGTTATGTATACCGTTCTAACCAAAGGATCGGTCGCGCAAATAGGTACCTACGCGATAGATAAATTGGTACACAAATAAAAATACGAAAAGCGAATTTAGACTTTATTTCTTAACCGTAAACGGTGAAAATTTGAAATTTTACCCAAACTAGGTACCTAAGTAAAATACGCAGTTTACTAAAATTATTCTGAGAAACCTATTGTCTCGTGTCCGACCTGACTGTTACAAAGATGCACAACCGAATTACACGGTTCACTTTATTAAAATAAGGTCTTAATTCCAACCTAATACCTCCAATACCTAAAATACATCCAACTAATAATGAACTCTATTCGACAGACGAAACGATTCATTTTTCTGTGCGAATTGTCTGCGTTTGTAACAGCCGCCAGCATTACCGCAAAAAAAATGTTTTAGGCAGTATTATTTTATGAATCAGGTAGGTAGTTTCGATTGGTCGACACTCGATTTAAGGCCTAATTCCCAAGCGTACTGTCGTCGTGTCGGAGTATAGTTCAATAGGTACGAGTAGTAGTGATTTCGTGATGCGAGAGTGGTGAATTAAATGCCAATTAATTTCTCTCGTTAACAAAGAGATGTGATAGTGGTAAAAACCGTGCCGTGCTTCTGATACGAACGAGAAATGATGTAGGTAAATGAACCCAACCTAAATCGGACCTGAAATGAAATACTACATGCAGTCGGTTAATAAATTCGTCCGACGTCCATTGACCCGCTCAACTGACTCGCAGTTGAGCGGGTCAATGGACGTCGGACGAATTTACGCACAGCTGAGCCGCGCTACGTCATCATCGAGCGGACCGCGTACGTTATTGCGTTTATGAATGAAATAGTGGGAGCCCTACTAAGATTTAACTCGAATGACAGAAAAAATGTGATAAATTTCTAACTTCTATATTAGACGTCATAAAAAAAAAAAGAATATGCCAATAGTAACTATTACTCGACTGGAGTTACTGTGTTTCGGTTCCAGAACGACCAAAAAATAACCGTGTATATAATATATAAAAATACATACAAATAGTCCAAAATACGACAACATATTTTATTTAAAACTGGCTGTGCCCTGCTGTTTCACCAGCGTTTCTCTTTTGGCTCGGCTCGTACTTGGTTGTAACGTCGCCGGTCATAATGTGAGGAGATCTTTCAATCTTATTCCTCTATAATTGTTGTTCAGATAAAAGCTATTTGATTACTGAACAATCGCTCTTAGTGTGGCAGACAGTGAAATAGATAACAGTTTACATTGACACCACAGAAGGCACACAAAGGCTGATGTTCTATGTGCAATAGAACTGCTTATGCAAGAATTTCGAGCAGCTAAGGGGTCGTCCATTAATCAAGTGAGGCTCAAAAGGGGGGGAGGGAGTGTAGTGAGATATCACGAGTATTTATTTTTTCTTTGAACGCGCGATTTCTAAACCGAAAAGCGGTGCGTGAACTTGTCATTTTTATCACGGTGCTTAATTTTCCAGAATTAAATTAGATTAACCTGTATTTAAAGATAATATTTTAAATATTTTTAAGATACTTTGTACCAAAAAATACACGTGATTTGGAGAGGTAGTCTAAAACCTCTCACCACGTATCACCATGGAGGAGGAGGGGTTAAAAAGTTACTTATAAGAAGTTGATTAATGGACGACCCCTAAGAGTCATTCTAAAGCTTCAAAACATACCTAGACTCCGCCATCATAGCACAGGCCTGTACTAGCAGCTGCGTCTGATGGTCAGTGTTATACGCCCGAGCATACGCCACGTTGTCCAGCACCGCGGCGCCCTCCATGCCGTACCGCTGAGCGACCGCGAGCAAGCGCTCCGGCCGGAATGTGCCTTCCGTGTCAATGTACATGCATTTGCCTTCGCCGCCCGATTGCTCTATGGGCAGCTGGAAAGAAATAGAAACTGATTGAACACCTTAGAAATATTGTAAGGAAGATTACATAGAGGATGCCGTGTCCCAGCGATGGGAATGTTTTAGAACCTGGATGCTTACCAGAGGAAAAAAAGGACAGTTTGCCTCCCACGGACAAAACTCATATGCTTGTCAAATTGGAACATAACAACACTGCTGGCCATGATAACTTTAGATCTATAAAGCTTTATTATTTTATAAGTTGTTAGGAGTGAGTTTTTGTGGTCAGGTATTGTACCTAAAAGTCTATTTTCTTGTTTGTTCAGTCCAGGAACACAAGTACCAGTTCGACAGGTTTTAATACAGGAAAACGTTGATACTATTGTATTGTATAACAGGCTGGTGTCCGCAACTCCACGTCCAAAGCACGTATTTTGCGTACGGTAGTCTATACTAATAATATTATAAAGAGAATTTTGTAAGTTTGGATGTAGGGCATTTACAGTGAAGATGCCAATCGCTCGACTACCAATCCATACTAATGTTGTAAAGAGGAAAAGTTTGTAAGCATTAAAGGGAAGCTACATTATCCCAAAGTGTCGTAGACTAAATTCGCGTCATTCCCGGGTGATAATTGCCGACTGTATTGGGAGCAAAGCCGCGGATAAAAGCTAGTATTCTGTAAAGAAGTGGGTTTTACCTGGCATGTCACTGCCAAAGTATGGCATATTTGAGTCTTGCCTGTCCTGAACTCTCCAAATATTTCAGTAATAGATCCAGTTTCTATACCTCCGCCCAGTAGCCTGTCAAGCTCTTTTGAGCCTGTAGTTAGTTGAATTATTTCAGATCTAGGACAAAATAATAATTATGTTAATATAATTTATTTGAAAAATCTGTTATACCAGTTGTAAGATTACAAGAAACACAAGTTTGTAGACAATTGCAAATTAAATGAAACTGTTTGATTTTTCACACAATTTATCTATATCTGCTTAGAATATTTTTCACACTCCATCAATTCTTTCTTTGGTAAGTGGTCTATCACTACAGGCGTCGCTGCCACAGAGGGTCCGGGGCAGCTCAAACCATCTCCTGAATGTCATAGCGGGTAAATTTGATTGCCCGTTTATGCATTGCCTGTCAAACCTACATGTTTTACTAATAGTTTTTAAAGCTGTTTTTGATATGGAAAGAAAAATTCAAGTGCGAGCAGGGTTCGAACCTGCGACCTTTCCCCCTTCACTTTTCTTCTTCTTCTTCCTTGTTTTTTCTTCCTTGCTGTAGTTCCCTACGCGGGGTTTACGTATAAAAAAAATATTTTAAAATAGTTTTTTAAGTTTATGTTTACTAACAATTTATATGGATGTAAAATGATTGTTATAATAATAATATACTTTTACTCTTCAGAACAGTAGTAAAGAATATTGTCATAGTAGTGCTGGTGGTGAAGGTGCACACCTTCCACTGGCACATGTTTCCCATGCTGATCTCCTGGTCTGACACACAGGGACACCACACATTCAGACACACTGTTAAACACTCACCTCAAACAATATCCTAATCAAAATGCCTATTTACCTTTTCTGGTGGAACTCAGTAGCTGTAGTGAATCCCATGGGCACCAGCTTGGATGCTTCAGCCAGTATTTTGTCTGCTTTCGCTTCTGATATTCCTTTTATAGTAATCAGCCATTTCTTAGGTGCATAGGCCACTGACTCAACTGTGTGATAACCTGCCTCTTCCAGTTTTTTAATGTCTCCAGATGTAATACCATTTCCCTGAAATGTATTTCATAAATAACATACAATATAACATAACATCATCCATGTAATCTCTGAAGGGAGAGACACCTCTGCCTAACCCGAGAACCTAACAGTACACTCACATTTCGCCAGTATGTTTAAGTCCCATGTAATAGGAGGCAAGCCTATTGCCATCAACCGGGCACAAATCCAGAGTCCGTAGCTGCTATTTCATATACATATAATTCGTAAATATGTCTGTTTCCAAATCTGTTTCTTCAGAAAGGCTGAAGTTGATTATTAACACAACATTATGTTTGTAATCGCCATAGGGGTAGGTAGAGGTGTACCTAATAGAACTACAGTCCATATTTCCATCTGTTATGTTTAAGTCCCATGTAATAGTGGATGAGCCATCTCAAATCCAGATTCCAAAGTGGTACTGAGAAATTGCCCGACCTTGGAATCCACCTCATACTCAGCAGTCGTGCTTGCAACCATCTAGACCAATGAGGCAGTATTATAATACATGGATAATAATGTTTATGTTCCCACAATGTTAATTATTTACTGGTAAGCTTGCAAGGCACAGCGCATGGGTTCTGTTAATGACCAACATAAAAATAGCCAGTTTAGCTGGTATTTCCTCTAGGAACACATGGTCAGAAATCAAAATTACGGATCAGAGGGCCGCCTTAAGAGCTGCACATCCCAGGCTGAGTTCAATAGCATAAATTTGAAGACAACCTTAAAATAATAAACCTTATACGATACCTCTAATTTAGAAATAAGTTGTGGTCCACATTCGTCTAAGTCTTCATCAACTGCTGTAGCAGTTACTGCTGATGCGGTGGCTGTCATATTGTCCTTCACTAATACACTATCACCGAAACATTAAAATCTTTTTACGTAAAGTTTCTGAAATTTCCCCTCTCGTTCTTTGTTTAGTTTGCCCGTTGTCACTTGCTGTTTTTAATTACCTACAGCATATTTAATATTATTTCTCTCACAAACACAAACACAAACACCTTTCTATATTATGACGTATAGTATAACGTTTAATAAATAGTGACAAATTGCGGAAAAAAAAACAAGTTTCAAGTTTTAACTTGTGTTTTCGTTAATCGAATATGTCAGAAGTAGTCACTGTCAGAATTCCCTCCAAACTTTTTTTTTAAATTTTCACAGATTATAAATAGACAATTTGTGTCATATGGCACCCTATTCACGAAATATGCGAAAATTAAAACCTTTACAAACCCGAAGCCCTTGATTGTGGCTGTCAAAAATGACGAGAATTGTCAACGGCACCGGCCGGACTCGGCAAAACAGAAACAGAACAGCTGACTGAAAATTATTATTCTGATCTGAACAACAAACAGTTTGTTTCATACGCCTGCGCCTATCGAAAGTTTTAGAAATGGAGAGTCAACAAGAAGTTTCGCTATTAATAGAGGGACAAGTTTTTAAAGTGAAAAGGGACTTGCTTAGTGAATACAGTGATTATTTTCGGGCGATGTTTAGCGGGAACTATGTCGAAAAGGAGCAACAAGAAATTCACATCGATGTATGTATTAAGTCCTTTTCATGTACGATACAATTTACAATAACAATGGTTTACGTCCAATTTGAAGACTGCTTTCAGAACTGTTGCACCAGTAATGAAAATATTCAAGGCGTTCCATGTATTGTTATTCTTATAAAATCATAACATAACATCACACCTGTGATTCCCCAAGAGGTAGGCAGCGGTGTACCTATTAGTTCACCCCCATTTCGCGAGTTATGTTGTCCCATATAATAAGGGTGGATCCTATTGCCATCAACCGGGTACAAATCTAAACCCTGTGGCTGCCACTGACAAATTCTTGATGGAAAAATTCTATAACACTGCTCAATCAGGGAATCCTGGGAATTGAACCCAGGACCTCATGCCCAGCGACCACTAGACTAGACTAACACTGCCTTGTTAGTCTAGTCTAGTGGTCGCTGGGCATTCTTGGAAAATCATCTAAATTAAATGCTTGATAAGTTTAAAACTTATTTATAGATCTGTGTTCATAACTTGAAAGCTTCCTCTTTGCAGGTGGTAGATGCAAACTCAATGAATATCATTACAAGATATATGGAAATAGGTTTGATTGATATATCAGATTACCCTCTATCTACGGTTGGGGATCTTGCCATTGCAGCAAATTTCCTACAAATAACAGAACTTACAAAACAGATCAACTACTGTTTAGAGCAATCAATATCATTGTCAAATTTCTTGGAAATTAGAGAAATAGCACAAAATGCACCTTCAATGGAATTGGAGCAAGCGGCTGTAACATATGGACTTTTTTCATTTAAACACATGAAACCCGAGTTAGTTCCGTCAATAAATTCATTGTTTTGGTACCTATCACACACATACTTGAACACAGAATCTGAATTATGTGTTTTTAAATTTGGTTTGCAATGGATTGAACTACAACAGATGGGAGCCGATGCATTACTTATTGTCCTCTGTTGTTTAGATATGAATAGACTTACAAGCATAGAATTAAAGGAAATGAAGGATCTCATTAAAGATTATGTGAACAGTTTAACTGAGAAAGTAGTAGAATGCCTACACAAATTGTCAAAAGACTATGAACTATCAACTACTGTTATAAAAGGAAACAAACAGGTACTATGTGAAATGTATACAGAAAAAGTGTATACAGAAGTGTTAAATATAGTGGATGCGAGTATACAACGTAAGCTGCGGTTTATACCAGCGGTGCCAATGTGGTCTGATAAACGCAAAAACGCAGAACTATCAGAGAATTACCTGTATACTTATACAGAAGAGAATGGTTTTCGAAAGTGGATAGAACTAAGTGAAAAGAAACTTTGGGGTTGGAATTTAACCAATTGGACTCCTACAAAGATTGTTAAGGTTTGTGGTGAATATGGAAGGGGTGCGGGTAGCTATATGAGGGACGTGAAAGTATATGATGTTCTTAAAAAGGAGTGGATACAACATGGAGTAGAGCTGCCATTACGGAGACACGCTGGTGTTGTGGTTGTTGAGGATTCATTGTATATTCTCGGAGGGGTTGGTGGATATAGGTAAGTTTAAAAATTAATTTATGGATTGACCACACTTATTGATGCCAAATCGGCTTGAGCCACTCAGAAGAAGCTTCATGTGGTGTAGTGGCGTCGACCGACAAGAACGAAGCGAATGACTTTTTCGCTTTTATTGCATGGGCATAAAGCTCTTTTCGATTCTGAATGGTGCATCTGTTGCGCATAGAGATCGTGGGAACCTGTTGAAAACTCGTTTTTTTGTTTGGTTTATCGGGTTTAGACATCGATATCCACCACGTATGCGGAGTTTGTTTAGCTATTTTATATAAAACTTGTGCCCTGTGTACCTAAATAATGACGTGTGGCGCGCTTTAGTGGTGCAGTGGGGGAAGAGGTCTAACAAAATCGTACTGGCAACCGAACGTACCGACCCACTTTCGTACTAAAAATTAAGACTAAATAAACGTTGGCAACTTTGTCAACGTTGTGTCAAACTGAAGTCAAACAAAATGGGTTCAAAAAAATCCGCCACCGTATTTTCGTGATTTGTTGTAAATAATTTGAAATCATGTCCAATAAACGGCTTAAATTTACCGCAACATACAATGTTAAAAATGATGATAAATGACAAAGTAAATCAAAATTTACATAAATGCCATTTAATAGAACTTGAACTATGTTTTCATAAAATTACTTATTCATAATTTAAGATTACTTACATAGTTTTGAGTCAAAATGTATTCTGCTACTGGCATAAGCGTTGCCTTGAATACCTTTCGATTGAGAGGTCGTTCGGTACAAGAAGCTACTGAAACTCTTTTAAAAGTTCTTTATTATTCATTACGCTCGACGCAGGTATGTTTTCTTGTTATAATTGCTTGCTTGCATATAATTGCTTGCACATTAAATGTGCATTCAAAATTTTTTTTTAATAAGTGATGACTTAGTTATAAAAAATCATCATCTTCCTACCGTTGCCCCATGATACACGTTTAAAAGTATGAGGGTTGTAAAAGAAATTCCCCAAAAATGTGTTATGATTATGTTTGTATAATAGGTACTTTCTAATCGTTCTTGTTGCAGGATTCATGTAAAAGATTTCTCTATCGAGAATGCTGCAAAAATCTTCAAATCAAACTAGGAAATAATATTCCTAAGCAGAATTCACATCTGGGACATGAATATGTATGTTTTTGTTTTAAATTTATAAAAGCAGTTGAACCAAAAATATTATCATGAAAATTAAATGTTCTATCCCTAACTATCTTATTAAGTGAAGCCATTTAGCATCTTCTTACAGGTGGAATTCAAAAAGGTTCTAGTTTGTTCTTATAATTTATCTTCTGACAACCCTAATATTTTTTTTAGCTGAAACATCATATCAGAATGACTATTGGATCTTGCGCTGAAGCAAAGAAGAGAGTTAATATGAGTACCATAAGTAATATATTTTCTGATTCCATAGACACTGAACAGAGAACTTCCCACACCGGCCAGGGAATTGACATGAGCCCTACTCCTTTGCCAAAGCCTAAAAAAAAGGAAAGCCATCCTGAAGAAATACCAGGCAGTCCTTTACCAGGGTTGCCAATACCGGCGTTCCCTGATGTGGGAATACCCTTTGTACCTGAGCTCCCCGTGCCGGAAGTACCTGAAATTCCCATGCCACAAGAGCCCGGTAAAATACCAAAAAGAAAAGCCTTTCCAGGCTCTCACGTGCAAACTTGTTCTACACAAGTTACAAAAGACACGCCCATGGACGTATGTCTTCTATTCGCTACAAAACATCCGTCAGGACACAAAGCGGCAAAATCTAACTGTGAAAAATATAACTTCAAAAATATAAAATTCCTGATGTTTTAGCTAATGATTACGGCGAGGAATTATGAAGTCGCAAAAATTTCATGCTCCAAGCAAAAGACATAGTAACGAATTTCCCATAGAGTCGGAACTACCTACTCGATATTTTATCAATACCTACTGGAATGTACAAAACGGGTCCGCACCAGAATGAAAACATTAGATTAATATGATTTTGTTATTTGAATGACTTATGAACAATTTCAACAATTATATCATTTTGTATACAAGTTGCAAGGACAAGTACAGCATCCAAAACTGTTATCAAAAGGTTCAATATTATACTAACAGAATAATACCGCAAGTCAGACATGAAAATTATAATAATGAAAAATAGTAGATACTTTAGATTGTTGTAATGTCATCATCATCTTCCTAGCCTTTTCCCAACTATATTGGGGTCGGCTTCCAGTCTAACCGGATGCAGCTGAATACCAGTATTTTACATGGAGAGACTGTAAATAAAATAAATACGGAAGTACCTAAACAAAATAGTAATTTGCAGTGAATAATAAAGTATCTGATCCAACTGCTGTTTTTATTTCCCTACAAAATTATTTTAAAAAAAACGTAGCAACTTGAAGAAGTTACGATGTTCCATAGACTATTAAGGTGTCTGAGCACAGTGACCGTGATACGTTTTCTGTTAGTTTGGTATCCTTACGGAAGGGATGGAACTCTAATTTAAAACATAAAGCAATATTTTCATGATTAGTAAACTATGAGACAGGCAAATCTTTCGGTATAATATGTCGTCAGGCACTACACTTTGAAAAATTTGTCTCCTCGTTCTGTAAACTACGAACAATAGCAATATTGCCCTTGACATACAATGATCGTGCTCAGATGCACGCTTTAAAAATAAGCCGATAATCGGATCGAATGAAAGAAATGAACTACGCAGGCAGGACCTATAGCACTTTTTCGCAGACTGAAGTAAGATTAAAATTAAACTGCTGCGGTGGTCCCTTGGTCTCGACTTTCGACTTGACTAGTAAAAAACAACAAATATACGGGTAAGCAATTACAATAACAAAACAAATGTATCTAGTAGCTAATCAACAACCAAGCAAAGGCTAATGCCTGTTGAAATTTTTGCTTTCCTAATTTTTCTTTTAGTGTCCGATCGAAAGTTCGGTTTCGGTCGATTATCGGCAAAAAAACGGGTTTCGGTTTCGGTAGCAAACCTGCCAAAACTACAACCGAAACGAAAACTGCGTTCGGGAGTTCTCGCGCTGTGATCGGTCATTTTGCCGCGTCCACGTGCCTAATCACGTCGTGACTGGCTTGTGTTTGCAGTTCGTTTTGTTTGTTGTGAGTTTTCGTGTGGTTTATTTTGAACTCGGCAAGTTTTATCACGTGATGTAGCATAAGAGTAGGTAGTAAACATCAAAAAATAATTCAATATAACAAACTAATACATAGATTATAGTAGAATCAATTTTAACCTATCTATCTAATATTTTTTTGGTTAATTTAACTCTCTCGCTAATGCTATACCTAAACAAACATTAGTTAGGTACTTGGTACTTACTATGATGCATTAGCGGTGATAATATTATGGATTCAGAGTTTCAAAGTTCATTTATTAAAATTAACTTTGAACGCCGAAGTTCGGTTTCGGTTTCGGTCGGACACTATTTTCTTTACGCCTCCTAGGGCCTAACTTTCCAGTGACTGCCTTTATAGTGATACTTAACAACTAACACCACTACACACGGATTCAAACTAAAAAGTGAGTTGTTGTACTAGATGTGACAATACGTGGCAACATACTATAGTAATGTGTCCTTTTTTTTTCCATTATTTTCACCATTCGCTGCATCTAGTTTTAATTGCAGCTTACTCTAGTACCAGCACGCGTAGCATGACTATCGTAGAAACGAGTTTTGTCGACGGAAGAATCGACAAAATGGCAGATAAACAAAAGAAATCTGTCATTTTGTCGATTCTTCCGTCGACAAAACCCGTTTCTACGGTGGTCATGCTACGGGGGCAGGTTTGTTATAGCATCTGTTGCCCAAATAAAGCAGAACTAAATAAAATTTGTATATTTCAGGGTCGTGTTAGAAACTGCTATCATTTACGACTTAAAGCAAAGGACTTTTAGAAGAATTGCTGATCTACCAGACGCGATACAGTTACCAGCAGTATGTGCCCACGAGAAAGAAGTGTATATGGCTGGACTCCAAAACATTTACAAATACGAAGACACTGGAGAACATCAGCGATGGACAAAGGTCCTCGACACAGACATAATGCCTACCATCTTGGTTTCTTTCAAAGGTTATATATATGCAGCACAGAGTTACTTTCCCCACCTGCATAGGTTCAGGCCAGGAGTAGATACAGCTTTGCAACTGATTGGGGGGTTTAATCATATTCCTGTGACTATATGCAATCTAGGTAAGTAAAGTAGTAAACCATAACATTGTGCAATCGTTTTACTAACCTATTTGAATTTGGTAATATTAAACGACTATTTTAAGTGAACAATGACATCTTAGCGTGTCGATGGTAATCTAAATAGTGTCAGCCCAGAACTGAGCTACTATTTGACGCTTTCGGTAGCGTCGTATCAGTTCCTGTGGTGAACAAACAACAAACACGCAGGATACGATATTAAGTGCCCCATCGTTTGTAGAACAGCACCACATTTACACTTCAGGGCAGAGTCGTTAATGAATCTCCACCTGAGCAGGTTTTCCTTGCTGCGACAAACCTGGGTCTGGAGCCTATTTAAAGACATCCAGCCCCCGTAGCATGACCACCGTAGACAAGGATTTCTTTGACGGAAGAATCGACAAAATAACAGATAGTGCAAAGAAATCTGTCATTGTGTCGACACAATCTGTCATTTTGTCGATTCTTCCATCAAAGAAATCCTTGTCTACGGTGGTCATGCTACGGGGGTAGGTCGGCCATTGCAACTCATGTCCAGGTGGGAGATTTTCAGCAGGTGGAACAAATTGGTTAGGTAAAGATGCACTACCTCGCCACAACTTTAGTCTTTCAACACTGACATTAACTGTGCATAATCTTCAAGTACGCGATTGTTGATGGTGTTGATCACCGACTAACAATACGAGATGCTAAAGTCCATTTTATTATGTTGCAGGTTACAGGCTGGTCGCCATCACACGTTCAGGTGACGTGGTGACAGACTTTATTTATCTAGAAGAATTTCAAGATGCAAATATACCTAGCGAAAATGTCAAGCTTATATGGTCACAAACATGCTGGCAGTTAGGGGTTAATTCCACAGGATCTTGCTCAGTAGTGATGGCGTCGCCTCCCACTAACCCTGAAGTGTCGCCCTTCCACCAACGGTACCTCACAATGTATGGAACAGGGTAGCTTCAAAACCGAAACACAAAAATGTTATTAATTTACATTTATTACGTCATTCATTTACAAACATACTCGAAATTATTAATTAAAGTACATACAATTTGTACAAGAACTCCACAATAAAATAAGGCAAATAATTGTTAATACTCATAATATTACACTAATTACCATACTTAAATAAAAGTGACAGCATTATATGCGATCTCAATGAGACTAGTAGTCAACAATAATAAAATAATCTTTGCAATTAATAGGTATACAACAAGAAAGCCAAAAATTTTAATCTAAAATTATTTTGTCACTGGTGTAAAATAACTTACATTAATATGTCTCTATTATAAACCGATGTTATTTACAATGAATAAAGAACAAAATACGATAAATCTCTAGTATGTTAAGGCCACTCAATGTGATGTATTAATACATACACGTTGTTGAATGATTCAGCACCAAATGGATCATAGTCACACATCCAGGGTGTTATTATGTCAAATAATGGCACTGCGCAGAGGATCCGACATTACTATTTCTTACATGAACATTAAAACTTACTTATCATATTTAAAAGCTCATATCCATCGCATGTTTCTTATAACTAGAATTAAATATAAACAATAAAGTGATGTATTAAAGTACGGAAGCATTTCATTTATCAAGATTCTGTGTCAAAATGTGTATTTGGCATTTACAAGATGGCTATATACGAAGTTATTGGAAGCACTACATATAAGATCTAAAGTAAAGGCCAGCGCACGTCGCGGACGGCGAGGCAAGGCATATTATCTTTACCCAACGTAAATTCATACGTAGCTAGTAGTAACAAGACACAAATTCCAATATTTAGTTATCAACCCCAAGGCATCAATAAAGATTACCCTTCGCGGCATTGAACATTAGAATCTCTATCTTGTTACGACTAGCTACGTATCAATTTACGTTGGGTAAAGATAAAACGAACTGCCGTGCCGCGCCCGGGTTGCGCTAGCCTTAAATGTTTTGTGTAGATTATGAATATTATGAATGCATTCTCTTGGTACAAAAATATCAACTATACACTATCAAACTTTAGCACGTCATCAAGGCACGTTTGAAGGCCCCATCCATTCGCCGTTACATTAAATAATTATTACAGTGTTGTACAGAATAGTAAAAATATAATATTACATGCTACTAGTTTTAAAACTTGCACTATTTTGTTATGAATGTCTATAAACTATAGTATTCTGGATTACCCATGATGGGGTTGTCAGTTTCGTTAAAAATAATATGTATAGTTGTGCATGGATCTTTTGGCGCGTGGCGTAAAGGGAACTAACGCCGCCATCTTCATTTTTCAATAGAATTTCTTCACATGTTTACTAACAGCGCCCTCTGTCATTTAAGCGCCAAAAGAATCATGCAGGACTGTAATTGTATGTCTTACTTTACTAACATGTTGAACGAAATGTTTACGTCCACCCGCCTGTAAGTTTATGGAACAGTTCTTCGTCGAGGGTCTGGTTGGCATCCTTGGACCGCATGGAGAGGAAGATGTAGCCTCCGATGAACTCGTGGACCACTTTGCAGTCAGCTGACTGAACTGAGAATATTATGTTGCCCTCCTCAAACTGTACCATCATGTGTTTTATCTCCCAGTTTACGTTCCATGCCTGGAAAGGAAGAAATAGAATTGTTAACACAAATACTAAGCAGATGATGAAATATCTGTAAAAGGAGTCATCAGACTTGGCTTCTAAATTTTTATTAAAATAGTATGAGGAGTGGAGAAAAGAACAGTTACCACATTCAAGTACATCATTTTGAACCCCACACATAGAATTTTTTCATCATTCCATACATTTTGACCGTATATACAGTTTTGTAGGAAACAGCTGATGATGTACTGAATAATACGTGGTAACCGTTTTAGCGTCGGTGTAGCTTCCACTCTGTTTAAAATTATGCATCTACTTCCAGATGGGGTAAGCACTTTTGGCTCCATAATCTAACCAAAAGTATCAATAGTAAGTAGTAAGAAGGTAGGAATTATTTTAGAGCACATGTGTCTGTGCTAAAACAGATGCTTTCTCTATTCCTTCACTCTCATGGTCTGATTACCAAAAATGTTACCACCTATACATACTTGAATAATTTTGTTGTAATCGGTTGTCACTATCTATATCTGTGGTTGACACGTTATGGCATGTGATACAGAGGAGGAAGAAAGATTGAGTCTGAATGTGGATAAGAGTAGAGGCAGAGCAAAGAAACGATGGATGGACTGCGTGAAGGATCATATGGCTAGAAATGAGGTGACTGCTGAGATGACGAGTGCTAAAGAAGTACCGGTATGGAAGATGAAGACAGCCGACCCAAATAAATTAGGATAAAGGGCCGGAGAATAATGGTACAAGAAAAGTTATCAAAAAATATGTTTACAATACTTACTTTCATAGTACTAAACCGCCACGTCTTGATATGATCCCCAGTGTTGGGATCAAGTCGCATGATCCTGTTATTGGCGATGCTGATGATCTCATCCCGCTTGTGGCCCATGAAGCGCACCACGAACATGGTCTGTCCGTAGTCGCGGAGGTTCTGCCAGGTCTTGATGTACTGCAGCTTGGCTTCCAGCAGTGGAAGGTCTTTCACGTTCGCGTGGCTTTCTAACACGCGTTGGGTGAACTGGAATGGGGAATACGGATATTTAGAAATAGCTGCGAAAAGGTGGGTTGTGTAGGCGCAACAATTAGAACAAAGAAGTTGAAGTCTGATTTGGTGTTACAACTTTGAACTGTATATCGCAATACAAATAAGGTGTATTGTATATCAACAGAAAACCTTTTATTCTTTATAATCTATAAGCCTATAATGTTTTCACTGTACCCGCAGAAACCATTATACACTTCCTCTCTATGACAGGGAATTTGCAGTAACAATCCACGCCGGCTTAGTAGATGACACACTGTCTTCGAATTTTTGGTGAACCTCAAACATGGTCAGGAAATCGGCACGTCCCCTTTGAAAGCAGTGGTGACGATTGATGTAGAGTGATTCTTCGCTGAGGCCTAGAGCAAAAATATAGCTCACCTTCCCCTTGAGTTTCTTAAGGAACCGCGGCGCTAGATAGTTGTCCGGCTGCAGATGGTCCAGATGCGGCAGTGAATGCTGGTTGAGCGCGGCGGCGGGCTGCGGTCGCTGAAGCGCGAGCAGCGATCTGACCGCAGCTGCTTCGGTTGCGAACGCTGCGTCCGCTAGCGAACGACCGCGTGAACCGAGACGACAGGCGGCCACCCACTCGGCGTATTGGTCCTCCTAGGATAATAATATTTGAAATGGTAAAAGTATTAGAACTCTTCGTTCATTAGTTTAATGACTAGGACGTCTGCTAAGAGTAACTCCTGGTTTCGATGATCTTAGTATTTTCCATCAGGAATTTCTGAGTCTCGGCCAGAAACTATGCCTAGTCTTTTGCTCATTTAACGGCGAAAAGCCCTTTCCCGGATTTCGAAGTCTAGTTTCTGCTGCTACTTAATTATTTGATGACCTTTTCAATAGTTATTCCAAGATTAACTGAATTTACACTAGATCAAAGTATATATTTGTCTTAGTGGAAAGGAAATAACATGTATATGAACAAAGTTTACTTACATTCTCGCACTTAAGCCACATCTCATGCATGGCGTCTTCTGCGGGCACCTCGAGCTTGATGCTGTAGCGTCCCGACGCGGGGTGGGCGTCAGGAGTCACCTAGTCAAGAACAAAGTTTAGTATTAAAATACATACTGGTAATGAAGTGTGCAAAGAAATAAATATAGTATGCGGCCTGGGGTTTTAAAAAAAGTTTAATTTCGTAGGCGTTGTCTTGATCACGCATACATAACAGTTTCTAACATGACTTCAATTTACAATAAGGATTACTGACGGCACGGCACGCCACTTGGGACCACGTAACTACCGAAACTCGGCGCTGATTGATTGAGGATGTGACGTCACAAAAGCAGTGATTAGCTGAAAACTAACGGGAAGTATACAACACCCTCTCACAATCTTCCGCTAGTATGTCTGACACTCTAGTACCTTAAGGTGGAAGCCGCAGGGTAGTCCGCGAAATTCAAATTTTCTTATGTTTTTTGCAATTTTCAGGTCAGTGTCAGGTTGTATGTTGATGAAAATATAAATCGCGCAAATAACACGTATTACAGAATTATAATCATTAATACAATCCGCGTAAGTTCATTTTGAATGACTTTTTCATGAAATAGTAATTTTTAAATTTGATTTTTGCGGCGCATCCGCCTTAAACATTTTCATCACCGCCGCTTACCATAACTATTATAAATACTAGTTGTGCTATACTATAAAAGCATAGATGTATGCCTACCTCAGCACCACGAAGTTCAACAGCGTACGAAGCAGTTTCTCCTTTCCCGGCGGCCTCGCTTGACGAGTGTATGCGCAGTACGCCGTCGCGGCACGACACCCAGCCGCGCTTGTACGCCTTCAGAGTGAAGCGTTTGGGCCTGTGATGTGAATACGATTATGTTAGCATAACATCTGGCTCTTGTGATACAGGGAACCCTAGTACAAGAGCCAGAGCTACACTGATGTTACTAACAATCACCTGTTAATAAAGATTTTTTATTATTATTACCATTCGCTAGCATCAAGTCCACTCACAAAAGCCTCATCAAACTAAAAAACTCATAACATAAAATCACGCCTGTAATCCCCAAAGGGTTAGGCAGAGGTGTACCTAACAGTACACCCACATTTATGGTTAAGTCTCATGTAATAGGGGAGCCTATTACCATCAAACGGGCACAAATTTAGACTCCGTGGCTGCTACTAGGAAATTTTTGATGGAAAAATGTCACCTGTCTTTGAAGTTTTTGGCCCTGGGACTGTGGAGTTCTGAGTTCGAATACACAACCACTGGCCTAAATGATGTTACAAATTGTTATGAAATATAGAAGAAGAAGATTACTGAAGAATTATTTTAATCATGAGTGACAATAGTTCATATTAATACAAATAATTTGGGTAAAGGGGTAAACTATAGATTATGTTAAAAAAAAAAATACACAATTTATAAATTAATATGGACAGTACTAAGTGGAAAGTTTGGTTATTTGGAGATATAGTAGGTAAATAATACATTTACGGACGTTATAATTATTATTAACCGACTTCAAAAAGGAAGAGGTATAGGTGCGCAACAGTAACAACAGACGACCACATAAAAATAAATAATTTACATGTTAATAAACAGGTTTGTGTCCAAACTAAATACATGTGTTTACAAGGTTACAACAATTAAGTTATTTTTGTTGTATGAGGGGAATGACAAATACATATCTTACGCGAAAGCGCAGTATTCGTTGTTACACTTGCTGGCCGGTCGACATGAGATGAAAGAAAGAAAATATTATGTAAATACTTGGAAATATTATAAATACAAATAAAATACATAATACGTATATTAATCAAAATGAAATATTAGAGAAGAAAAATCGTCCGAGCCCAAACTCGATGGGTTTATGTCGTTTTATAACGGAGTTCCTATGGCTACCTTCCAGCTCCATCATCAGATCAGCTCCATATCATCGTAATATTGCATTGTCACGCGATATAAAAATGTGTGCAAAATTTCAGCTCAATCGGACACCGGGAAGTGTGTCAAATTTAACTTGCAAGATTTGATTACAGATAGACAACGGGACAAGTGAAACTAAATACATAAAATAAAAGCTTGTACAAATACAAATCCGTCTCAATAGTTTTGCAGATTTTATGTATGAAACCACATGTGCACCGTGCACGTTGTGCCTGTTTTATCGAAGTTTTATAAGTGCCCATGCAGGCCTATGAGAATGTTGAGATGGATGTGTGGAGTGTCGAGAATGGATAAAGTAAGGAATGAGTATATTACAAGACAATGGCGCCAGTAACACAAAAATTGAAAGGAAGTCGTATGTCTTGGTATGGACAAGGTAAAAAACGCATGCGACTAAAACAGTGTCGGCGCCACACATATGCGTGGATAACCGCGGGGAGGGCGCGGGGCTCGGGGTACCGAACCAGGCTGCGCGAGCGCCGCTCAGCGCTCTACCACACCACTGAGTGTGAGCTCAGCAGCACTACGGGCATTCAAACATTATGTTAATTGTGGTATTACACCTATCAATATACAGTCCACTAGTCTTTCATTATAAAGTTCCAACCGAGTCTATTCATTGGTGCTTCGATCCAGATCAATGAATAGACTGAGCTCAGTGGTGTGGTAGGGCGCGGAGCGGCGCTCGCGCAGCCGGGTTCCGTACCCCGAGCCCCGCGGCCTCCCCGCGGTTATCCACGCATATGTGAGGCGCCGACGAGAGTGATGGACATGAATGATGATGGAGATGAGAATTGATGGATGGAGAGAAAGCCAAAGAAAAGAAGAATGGATTGTGTGAAGAATGATATGAAAGAGAAAATAGTAAGTGATGCCGTGACATGACAGGGGAGAATGGAAGAAGAAAACGTGTTGCGCTGATCACAACTTGAATGGGACAAGGACAGGAAGATGCCTATGTGAAATAAAATATTTTAATTTTGACACGAAGTTTATACAAAATAACGTCGTTGATTGTCCTTTGTCACTACGAGGAAGTGGTCTTGAATGGGCTGCTAACACTCATTCAACAATTTCCAGACATAAATATTTACTGAAAAATTCCCGATTAATTGTGAATTGAGATCAATGGCGTGTCATTGTCCACTCATAATGAACTGATGGTTGTTTCATAAACAATCGTAATGGATGACATGGAATTTAACGGCAAATTGATTGACGCGGGACTTTACCGGGTTTTCATAAACAAGACCTTTATAAATTAACTACATAGCAGACATTCACAGATGTCATGAGTATTGGTATGAAACAGAAATAACAAGCTTATAGTAAAAAAAAAATCATTTTTTTTTTCGTATTCTTTTTAGCAAACCCTTTTAATTATTGATAACCATATTATCATGGGGGTGCATATAAATAAGAAGTCTTTGGGTGTCTGGTGTATAGGATTTAGAATTGTATCACTTAGCTAACCATGCATTGTCATCCAAATTAAACATGTATGCAAAATTTCAGCTCAATCGGTTGGCGATAACTGTTATAAAATACAGTTGCAAGATTTAACCCAAACAAACATACAAACATTGCTAGTTTAATAAAAGCTTGTAAAAATATTAATTGAAATCTTTTGAGCTGTTCGAGTAGCGCGTAAATACTTTTTTTTTCACCTTACGGATACGGGATAAGGGCAACAGAATGATGGTGACCTTGCAAATTAAAGGTCTGGAGCAGTATTGTTTCATTTTAATCTTACTTCAGTGGGACAATTTACATTAAGGATTATTCACACTATTTTATACCATGACCGTAATAAAATAGTACACATTTTATAGCTAAAAGCGCGCTTCTTTCTTTATCGTGTGGTTAGTTCCTAACCTGGTGTCAGAGTTTTTATGCCGCCCATGGGCCTCTGACTTGGCTTAACATGCCGTCAAGAAATATCTCTCAAACATGCTGGTTTCCTCACGATGTTTTCCCTCACCGAAACAAGTGATGATTATACAATACGCACATGAATCCGAAAAATCAGAGGTGCGTGCCTTGGGTTCGAACTCGAGACCTATGACTTGGCAGTCCGACGGTCACACCACTAGGCTGTCACTGCTTAAAAAGCGCGCTAACTAGCCCCGTAGTATACGGGGTTGGTTTTAATCAGCTGGTGAAATTTCAAAGACGACGTTGAAAGATAAGGAGAAACTCCTCTCTAGAAGGAGTTTCTTCTTATATCTCGCTGTATCCTACGTGTATACTGAGAGAAGGGGGTTCCCCTCACATCTCGTCAAGTGCCTCACCTAAGATACTTGAGGTACCCCGCCAGCTCCGGCACATGCGTGATGTCGTTATGCGGCGCCGGGCCGCCCTCCAGCTGGTTCTGTAACGCGGACAGCGCTGCGTCGATCTCGTCCTCCGGCGCGTTGGCTGGCGCGGCGTTGGTGCCGTCGGCTGCGTCCAGGCTGCCGCCTGCTAGCGTTTGTAGCTCGATTTGGAGCTGGAAGATTGATTGGGTTAATTCACTGTCAAATAGGAAATTGGGTGCTAATTACTTGTTGAACCCTGATTATTTTTCGGGCTGAACTGGAGCAACCGAATTCAAAACTAAAACATGAAGTTTTTGCTCGCCCAAACGGGTACGGGGGTACCCAGCTGTTTACCAAAGGCTTTTTCAATTCCTGAAAACGCTCATCGACTTGGGGACTTGGTCGTCAACAACGTCCAGAAAAAATAAATAAATGTAAAGACCAGAGAGTGGTCTCTCTGTGGACTGTGTGTGTGGTGTAATGGATGTAAATAAATACTCAAAAAAAAACCATTCAACGTGATGAATTGAGATCAATGCCGTGTCAACTCATATTGACTTTGTTGATGATTGTATTTAACTATACTATACTTGATTTTGTTATTGAACTGATCAGGTTTCTACTTTTTCAATTCCTTAACTGTCCTAATGCGAGTTTTTATTACCGGCAAAACGTTGAATACTTGAATTTGTATGGAATAATTGTGACCAGAATTTGTCACACTTTAGAATTTTTCTTCACAAAGGGAGGATTCGCCGACCAGACGAGAGTTGTCGGGTTTTTCTATACGTTCTTATCTCGTGGAGAATTCTAATAGCGCGATACAGGAATTTGATTTTAGTTCTTCATTTGCGTCATCGATGGCGCTACAGTAATGTTTGTATGCTTTTTTAATATACGCCGATAAATAGATATAAAAACTCGCACTATGCCCTTTGGGAAACCTTTCTGTGTTTTATTGCATTTTACCTGTAACGCAGCAAACAGCAGCATTTCCTCCTCGGTACACTGCACCTCCTGGTTGAGGATCTGCCAGCGAGCCTGCTGATACAGCTGGTTGAGTCGCGACGCGTCCTGCGCACGGGCTGTCAGGTCGAAGAACGAGTAGAACTTGAACCGCAGCTGGAGTGTGTTCCACTCGCGGACGTACTGCTCCATGATGGAGAGGGATGAGTCCAGCCAACTGCAGGAAAAAGATTTTTAGGTCTTAGTAATGTTTAAGCAAAGCATAATCAGCCTGTATTGTTCTCACAGCTGGGACACAGGACAGCTCTCGCATGAGAGGGAGTAATGTTTGATCATCAAATAATCTATCAAAAGAATTGAAGATAGATGTGCATAGAAAAGGAGTTGGGCCCTAAAACACAAGCATCATACTACGGCCAATTAAGGGACGTTGCGATGTCGTGTCGCGATGCGATTTCGTATCGTGGAACTCTACGACGTGAATCGTCAAAAATCTTTTCGCAACTGGTTTCTGCTTCGGCTTCGGCGCAGGATTGCCTCGTCAGTCTTCACGATACGACCCCACAACGTGCCATGATGTGACTTAAAGTATTGGTTTTGGCTCTTAATTCCAGGTTATTGTTGACGGTGTAAATCATGGTAAAACCAAGTAAAATAGTTATTGAGGCATACAAAATTCCAATACAATGACGAACAAACTGATGAAATCATCAAAATGCATAAAAGTGATAATTAAAAAGCTATTAACATCATATTCTCACAATAGCGTCATTATTGTGGTCAACTAGACAATACCAGGCAAACAACTAGTTTACTACGGTATGGCTTTCATAGCACTTTTTTTCCTTGTGCCTATTACTCATCATCTGCCTAGCCTTTTCCCAACTATATTGGGGTCGGCTTCCAGTCTTACCGGATGCAGCTGAATACCAGTATTTTACATGGAGCGACTGCTTATCTGACCTCCACAACCCAGTACTGGGTAATACGATACCTCTTGGTAAGACTGGTTGTCAGACTTTTTGGCCACTGACTACCTAACGACTGTCAAAGATCTACAAATGACAGCCGGGACCAACGGCTTAACGTGCTTTCCGAGGCACGGAGGAAACTCGGTATGTAATGGGCGGTCACCCATCGACAGACCAACCTAGGCAAGCACGGCTTAACCTAAAGATCGACCCGAGCGGCTGTTATTATTTAGCCACGAGCTCCTCTCCATGTACCTATTACTAGCAGGATAAATTAAAAAAATAACTCCATGATTTCATAGCATACTAGTTACACATATACAATTAAATACATTGTATTGTATATCGAGCTGGTGACCGCAACTCAATGTAGAAAGCGTGTATTTTACGTACGGGTGGAAAAAAAAAACAGACACATACCCAACATTCATTCTAGCACGTTCCATAAGAGACTTTGGCGTTAGAAGGGACTCCCGCGACTGGCTGTCGGGTTCCAAGGGGGAGTCGGCTAAAGACAGCTCCGCTAGGGAGTCCAGAGCGTCCATGGAAGCGGCCCGGGGCGGGGTGCCACAGTACCCACCGTCGCTTGAGCCATCGCTTTGTGTGCTGTATACACCTCCATACCGACGGAGTGTACCGTTCTGGGGGGTAAAAAAACCGGTTTATGTTATTGTTTTGTTTTTTTTTTTCAGAAGTCAAAATAAATAAATTTAAAATTAGAAACACATGGAGAAGCGGGTCGAAATTATATCTTGTCAATTGCGAGCAATCCTATACATGTTTCTTGTACGACAAAATACTTGAAAATAAAATGATATCAACAGACATTTTGTTTAGTTTCCAAGTCAAAAGTTACGGCTAAAGCGATCAAAACCAGCACAATTTATTAGGAAACTTATGCATGTAACATAAACAGTATATGATGTGAAACAGATGCATTTTCCTGCACCATTCTTGTTTAGCCGAAGTATAATATAATGTTAAAAATAACCGCTGACTTATCTCTAACGAACGAATGAGCTCATAACTCCAGATCATGTTACATTTACTCCAATTTTGTTTCCTTTTTTACCAGTTTCGAGAATTGGTGTCTTGCAGTAAGACGCAGCCAATTAAGAACGATCGTGTGCAAATTGTGAATTGAAACGATTGTGAAAATCAGTGGGTTCTCGCAGGGGACAGCATTAGGTCTAAGTATTTTCTTTACTGTTTTGACTGAACCTTAATATTATCATATATATTGTAATGCGCTTACTTGTTGCGAAGCCACAGGCGTAGCGGAGAGCGACCTTGGTGGGGGTGGCGTCGCAGGACACTGCCCATTGGACCTGTCCAAACTGTTTGAGGAGCCTCTAGTGGCCGCTATAAACGTGTTGGTGTCTGCGGGGTGTGAAGATTTTATCCTCTTGGCTTCCTTCAAGTTCTGGTAGTTCTGCTTCAGGTGGGACGGCTCTAAGGGATAGCAGAGGGACAGTTCTTCTGGATGTCGTATTCCTGCAAGAATTAGGAGTCGTTTTGTAAAGTTCTGCCTGTATTGCTATTCTTACATCAGGTAGTTTGTATATGTAGTAGAGTGGGCAGTTACATACATATTGGTTATCATACCATAATTGGAAGCTTATAGGTTTCGAATTACAACTTTATTGTGTCTGAATAATTATGGCCACAGGTCTATGAACCTTTGGTGTTGTCTCCTGTGGCAGAACAAAACTATGATGGGTAAACTGCCGTGCTTTCTTGTAGAATCACAACCAAAACCACATTCAGGACAGTTCCAGCCTAGTAGCCTAATTTCCCAGTCTTCAAACACCAAGAGGCAATTGCTCTCATAAATAAGAACTAAAATAACAACTGGTGGTAATACAACGATAGCAACACGCTTCATCTTATGGGTCCTTCAGAATAAACATTTAACTTTTACGAGTTGATCGACTTTACGAGCATTAACATTTGGACGAGATTAAATACATTTCATGTTGGACTTAGATCTTGTAATGCTGTATAAGGTATAAAAGTCATATCGTAAATCGACAACCGTTACAAAGTGTTGAAACGTAAAAGTTTCGCTATAAATATAAATATGACCTTTACGATCTTTTGCGGAGAGAAAGATATTGGAAAAAAAGATAACGATATTGATGGGCGTGAGCGCCTATCTAAATTGGGAATCTTGTAATTTTATCTGCATTTTTACTGTCACTTCTTACAAAATAATTTGAACAGTAGATTTCTTACTGCTGTTAGACAAATCCTCACCACAAAAACTAATAGGTTTTATGTTAATATTCCTAATGCCAAACGATCTATTGTTGTCTCGAGCGACACTAATCAATTCAATCTTGAATCTAAACCACTAATCATTTGCTTAACCGATTTAGACATGAGGACACAGATAGAACATAAACGAAACTTACCAAGGCTTTTGCAAAGATTAACAACGGCGCTGAAGGTGTCAATAGAGAAGTCAATCTTGCAGTCAATGAATCGGAGGTCCGGCAGCTGGATTCTGATCGGTTTGTGCATAGGAGTGAAGTGGAGGGCGGCGTCAGCGTGGACGCCATACTGGTCCAATGTGTGCTTGGGTCGGGACAGCCATTTGTTGCGAGTGGGCCACCACAGAGCGTGGTCTGACCAGTCCTTTTTGAATTCTGGAAGAAGAAAATGTTGATATTTTTATTTAATTGTTTAAATTAATCTCAATCTTTACCGAGTTTCAATCATGACGTTCAACCATTCGTTTAAAGAATGAACCTAAGTGCTAAAAGCATATCATGAACATCAACATCAGTTCAGCCGAAAGACGTCCACTGCTGGACATAGACCTCTCCCAAGTGTCGCCACATTGACCGGTCCTGTGCGTCTCGCATCCAGCGGATCCATGCAACCTTCACCAGGTCATCGGTCCACCTAGTGGGTCTCCTACTAGGTGGACCGACCACCTAGTGGGAGACCTTCCAACGCAATGTCTTCCGGTTCGCGGTCTCCTTTCCAGAACATTCAAAAGCAAATGATTATGATGTGCTTAGTGATACACGATATACGCTACATTAGAAAAGTATCTAGCAAAGACTTTGTGAGAGTTAGCAAGTCAAGTACATACTTCAACAAAATGACAAGTTTCTTCATTAAACATTGTGACCATGTTGACTGCAATAAAATAAAACACGGAGAAAACGCTGCGAAACTAGCAGTAAAACTAAGAATAACTAAGTAGATACAAAACAATAAAATTGCTTTTTCACTATACTAGAGAATTAATGAATGGACGAACCAGACTTAAGTACTAACCCTGCACTCGAAGTACACATGGCTGTCATTAGAGGTAAAATAAAAAGAGATCTCATCATCTGGCGAACGAACTCATGGAGTCATGGACGAAAAAACGATCAGTAAAGTGACGTCATTACTGTAGGAGCGGATGAACTGTAAAACATTGTAGAGCTTCTTGAACCCCTTACACCGCAAGATGAAAGTGCAGGGGAGGTACATACATACTGGTTTTCGCTGTCGTGTAGATTTTGTTTCGCTTCCGTTGAACCGTGACTCACGTAAGCTTCGTGGATAGACGAACAAACTATAACATCTAATTGCTATGAGTCATTGCTAGAAAAACCTTACTAAACTGTTATGCTTTTAAGGTGTGCTGTGATTTGAAAGTTCATTGGACCGATTCATTTTATTGTGTTTTTGGCTAGGTATGTATTATATCGGTCGAAATTGCGTCAATTAGTGGTTTAGGTAGAGGAAAAAGATTTTGATTTTCAGTATTTGTACGTTAGGTACAATGTGGTGGCAACTTGGAATATTGAAACCCATTTGCTAATAACCGTTACTAGGCACGCTATATGATTGTAAAGTTGTAGTTTACAGAGTAGACTCCAATTCAGTTGGGAAAAGGTGTAGATGTATGAGAAAACGACAGGCACATGATGACACGGTATAGAGGTATTATTTAAATTCTAATTGTTTCATTTGCTTTATATGTGGCAGTGCACAAGACGGAGTAGAATAACCCAAGCCTGAAGCGACTTAAAGTAAAGATGTAAGTAACCAGGCTGCCTCAGAGTTCAATCCATCAGTAAACTCTAAAGAAAACAAAAATCACCAGAAATATTATAAAAATATTACGACCACCAATGAACTCTCAACTCGTCTCTCCCAACCGATTAGAATGCGTTCATGGCTTTATAATGACCACTTTTACTGACACTCGTTAAATGTTCAGCCATCCATGACCACCACCTATGGAGCCTGTTGAATTGTTTTATTTCAAAGCATTAACAACATTGTTCGGTATCTAGAACAGTATATTTATAAACATGATGAATTGTGCTGCAGTTGCTTTAAATAAAATTGCTGGGAAAGACAAGACGTGAATAAATTGGAAATATTGGTCAGTTCAGGTCAAGGTTTAAGTGCAAACGTGACGTCACTCAGACCCAATGAGAACGAATACCAAATGTGGACAAAAGTTATAAACGAAACAGACAATAATGAGGTCTACACAAGGAGGTCAATGATTTCTAAATCTTTGAATGATTAGTAGACGCAGACAAAAAAATTAGAAATCTAAACCAGTAAATTGCAGTCCAAGCTTGAAATATGGTACAAGGAAACTGAATCATAGTGTTATATTTTATTTCTAGGAAAAACGTGACAGACGGTAATCACGTTTTAATAATGAACCAATAGCGGTGACGTCACCCCATCGATCATTAAAATGTATGAGCTGAGTAGCTGTAGGGCCCGCATAACCCGTACTCAGCGTGTGAGTCATAATGTCAAAAGGTGCATCTGCGAAGTAAAGCGATGCAGTCTCCAACTATGCATTGTACATGTATTTGTTTACTCGACGTTTTGTTCGCACTACCAGTGGCACTTTAACAAAAACCAAAGTTTTTAGTTCTTCCTATAAAAATTCCAACATAATATCATCGCATGTATTTAGGATCGATACAGCAAGTTCGCTTCCAATTAGAATTTTAATTTATGCATTATTCAAGGCATAGCATCAACTTACAAACATCCCTCATCATTATCGTCGTGTAAACATAATGCTAGTAACAATGCACATTGATAGCAGGTTCGGCTCCTGCGGAGTCTATGACCATATTTGTTCGCAGATAAGTTGGATAGACGCGTTTGGCATCTACCGCTTTTGCAGTTTTACCACCCCGATCACGTAGCGTGATTTCTTGCCCAAGAAATACTTTGGGATTCTAAAATTCCTTTGTTGGAAACATGTTTCCTATACCATGAAGAAGCTTAGCTAAAATGTTGTTGTATCCAAAAAGAGAGAACGTTAAGCATGAAGCCATACTCAAATAAGGAGGATGTGAGCAAGTATTACGCAAACTAGATTCTGATAATGTATTTGCAATTCCAATGCAATGTTTATAATTTGAGATAATTCTCGCGAAGATAAGAGTAACCGATAACTAAATGTACAAGGTGAAACGGTTAAACGCAGTAGTTGAGATATCTTGTAATTATTTCAAAATATTTTAATGATCACTTATTTATGCTCAAGGATCTTAAAGATCAATTAATTATTCCTGCGGTTACTCGCGTTGCTCCTTATAAGGGCGATTGTGGCCAATGTTGAAGCGCCGATACCATACTTTTATAGTATACCACCTTATTCGATATAGATCTTAATGCGTATGACGACTGTAAATCGATTTTTTCCGATGCATCGATAAGAAAATATGTTCTAAGAACATGTGGATAACAGGATACTAAACATCTTAGAGAGATTTCACACGTTCGATGCCTCTATAGCTTTAGCTAGAAGAAACTAATAAATGATTTGATGAATAAAAACATAAGCTATAATTATGTATAAGAAAAGGCAACTGAGTGTTCACACAACAACACGGGAATATACATACAGGGTGTAAACAGACCCTTCACATAGCCGTCAACCAAGCGTCAAACAAGTCATTTTAGGCAAAAATTATTTCTGGGAATCGACTTTTTTTTTGGGATGAAAAATCACGTGTTACGGTAGGACTTGATGGAAAGCACTCAAAGCATTGTGCTGATGGATAGATTGAATAGTACGGGGGTCGTAGAGGCGTGTAAAGTAAAAATCTTACATTAAAAACATGTATTTAAAAAAAAAAGCTTGTGAAATGTTGGATCTTTGACTCCAAATATCTCCGTAACTAGAAGGTTCCCAGGTATGGTCTAGAACACAAAAAATATCGCAAAGACGGAAAGAACCCCCCTTTCGGTTATGTTAAGGCTCTATTTATAACCTTTGTATCTTTGTAATATTTAACGCGGTTCTTCGTGACAACATTGTTTCGTAAGCTCCCCCTACTAATTGGTTAGTTATTCTCAGCGTTATCGACAGTTATGTGGGACAAGATAGTTTATTTCTGGTGGCAGACAGTTTCTGCGCCACCGTCTCGACAGTATAATGTGTTGACAGCTCAGCATAACAAAATATAAAAGTGTGCACCACGCGTACGAAGAAAGGCGATAAGATAAAGATAATATTGAATAACACAAACATAGCAAAAGCAGTTCAAGCGAAAGTAATTCAGTATCTCAAAATGACTGATAAACTCGTAAACGATAAACGTGATTGGAATCGTATAAAAATAGAGTAGTTTAAAAAGACACATTCACACGTGTGTGAAGACTGTGAAGCGGATGCATCAAGATTAGGTTGTCATAAATAAGTTGGTAGCCGGACATTACGAAGTCATCAAGGGCTATAATTTTGGAGTACGTGCGGCTAACACGGTGTTAAAAGTCATAAGTGCAGGTGTTAAAATAGTAGATAAGCCAAATGAAGATGTAGTTAAATTTGAATGGTCAACGGCGTAATTTAATGTCTCAATGGGCTCGATCGCATTGAAATCGATGGACATGATCGTAAATATTCATTATCTATGTACTCCAATCTTTGTAATGAGAATATACGTAATGCATTGTATACAATGTAAATTTCATAAATAGGTTAATGCGATGCAGAAACTGGAACGATCGCTTCTGCTAAATTATAAATGTAGGACATCTCGCCAATTTTATCGTTCTCATGCTACGCTCGACTTGCCTTACTAAATTCTTCGAAACCTATGCGTACTGCAAACATTATAAATGGATTCACTGTTGCGTTTACTTTAGAAACATCTAAAATAAATACAAATTAAACGTTTCTAAGAACAAGTCTGATAGGCCACATGATTTTGTTAATTATTTTGAAGAAATAACTAATAACTTACGCATTATACTGTTGACAAGTGCAAACAAATATGTATATCCCCTAGTTATATTCAATTGGATAAGTAGCTGCGAATGACCAGTCAAGGTATATTATTTATATGTAGGTTGAACCATTTACAATAATTGGGTCCACGCTAAGCTAACAGGAAGTCTGTGCACCCAATGAAACTAGGCCAATGGATGAACGTATGAGTGCGATAAAACCGCAAATGCAATATTACACTAGCATTATCCGCTTTAAAGATATCACGTACAAAAAGCAAGTTTATCCACGACTTAGCGAGTGGCTTTAGTTTACACAAAACAGCAAGTTGGTTAAACATAAAACAGGCAAAGCAATTAAACTAACCGTTATCTTTACTAATAGTAAATAAATCTTGTAGTTTCGTAAAACAAATACGGAGTCAACACCAGCTCAAGCGCAGACGAAGAACGCTTTGTTTATATTGAATGATTTACGTTGGTTTACCAATTTTAATGCGACAGCGTGTTTGCTAAATCAATGTTTATTTAGATATTGGGGAATTTCGCAGCTGTTAGTAAGAAAGTAGTATACTAAGATGTTTGTTATTTGTCACTATTTATTTTCGGTCGTCATGACACGTTTTATAGTATAGTAAGATAATAAATGTTAGAAAGCATAGACTATGAATACTGTGTAAACTATTATGTGCTATGTATCAAACATGTTTAATGCGATTATAAAGTAGCTAAGTAGTCTTGTTTTTCTTTTGCTTTGGATATACCTATATGGAGATTTAGTATCCAAGGCGAACAACTTGCACGATGCTCATAAATCTGCTGACATTATAAGATATATCCTAGTCAAGACAGTTCCATCAGTAAAGGTCCCGAGTACACTCCTTGCGGTACAACTTATGATCTACAGCCCGGGTTTACACAAGACATACAGAGATCCGCTTTGAGATTATGGCAGTAACCGTAAACGGCTTACACATAAAAGAGCGCAAGTTTTGTAAGAGAATTTTGATTTTAAACCATATTTCTGTACCGAAAAGGTTCTGATTGAGAATGTAGAAGGCTTGGTGTAGGTCAAAAGATGTTACTGTTGTTTGTTTACTAGACACCACTAGTCCGCTACTGTTGCTTAATGGATGAAGCGCATATCCATTTGCTTGATGAATATAAATAGCTATTCGTACTGTTCTCTATGGTAAACACGTGCCCTTTATGCTGTTGTCAAGTGCTACACCAGATTTTATTTGATGATTATTACCTACTAAATCATGGAAAATTGGGAGCGAGATCACATTAACGGCCATTAAAAATATTTCTGGCTATTCGTGGAACACATTATGTGAACTAACTGCGGCTTTAAAACGTAAATAACCCCTAACGAGGAGGTTTAGCGTCTTTCTTAGAATGAAGAATTCAAAATATGAGAACCTATTGGGTGATAAAATGTTAATTGTAGGTGCGTTACTATAATGAGTTGTCGTAGGATTCCGCTCAGCTGTCCTTATATGATGATAAGGTATAGGTGACATAATCGGTGCCGCAGCGGCGTAGGCGCACGCCCCGGTCGCCGCCCACCGCTTCCGTCGCGGAGGCGGTGTTACAGCACCTGATCATTGCAGTGTGTAGCAATCACAGGGTAAAGTTTATCCAGGTAGTTACATTACTGACAATAAAACTGACGTTCCATTACAAATTTTAATTATCAATCCACCCATAATTTGATGCTTTAGACACCGTTCGTATAAAATGAACTATAGTGAACCCAAGCTATTAATCAAAGGATGATAGTCACAAGACCGGCGCTATAATTAAAATTCAACGATAATTGTCGGAAGGGACCAATGGATAAAACATGCCAAAGACAATTGATACGGACATTGATTGTTAGTTTCTGATTGATTGATGAAACGGACAAGCATGTGGGAGTTCACCATGAACAGTTGAGTACAGACATCGCTAATGCGTTCTATTTCCACTTTTGTAATAAAGTGTCTTGCAACATCTTCAGGGGAAAGGAAGCCTCTTATTAGTTGAAAACCTGTCTGAGGTTAGGACAGCAATTGAGGATGATATGATACTTAATGTTGTAATCTCAGAGCATTACACTGACGTTAGGTGTTATTACAATTGACGTAATGACAGTCACCACCATAGACGTTAATAGATGCACGCTTCGAATAGTTTCCATATAATCAGAGGGATTAGTCATTGTTGCCTTTAGATAAGCTTAATCGACCCTGCCAGCTATTGCAATACTTTACAATTGTACAGTTCATTACTAATGATTAAAAATAAACTTGTTTGCCTTTTAAGGCTGTTTGTCGATTTCCTCGTTTTCTAATCTATGTAAACGCATAAGGAAATGATTGTTCAAACACTAATTTGCCAATCTAACGGACGCTTCTATTTAAATTCCAATGCGGTCTCAATGGCCGAGGACGCTACGTGCAGTTGTATTAATGTTCAGATCAGGAATAAGGTTTATGGGGACTTTATATTATTAGAAATCAAAACGTTTATAGTTTTAATTAAAGAGTGTAAAACAAACCAATCTCCGTAAATATTAATGCGACGATAAAATATAAGACCTTGTAGAATCTATAGGAGACCATGTTGAAACGGCCTGAATGGCAATATCAACAGCTTGCTACAAAAACAGTGAATTATGCGAGCCTACGCTGTCCTTACAATCGAGATAAGTAAAAAGAAATAAACGACAAATCGAAAACCGAGATCAATAAACCACAATACAATTGAACAGTAATCACAGCATAAATAAATTATATTTATCGATAAATACATCTCACGCACGGAAATGTGAGAAAAGATCTTATCTCTAGGAGGTTGAATTCATATTTGTTGATACGAACGGACAATCGTACTACTTACCTGAAATGGAAGTAATAAATTAGGGATTTTATAGCTCGGGCTTCAAGACTGAATGTCCGGTGTCGCACTTAACGTTCCCAGCGAAGGTTGCAGCAGTTACCGGTCTGCACAACCGCTATACCATTGTATAAGTAGACATCTACGCTCAGATCGTAATCGATTCAGTTTAATGGGTTAAATTGACCTGTTTTCAAAGTGACTTAATGTGGTCAATTTCGTCCCACGTCGAGTTCAATTAGCCGCACACGCAAAATTTACAGATAATGGAGTAAGTTATTGTTTAAAGAAATACAAATGACCTGAATTTGTTATGGCCTAATGAAAAGATAAGAAAACGCCAGGTTTTATTTAAAAAAAGGTTGAATTTAAACAAGTTAACAAAGTCACACATAAACAAACATGATTGTTTGATGACAGAGACAGAAGAAAGCGTGAAGCGCAACAGCGAATTACGAAATCATGAGGCGCCGAGGAACAATGGAACACGTGGAGACGCACCGTTAGGGAAACGACAGCCGCATAACAAATCTAGCCACTCATCTCACACAAGAAACATCTGAAATAACAGCATAACTATCTTTAAAGCTTTGCGTGACAACCAACATTTTACACGCAAACTAAAATCGAGGGATTACTCAGCCTAACGCAAGAATGACATGACATGCACACATCAAAATGATAATGACGCTCAAATATGACATTTAAAATATCATTATCGTAGCAAAACTACAATTTGATTAATGATGCTGTAATGATCACGATTTTAAGAAAGCCAAATACGTGGAATTAATTCCACGCCCACATGGAATTAGAAATCAAAGGGCCAAGTGCGTCAGGTAAGCCCATTGATTAAATGATTTTCATTGACAAGACACCGCTGGTAAAAGTAGCTCATACTAGTTTTCATTGAAACTGGAATGGTGCGGATTAGATAACTGTTATTGTTTGGCTTGTGGAAGAAGTTAAGTATTAAGAAGCATTTAATATTTTCTAGTGCTTATGCTGTTGAAATATAGGTCCACCGTCTAAATGAGAACTAACTGTCACTGTAAGCCTATGTGTCTGTTTCTGCACAAAGGTGAGTATGTTTTTTTACCAACGACAATAAGCGACGTTCCATTGTCTTTTTAAATTCAATGAACCTAATCATTCATGTTGCTTGAGATTACGTCAGAAATCCCAAAGAGGAATTCAAATCTTTAGTCTGGAGTAAAAATTTAAAAATTACATTAACATCAGTGTGAAAATTGCGGCCATCAACCTCCGTGTCAGGTCTAGTTATGTGGCTCAAGTGTGACATATTTTAAGAGCAAGGTTCGATATAACGGTCCATGGCGCAGGCCCATATTCAGCCGCGGACCTACGACCTGCTATAATATTATATGATTTACAAGTATTGCTACAATATTAAAATATGCGGCGTAGGCAGTTTATATTTAACGCAATTTAAATCGCGTGGGACGCGGAAGCTGCCGAAGTGCCGATGGTAAAGCTTTCTTTTGTGCAAACTGGTTCAAGAGGGCAACTGATATTATTATGATCCGAACGAAAATGATTGTAAAGAAACATGCCCAACAACATACAGAATGTTATCAGAAAGCTGTTGAAGAACGCTGATTACTTAATGAGATAGGCAACGTTATGCACGTCGCCTCAGCTCAGCGTATCGGATGCGATATTTCACGCATGAACTGGGAAAATTGTCTTGTTTTTGTTACGCTGGCCTTACTTTCACTCTCTTTTATTCCTTACCAGTATTGTTCCCTCATAAAAGATAAAATCTCCAGTCGTAACTTTTATGTCATTTTAATCAGCTACGTTCACTCTATAAATTAATTTAGTATTTTTTACAACGTCAATTAGAGCGTGGAAATCAACCAGCCTTTTTATCTGGCCAATGACTGCAACGATTAATGTTCCACCGAAATTGTGACTGCACTTACCTTCGATAACAATTTACGATAACGAACTAGTTGTTGAATGCTCACCTTTACCTGTGAACAGAAATAAACAAGTGTTAGCAGTTTTATTAAACGATTTATTGTGACTATTAACACATCTAAAGAGTTCTATTCAAGTGTCATCCAGATGAGTACGATTAGCATATTGCTTTCCCTATCGCCCACTCCAGAAAAACTTGTGGGCGCTCAGTGAAAGTGGTCCTCCAGATGAATAGCTGTCATTACGCATTAGTAACTTGTGAAACGGTATTGTAATGCAGTTGCATAAAGCCAACGCCTTAACTATTGGCCAATCTTTATTTGATTGAACAGCTACCATCAGCACGACTTTTGTTGAAACATACGATGTCAAACAGAAGACAAATTACAACACAATTACTTCAAGCGAAATCAACATGCAAAGTATGAAGATAAAATTCAAATGCTATGAATTTTAATAGGTTAAATGCACCACTTATCCGACGTTATAAATAGCAAGAACGGGTTACGTAAGTCCTGTACTAAGTCGGCGATAAATTCGAGCAGGAAAAACTAATAGCAAAACCGAGCAGAATCTCTTAGCTGGGACTAGAAACAATCTGTCAGTGTGATACCCTATCATTATCCGTAGTTCTCTGCACTGGCTACCGGTAACCGTATTTCAGTCAATATCCCCATAACTGTGTCTGCGCAGGTCGGACCATGGCACGTATTAGATACCGACAGAGAACAGCAATTAACATTACTGGAACAATTAGTGCTCCTCTAGATTCCAGCTCGGACATTAGCGAACGTTGGCTAAATAATTTAAGTATCGATCATATATGAACCATCCAAATTGGCTAAATAATTTAAGTATCGATCATATATGAACCATCCAAGTTCAACAAACCTTTTTTTATGGATAATCGAACTTAGAAAGCCTTTAGCTTTCTAAGTTCGATTATCCATAAAAAAAGGTTTGTTGAACTGCAGATTTTGCTTAGGGAATCATTTGTAGCAATATTGAGCTAGTAAGTAGATTATAGAAGAAATCTCGGCTACGTAAATGTTTGGCAGTTGATAAAATGCTTAGGATAGTGTAGCTGTAGGTAGAAAGTGGCACACTGTAACTTGTTAGTGCTGATAAAATGTATCTTATCTACGCATTGCACTGGTACAGTTTTTCTCACACTGAGCCGTTTGTTTTTTTTTTCAGATGTGTCAACGACCTTAAATGAAATTGCTTATAAAATATTCAATAACTAGCAGCTTTTCTTTGTAACAATATTCTTGGAAGCGATTTCGAAATAATTCATTGAACCTGTTACTAAAATGGGTTTAGCGAGCCGTCATCATCCACTTAGCACGTTCGCGAATCGCCATCTTGGCCAATCAAGTCGTTAACCCCTGACTGGACACTTGTTCAGAGTGCTGTAGACTCATCTCAAACTTCCGAGAGGCGTGAGATGCATCCCAAATGTATTCAAATATTTCGTGAATCTCAATACAGTTACTGCCACTGAATTTTCTCATCTAATGCTAACAGCTCACTGTTTTCTTTGCGATATGCATTAACATATGTCCAGCATGCCACATGACTTATCAACATGCACTTTCAAAGTACTCTGACATTACTTACGTACCTATATAAAATCCAATATGGCCACCAGCTGTTCAAACATCTGCATTGTGATTCCCTGCGCTTGCGCAAATTAAAAATGCGTGCAATGCAGGCGCCGACTAAATCAAATGTGACTTTTAACTTTAGTTATGTATTGAATGTTCTCTTTGACTGTCAATGGCCTGCAATTTACGACAATTGACCGATATAGCGAGACGGCGATTTACAAATACGTGTAGAGCTTTTAATGCATTACTTACATACTGCAGAGAAAATGCTATGGGAGAGGCTACAGATCGCAGCAATTAAATAAATAACGGCAATTAAGACGTGGATAACATGATTGCCATCAATGTTCACTTTCTCCACCTCAGTCCATATAAGCACATGAATGGTTCCGCGCCCTCGGGTATACCTAATGGGGAATATAATTTTCAGTATGCTGTTAAATTAATCAGGTTTCTAGTCTAAGAACTTCATCGACTAAAATGCAGTAATTTATAAAATGACGAGCTCTCAGCTCTCTAATAAACACTGTGAGAAGATTGATGTGGCACGCTACATGGTAATTGTGCATTTACCACGGGATGTAAACTTTACGACCCGAAGTCACGAACATGCTAAAAGCTGCGACCCCTATGTTTGGTACATCTCGATAATCATATGTCAGCGGATGGTTTTACCGAACCGACATACCGAAGACAATTTCATTGAAGACAAAGCATCAATTGAACCGTATCTTTTGTGAAGACAACGAATGTATAATAAATCGATTGTTATTGTCATATGCAAAAGGGGCCGTTCCTCGATTATCAATTATTTGGTTAAAGACATTAAGGAATCAAGCGGTTGCAAGCGTAGAAACAGAACAAAGAGAAGCGGAATTCCCCTGTTCATCTCTAAGACAGCGTTATACCAATTTACGACTATTGTGCCACTTAACCTTATCTCGGCTAGAGTTATTAGTCTTTATAACTGTTTGCAGTGTACAAGTAGATGCCAATGCAAACATTTAACCAAATGGCTTTAAAGTACAACATTGTGAAAATATGAGGACAGAGGGCAGATGTTTCGTAGCGCAAGAAATATGGTATATCGATGAATAAGAGAACTGAAATGAAAAAAAAAACCAAAAGTATCTGACAAACGGTTTATATTCAGATGAATCCGATGATATCATATGCAAGGAAAATCAAGACTTAAGGCCAATTCTTATGTAGGGTACGAAATCAAACAAGGTTTGCGGGAAGCCGTGACCTACATCACGTTTTATTTGTAGACGCGAATCATGAGGACGTGACTAAACATTCATACGAAAATTAATAGGTACACAGATTTGATCATCTCTTTTCGTGATTTGGCATTCATGCTGTACAAGTCTACATAGTTGTTATGTGTGTCCAAGTGTGTTATTTATTAAGTTTGGCTCCGATAGTAATCTTCTTCATCTATTCAATTAACGAAGGTCGTCTACCAACTCGTTTGTCCAGCGTTTCAACAATTACACAATGTCATTAACCGGTTCCAGAATTTGTGTAATCAACTTCGTGGCTATCATATTTGTGTTGTGAATGTTTGTTTGTTTGAATTTTACTTTGGGCAGGTTTCATTTATTGATATGAAATCTTCTGTCCTTGGTAGCTTCATAGTGGTTATGATGACATTCACAGAAACTAAATTATCACTGATGAAAATTTTATTTTTACGGCCATACTCGGTAGCTAAATTTACATCAATAAAGCGAATACCAACAACACTTACAACTCGTTAACAACCGTCAATGTCATCATTTATTACCGCATCACAAATTAAAGCAGTCGGAATGAATTTTTCGAGCAATTTATAAATAGTAACAACAGATAGCATCACCTTAGTTACATCACTGGCTGGGTGCGACCTGTTTGTGTACGTTCTGCCATAACAGTTGCTAACATAAACATATCACCTTGAGGTATAACATTTTACATTGGCAGCGGAACTTCGGCCTTAAAAGGCTTGACGAGAAGACTTGATGCGATCAACTATTACTTGAACTATAACTTGACGTAGTTTACACATCTTGCATTAAGCCGTGAATCGGCATCCTTTCACAGCCACAATGTCCCACCCCTTTTTATCGCCATTTTGCTTCATGATTGATGAGCTATTACCGGTTTCGTTGAAAGCTTCTTGATTTATTGCCTTCGTTCACCTATTTTTGGAAGATATTGATGTAGGTTTTTCGTTGTTGTTGGAGGAATATTCACGATTTCACGCGGTGTGTGGAACGTGCGGATACGGCGCTGCGCGTGCGCCGGGCGGATACGCGGCTCGTATAAATAGCCGCCGTCTATTTCGGTCAGGACACAGCACCCCGGCGCCCGCCATGTGCCTGACGCCGTCGTCTGGGACTCCACGTTGAAATTAATTAAATTCTTAACATATTGAATCATACTCAAAAGGGCCAGTACGTTCACACTCCAAAGTACACGATGAGTCAGAGTTGGATAAATATTGGAAATTTATGACACAGCCTGCTTGAACTGCTACCTGCGAGGTTTTTTTTTACAAAGTATAAAGCGTTTTACACACTGTATTTTTTCGATGACCTCAGAGGACGAAAAAAACGTTATTTTGGCTATATTCGTGTTTATAAACAAAACACTCGCCCAACGTTGATAAAAAACAATAATTCGTAACGTTTACACAATCTCTGTTCTTTGTCAAGGTCAGGGAGTCGAGTGCTAAGTGTAGTATACAAATATTTATCTCCCGACTTGCCACCAATGAGCGCTTTTCGCGTGGGAATATACTTCCTTCGAATCACTCAATGCTAATGAAAACATAAAAATCCTTTACCAACTTCTTTATTCCAGAGCTTTAAAGTCTAGAATTGAATGAATTTAAAATACTGCATCAGCCAAGACGGTGGCATGTCAGGCTTGTTTCCCAGAGTCGAATTTTAGCACGTCTGCTACAAGTGGTCCGACAACTTTCCTTTTTGAGGAATCTCGGTAAGTGTTAGAAATAAAATGTCTAGTGACTTGGGAAAACATAAACTGGCTTTGTTTCAGAATGTGAATAGAAAATGACGAGACCACCCATAATGTGAAGAGTAAACGACATAGATCATTTGCTCCAAGCACATCCAATATTTGACTGGAATGAGAAACAGCTCACGGATAATAAAATGAAGTTAAATTGTGAGTGACTGGGAGTTCTAAAGCTAAGTTTAATAATGCATATAGATCATTGTACCAATCGGTACTCGGACGCATGCGGGTGGTCTCGTAATAGGGTTAATCTTGATTCAATTTCGACAATAAAGCCCTAAGGCACGCTGGAGTGACTGGTGCTTTTTGCTCTTCATTCCATTAAATAATTAAACTTGAGTCATGTCCAGCTAAAGAACCACTAGCCCTTTACGAAGTCATGTTTCATAACATAATCAGTAAATGTTTGATCATAGAAAATTTAACTGCAAAATAAATAAAATCAGCACGGTAAGTTGTCTACCAACGCTAAAATAATCCAAGTGGCATTCAGGATGTAATAGAACCCGTAGCTGATAGTCTGCGTCCGTCACTACTTGCACCACTCTGATTATAAGATATAGTGTTACAGTACAACATTAGCAACTCGATACTTGTCAGGAAACGTTTCCATCAACATAAGAAGTCATTAAAGCTTTCATATCTACGTTTTTCTCGCAAACAAAAACTAGGAAAATTCGCATCGTTTCACCTATCAAACAGCAGATTTTGAAAGCATACAGATTTTGATAATATCAACAAATAAAATGAAATATTTAACTATGTAGTTTCAAGCATCACAATTCAAATTACAACACAAATCGATACTTAGTCAAGTAAAAACGGCTTAACAAGACCTGTATCGATCGTTCAACACTTATGTTATGCCGTACCGACTGCCAACGACCTCTTACGGCCGAAATTAATAACCAATCTAATCCAATATCTCTAGATTTAAGATCGAAAATTCAATCCAGATTTGTAGTAAAGTGTAGCTAAAAACGATCCGCGGATTGCAATAGCAATCTTTTCAACCAATCGATCTTTGAGAGTATGGATCATAGACTACAGATTGCCCTCTGTTCGAAAATTACAGTTTGAGTGTGTCAATAACATATCCGTTGAATTTGACGTTTGTTTTGATCGGTGTAAACAATCCAAATCTTAATCTTAGAATTTCCTAAGATATCAGATTCACTTCACGGATTTTATTTGAAAAATGGCACTGTCAATTTTCTCCAGTGATAGTGATAGTGATATGGAAGTTCTGGCTCAATTATCAGATTGGGAAAGTACTGATAGTGACGCTGGTGAAGAAAGACGTCAACGCGCTTCTTCGCGAAGAATTAAAAGGGTGAACTACATGCAAAGTTTGGATGATGCGGAGTTTACCTTTAGGTTTAGGCTGTCAAAATTAGCAGTAAATTTACTGCTGACTGAAATTATGCCCCGCGTCCGTGTAACCTCATCAAGGTAAGTTGCAAATAGTATTTAAAAAGAACAGCTAGGTACCTACCTAATAAATAAAGAACTTTGTTTTTAAAGTATAATATTTTTTTCAGAAATCATGGAGTGCCACCTCTTCATCAACTGTTGATGACTTTAAGATTTTATGCATTAGGCACTATGCTGATTTCTGTAGCTGATTTTGTGGGAGTATCAAAATCAACAGCAGGCAGAATAGTACGGGACATTTCATCAGCAATTGCCGCATTGTATGATGAATACATTTTTATGAATCATGGTGCTGCAGAAAAATTTTATGAAATAGCTGAATTTCCTCGGGTAGTTGGAGCAATAGATTGCACACATATTCGTATTCAATCTCCATGTAAATACATAATTTATATTTCTGATATTTATATAAATAGGTACTTACTTTATCTAACATAAAACTCCTTTCAGGTCTATTAATAGGTGAAGAATTTAGGAACAGAAAGGGTTACTTTTCCCTCAATGTCCAAGGTGTCTGTGATGCTGATTTAAGACTCATGAATGTGGTTGCTCGCTGGCCGGGTTCTACCCATGATGCAACAATTTTCAACAATTCCGTCCTAAGAGGTTCCGTTTTTAAGACATGTTTTATAATTAATTAAATTTTAATTTAACTTTATAAATGATTAGATTAGTTAATAATATTAATTTTATATTTTTTATAGCCCAATGTGATGCAGGACAGTTGAATGGTCGTTGGCTACTTGGAGACAGTGCCTATCCAAATAGAAGCTATTTACTGACACCTCTATTAAATCCAAGGACTGAAGCTGAACAAAGATACAATGAAGCACACATTCGGACTAGAAATACAATTGAAAGGTATTACATCAATGGGCAAGTTGTAAAGAGTGATTACAACGCAATTTATGAAAAATACAATAGTTTCATTATGTACTTGATTTATTTTTATGTGGACTAATTATGTGTATGTTTTCAGAACATTTGGTGTTTGGAAACGAAGATTCCCTGTTGTGGCACTCACAATGCGTGTTTCATTGCCAGTTGTTCATGCAATAGTTATAGCCACTGCAGTACTACACAATATTTGTAGGATTAATAATATTGAGGAAGTTCCCCCCGAGGTTGACTTGGAATCGGAAATAACAAATACCATTAATGATGGATTTACTCAAAATATGGAAGATCAAGACATCCAAACAAGAGCTGATCTCATTAATAATTACTTCATTTAAGAAATAAAACAGAATTATTCACTATTCAAACATTTATTTATAAAAATTATGCCTATACCTTATAAATCTAATACTAATTCTAATCTAATTTAATTTAATTTTTATTTATTTTTTAAATGTTCTAACTCTACTTTTAGTTTTTCATTTTCTAATTTTAATTTTTCATTTTGCAATAAAATATTTTGTAATTGTGCATCTATGCAAAGTTTTTTGGCTGCATAATATTCAGATATTGCAACATTTCTAGATGTTCTGCCATCATCTGCTGTTTTAAATTTCTTCTTACCTGGAAAACAGAAGTTTTTTTTACAACATTACATTCATAATTTTATTATATTCAGCTCACCACAATATAATCCTCAGTAAGTATTATTAAAAATAATATGAATGAAAATTGCAAATGATAAACATCCTTAATACTGATTTTCAAACCAATTAAAAATCTTATGAAAACCAATTAAAATTCTCCTATTGTTGTGTTCCTGTAAATGTGAGGAGGTCCATTCAACATTTACAGGAACACCAAAAAAAGACTCAAACAAAATACTTTTCTCATGTGGCAATGACTGTTACTATCACACAGAAACTATTTACTGGGTATTGCTATTTATTTTTCCTGGTTCTAAGATATCTAAAACCTAACAAAAACTGTTTATCCATTAGTAAGAGTCGAGTGACAACATACACAAAATAATAATCTATACTTAAATACATATGTACTGTAGCTTGTAAATCCATATTATAATCAAGACACTCAAGTGACTCAAGCTGAAATTGTGAACTTACAATTTCACCATCATCATTTCATGAACAAAAAAATTAATAACAAATACAATCATGTAAAAAAAAAAATAATTACCTGTTCTAGGCGTTTTTAAAGTAAGCCTCTTGGGTGTGGTTATAGTTCCAGTTTGATCGGCTACACTTGGACCACTTGTTGTCTCATACTCGGTCACATCAATAACCCCATTACCTATAGACAATGGTATAGTAGTTATGCCTTCTACGCTGAGTTCACTGTCTAGTGGTAACACTCCAGCTTGTTCGCCAATAGGTTCATCACCACCCACATCACCGTCATCAACAGAAATCAATTCTACCAACTCTGGTTCCTTGTCACCACCAAACGGCACAATAAAACCACTGGCTGTACTCCCTAATACAGCTGCCACTCTGTCCAGTATGTCATCTGGGGGTAAGTATTCTGGAACCCCACCCCCAGTCTGTAAAAAATATTAATTATATTCATGAACTACTTTAAATTAATATATAAAAAAATTGAAACAAAAACTTACTTGGATGCTGTTCATCCTTAGTTTTGTAGTGTGTTTGCGAGCATTCTTTTTTAAATTTTCCCATTTTAAGCGTAGCTGCTGTGGTGTTCGACGACAATTTGAGGCAGTGGCATTAAAATGGTTCGTAATTCGAATCCATTCTTCGGTTTTCATTTTATTGTTGGTGGCGTTGGTAGTTTTTGATAGTAATATTTTATTACTTTCTATCAAACCCACCAAAAACTTAGTTTCGTCCTTTGTCAAAGGTTTGCCTCTTGCCTATAATAAGGAGAAATATTAATTTGAAATGTGAGTTATGAAAATCTTAGCAATCTTTAATGCACATAAAAAGGTTTACAGGAGTTGATACATCTCCAAAATTATAAAATCACTTACCACTTCAGACTCCATAGCTATTGTATCACAAGTAACAGATCAATACCGGTATTGGTTTTATACAAAATCAAATGTTATTTTGGCGGCGGCGGCGAATTTTCGTTTGTTTGACAACAAAAAATACCACGCCACAGATAATAAAACCTGTTCCAGCTTTTAGCCGTATCGTGACATTCCTTTTTAACTGAGACTTTTTGAATTTTAACACAAATTTGTTCGTATTAATAGAATTGTTACGTCTTCAGTAAATATATGTAATAAAAGTCCATAAAACAAATCTGTAAAGCCTATTTATGCTTAGCTTTTTATTATTACAAACAAATAAACCATGTCTATTTTTATAAATTTTGTTTACAACGGAATGACGAAGAGGGAAAGGATTTCAAGATATCCGCGGATTGAGCGACAGCGGGATCGTCTTTTATCGTTATTAGGACGCGGTTTGGAGATCGATCCATAGATTGGTGTATATCGACGATCGATTTATATCTTCGATCATGGATTCAATATTAATTTCGGCCGTTAGAGGGGACCGGAGGTCATAATCGCGGATTAAAAGAACAAATGGGAATAATTTCGAGCCTCTCAGGCCAAAAAGTTCAATAAGTTATCGAAAATGTTAATGGGCTTATGGTAACAAATCAAGAATGTTCGGAGAGGATATTGAACAAGTTATGTTAGATTTGCTGTGATAATCTTGAGATCCTTCGTTCAAAGAAGGATTTTTTTAAGATTAATATTCATTTACAGTATCTTTGTTTAGCTAGCGCCTGCCCTTTTGGATGACACACAACCAAATTGTTATAAGTTTATAACCGTTCTAAATTCAAGTCTCTCAAAATTGTTGGAATTTGCATTCCAATAGAAATATCCATCGATTTATGAATCAACATTCGGAATGTTAAGAAGAACTATAAAATATATGATAGCCATTGGTAAATCAGATCAATGAGTAATGTTTATAGGAATCTAGACTATTATAGATTTCAGTCGCATAGCAACGCAAACAGAACAATTTATTGCTTCAATGATTATGAACTTAAGATATGGTGTCTGGTCAGGGCGGGCGGCGCCTTTGATGTCGCCCTTTGGATGCCGACGCCCTTTTAAACCGTCTGCAGCAAAAGGGTATGCACGGAAAATAGAAACTTTGTTGCAAATGCTGACAGCCGTTCACGAGTTAAGTTTTTGTTATAACGTCCTTCAATGCACAGGTCATTAAAGATGTGCACTAATAGGTCACGGTTACAATTACTGAACAAGATAATATAAAAACAGACACTGAATTAGATATGCACTTCGAACATGTGCATTTTAGTGAACAAACACGTAGTTACACCCGAGTCGGAACGACCAAACAGACAATTTGCAGCGACGTAAAATATACAGTATGAAACAGTAACAGCCACTTCTCTACAGTAAAATGAGACAACAAAGCCTGTTTCTAGTCTAGTGCATCAGAAAATAGCAGCTACAACAATTACATAAACTGACTTGGCTCCTGATTTAATTATACTTGCAAACAATAATATACAAGATGGATGTTTGCATAAAATATGTGCCTACTTCGTGGTTTGCAGGTAAACAATCGACAGGATACGAGAAGGAAAACATGAAATCGACAGAAATAACATTAATGTTTAATCGTGGTTTAAATTAGACTTAGGTTTGTGATTTAAACCATAACACATTGCTAGTTAAGGTGGTTTAAGCCAGTATTTTCCTGTTAGCAATGATCACACTAAGTGCGTCCAAAAGATTGAAGCTAAAACAATCTAAATTCAGAAGACTATATCTTCATAGTTAATGAGTCTATATCTCACTTGGCTAGCTTTCAATCGATTTTGAAAGAGACATCCAAGCTATACGGACCGTAACTCGATAGGTGTGACCATTAGCGTCCGTAAATATTTCGGTTACTGCCGCCTCAAGCCAATGAGTAACATCTGGAAACTGGGCACTCTTGCACAATGTTCCAGTTTCATTTTGAGACTATAATTCGTTCAGCTCGATAAGTTCTGGCTGTTATGCTGAAATGGCTCAAATATTATTTGCGGTATTTGCAGAACTAGCATCTTGTGGTACGGGAATATTGCTGATTTCATGCAGTTCTGTGTTTTGTTTGCCTACATCATAGTTATTTTATTGTATTTACAGTATTGTTATGTTTTGTCTTTGTATTATACGTATGTTAGTATATTCTTATATTATTATGTTTAAATAGTTCTGCTTTACGTTTTATGTATTCCATTTTCTCTTCTTCTTTTACACACTATGTCTACATCTCTTTTTTAGTATCTCCTTTCGCAGGTATGCTGGAAGAGATTTCTTTAGAAATAAGCATCACCTTTGTACTATTTTCTGTTCCTTTCTTCTTTCCTGTATTTAGTGTGCACATAAATTGTTAGATAAATAAATCATCTTTGTACATGGTTTTGTTTTTAATTTTGTTGTATCCGACTCTAGTAGCTGTTTCTTTTTTCTAATGTCGTCATGCTCCTGGTACTATCTCTTTACGAATCATTAAGTACATTATGAGAATGTTATCTTGTTACCGATACCGGCAATCTGATTTGATGAATGGTTTTGTTTTCTATCACTATATCATTGGCATCGTAAAATTTTCAGTAGAATTCGGAATATGTAAACAGTTCTTTTGTGCGTACTTCCTTTGATTCGATGCTGAAATTAAAACTTTTTCAATTTATACAATACAATAAATTTAATATACCATGTTTACTGATTGACCACACAAACAAAAACATTGAACATTGATGTTTGTAAACATGGTAAATATCCCGTTTCTAGTGTTAATGATAATATTAGTGGTAATGACAGTTTAAAATCAAATAAATATTATGTCTAGCGAAAAGTTTTCATCACTGCAGGTATTGGTTTGGCTGCAGGTATTGGTAATTTTATTTTATTTTTGACCGTCACAGATTTAATGTCTCGTCAAGTCGCTACGAATCAAAATCAAAAATCAAAATCAAAGCATTTATTTCAAGTAGGCCAGTTACAGGCACTTTTGAATTGTCGAAACAAAGGCAACAGTAAAATAAAGCTACAGTCCCAGTCACAAGGCACAAAAACTGTGAAAGTACTGTAGTTGCCCATTCCCTAACGTAGATCTCTATGGAGTAGAACGGGCAAGAAACTCCATGGACACTCTTTTAAATCAGAATACTTTAACAAAACCTTGGTTACATCATTTGAAATCTATTAGAATTGTCGAGGTTGTCTATTCGATGGCGAGTAACACAGCAAATATAAAAATTTAAAATGAAGTTTTCCAAACACAAGGATGTTCAATGTGTTCAATGTCCATTTCAGAAAATTGCTAGCGTCTCGGACTTTAGTTTTATTGCTTTTCTCAAATTTGGCTTTTACTATAACACAACAAGAGTTTTAAAGGAATGACTATCGACTCCTACGCAGTTGACTGTTTCTGTAAACTGGCTGTTAGATACTAATAGAGGTTATTTAAACAATAACGTGTTACTAATATTAAATAGTTAAAATAATATACGAGAAATAAAACTGGTGTTAGTGGTGTCCTTTGATAATACTATAGCTACAATAACATTAGTTAGACATAATACAATATGGGTTTAAAAAACGAGTATCCGACGTCATCAATAGTTGCGTCCTTTACAAATATCTGTGGTTTTCCTTAAAACTGATGATTAACTGAACAAACAGGATAAATTCCTATGACAAGACAATTTTTTCAGGATAACGAAATGCAAGTACCTAATTTGGAATTTACGTCAAATAATCATACTACGTGGTGGTCTAGTTTTTGTGAGACAAAATACAAGAATACGGCTTAGATTTTTTTACGTAACCGAAGGACTTTTAATGGTATTTTGAAGTTAACGATTCTAAAGTCGTTAACTGACATCAATAGTCTAATAATTCAGAATGAAGCTAACCTTTCTGTATTGCTAGAATATAAAAATCTTTAACGACATAACCTTTTTTATCTGTAGTCAGTTGATGAAGATATAAAAAGCACACGAACTTAAAAACAAAATGCTAAGGCAAACACTGGCAAGGAAATTAACTCGGACAAAGAGAACATCAGACATTTCTGCAATTGAATTGTCTTTTTTCTCGAAGTAAATGTCAGCTTAACGTTTATAAAGGCAAGCTAACGTCCCTTATAAAAATATCGATTTGTTAAAGTAATAAAGAGATTGTCTCAACCAAATATAGCTATTAGCCGAGAAGGCCAAACATATTTTACGTCTTTAAGTTATTTCATTTATTAAAATATACTTATTTTGTATCAGATGTATCATCAATTTTACTGAGTTCCACAATCCCCCTCATGTAAGCATAGTAGGAACATAAAGGGCAAAGAAGGAACATGGATGGGTTTTAGTCAGTACAAGTCTGACACTCCCTTCCGCTCCGCCCAGAGTGGGGGGGGTCATTTGATGATTTCCCATCCGGAAAAAAAAAAAAAAAAAAAAAAAAAGCATAGTAGTTTCGGAGATTGAATCACTAATTACATATACAACTGACGATACACCAGAAGCGTGACAGTTATGCAGTATTATTGTAACCTTGGCACAGAACTGCTAATGTTGAACACGATATGATGCCATGTTTATTATAATGGATTACGTAAAATATTGTTATTAAGAGACACCGCATATGCTGATGACGTCACTTACCGCAGTAATCGAGGAAAGTCAAAAATAAAAAAGAGAAATATAATGATACACGTTAGGAATTTACATGAAATGGGCACAACAAAATTAACAAGATTGTCGTTGTAAGTAAATTATTTAACGATAAGATACCACTAGTATGTGTAAACGAATGTTTAGATGTTGCTAGAAATGCCTTGCGAACAGGCTTTGATGGTTATGGCGTGTCGAGACTAAACAACTCTGTTAGCGAAGTACATTTCACATCCCCATAAAAGAACACAGATGTACTGATATCTTCAAAGGCTGCGAACCAGCCAGACAAAACTGTCGAGGGCATAAAATTTAAAATAAAAATAAAGAACAAAGCTGTAGAGTGAGCATTTGCGCTTAATGGATGTGTAAATAAAGGCGCGGTGTCACACCCGGCAGGAGACCTTGGCCTAAAGAGAAAACAACAACTGGATCACGACATAAAGGAGTATAATTTGACATTAACATCTGCTAAAACTTGACTAACAAACTTTTTAATGAACCACATGCAAAGGTTAAGGTTATCTATGATAAAGCTACAGATGATGAAAAAAAACTATGGAGAAGCCAATTTAAACAAGGACTGGCTCTAATAGCTCTACAATGTGTGCGTAACAATACCTCTTTCAGATAGGTTGACCTGAATAAGTCTGGAGATCTAAGCTACTATCGCGATAAGAAATTGTTTATACATGAAGGGTTTCATAACGAAGATATTAAAAGATAAATTATGGACTGCAGAAGCAAACATAAAACGTAATTAATTTTAATAACGTTGTTCCAGTTTGTAGACTAGTACTTCAAAGAGAGAAATATATCCAGTGATGTAACACGGGGAAGATTGCGTGAATACAGTATAAGACATTATTGATCTAACAAGTACTATTGTTCAACACAAAGCACCAAAATGATGTATAATGTAACTCATTCATTATAATCATTACCTGTAAGGCTGTGACCATTATTTATGACCATTTGGCAAGATCTCAATGGTTCATAGTGCGTAGACGCATCGAACAGTGCGTATTATTACTTCTTAAACGAACCTCATTTCGTATGAAGTCAGAAGTTTATAAATAGAAAATTGAAACGAGTATTCGAGTATAACTTTTACGCCTCGATTCACGATTTATTGCCAACAAGCTCCAAATACAAAAAGTACAAGCGAAATCGCCCCGTTCTGAAATGAAAAGAACAATAAAGTTACCACAAATTGAAATCTGTTAACAAAATCGATTGTTTATCGTCGGCCAATGTGTGGGAATATTTTGTTTACGTTGATCTTTCAGGTTTTCTAAATAGCTGAGAATTTTCCTTGCCAACTTACTGATAATATGGATAAATTCATTTGCACTTTCTGACCTCATGGGACTAACTAGCGAGCAGCTATATCCTAGATAAACACAAACTTAGACAACAATATATTACCTACATCTGCACACTTTCTTAGGCGTCAAAATATTTATCGTCGTTCACATCTTCGTGTCAAAGCTATTCTTTTACGACCGCGTCAGTAACTGATATTTTAAACATTTCCAAGAACACATTAAGAAATTAAGCAGCTCTTTCATTTGGCTTTTTGCCTTATAAGTATCGGTTGTTCTCAGTGTCTCGAGATGACGTCAGGAGGTAACGCTGCAGAAAAACCGGTCGGAATCATGCATGACCGCTGCGGAGTCATCCGCTATCTTGAATCACGTTGGCTATGTTGCGGTTTGTCTTGTATGTCATATTCCATTGCTCTTGCGCAACCGTATGGCTTCAATTTTAATGACAGTACTTAAATTAATATCTTGACATTCTCCAAAAGTTCAGCAGAAACTCAGCTTAAGAAAAGCTTTCTTTGTCTACAGCTTGCTTACAATTCAGAAGGCGTAGTGAATGGTTTATATTATGTGTCATATTCAATTGACGAGTAAACTACCGAGCGCGTGTCAGTTTTGCATAACAACCGTGAACAATGCGTCCCCTGTTCCGTTTCGCGAGTGCGTATGACGGAAAACCTCTATGTATTACGGAATTGAAAAAGAAAACAGACGGTTACAGTGTGAATGACTTATGACTTCTCGAGAACTATTTAGAATTAAAAAGGAGAAATTTCTGAGGACTTGCTCCGTCCAGTTTTTCTGGTGTTTATGTTCATCAATCACAAGTTACATGTTCAGTCTTGATCGAATCCTGTCTTGGAAGATTAAAATATCGTGTTACGTTTACGAGTTTAATTCTAAGTGGAGTCTGGCTTTAATAGTCATAGTTGGTGTTTATTGCTAATAGCCTGTTGCGACATACATTACGTGCAAGTCGATGACTGTTCATCAATTACTGACCAATGGCACGTCCGAAATTCATCGTACAACGATACCAGTAACTTGAAATGAATGAAATAATTATTTGTAAAACAACGGCTGCATAGAGCTGCTAGCATGAATTTATTATGCCCATTTAGTTACGCTCATTGAATATAATTTATGCAAGTTATTTTAAATTGCAAATAAGCAAACGAGCTGTGTGAAGCAATACGTGGTAAATCTTACATGACAATAACAAGCCCAGCTAATGATTATAGTCATTTTATTTAGGACAGATCCATTAAAGGTGTATTTACTACCATAGATAGAGAGGCCCTAAAGATGGACTTGGGGATGTGCAGTGTTAAAAGCTCCTGCTTTTCGTGGTGTTTTTGGTCGTTGAGTGCCATTGATAAGTAATTCAAGAATCAAGTTTATACAGATCTGTCATTTGAGCTTTTAATGCAGCCAGGTGATGCATGCCTTCATACATTTAGTTGTTCAAAACCAGACGGAAATGTTATGTACAGCAAGCCTTTATGGATAACAAAGTTGGAGGATACCTTATGGTTTCTCAGTAACTAGCTAATATTTTAAAGGACTGAATGCATATTATTCAATTCGAATAGTGTCTTTGTAAGATCACGGCAATTAGCCATCGGACTGTGGGATTCAAGAATGCGCGCGACCGTTAGCGTCCGCCTGTGCCATAGTTGGCACTCCCAGGAACAACCAGCGTCCTATGTACATACTACTGCCTTTATAATCCTCTGTAAAACACATCGATAATGTGGGCGAGGCTGTTATCATTCGAACGGGAAGCTTACGTCATGCTTTTGTTATTTTTAAATATTTGATATGATGTAACTGGCCAGTTGTTTTTTTTGTGTTGTGCACTTTGCTTTTCTCTATGAATAAGTTGGCGGGTGGAAGGAGAGTTGTCGCTATGTCAGAAATAAAAGCGAAAAATTACACGTCTCCATTTCGTAACTTTTTTGTTCACCAATTAATCACAAAAATACGTGACAGCGATTTTTTTGAAGCAGAGTCGTTTGAATTAAGTAGTGGTGCCTATCAATGTCAGGGCATGTTGACACAAGGCCCTCATTGTAACAGCTTGAATGTCGCACTTATCACCTCACGGTAGATAGCTCACGTTCCCGTGTCCCCACACATCGACACATCCCGATAAAAATAATACAAATACAAAGCTCTTCGGTAATGAATACAGCGTGGAATTTACCCAGGATGTACATTACAAATACTCCTAGATAAGAATTAATACAATGCAATTAGTTTCCTGATTCGTTCTAACACAATGGCTGTAGATTTTCCAAATTAGTAAACATACTATTTTAGAACAGGTAAGCCTTGCCTTTCCTGCCTCAAAGGATGCTAAGTACTTCAAAGTGAGGGAAGAGTTAAAGTACGAAAATGTAATGTTTAACTAACTGAGAGACCTATGCAGGACCACGCAAAAGAGCAGTGAATAGTTTGTTTATACCGCCCAGAGTGCACATTTCGTCTTTAGCAACGACTCCATGTTGTTGCCACGATATCGTGTGGCCCTTCAAAATATTTACTTGGCACGCTAAAAATATCAAGCAAGTCAACGGCCTGCACTACTGCGCGATTGGTCAAGTACCTCATCAGCATGGAGGAACAATGAGCGGATGATAACGCGTTATCTACGCCAGCCGGGGGAGGGGGACGGAGGCGCCGGAAATACAACGACTCAACATGGCGGCTTCTCGGAACGTGCGTACGCGCATCCGTCTCGAAAGTGAAGAAAACTACGTTACAGTCCGATGACCTAATACGATTTTGCAATTGTATCAATTGTTCTATGAACTTTGACGCAAATTGTTATTATTGATCGCGATACAGTTCAGCATTATGTAAACGATATTGACAATCTTATCGCTTCGAGTACGGTTTGTATAGACAAGCCAGATTATGCAGACAACGTAATGGTGTTATCTATAGTGAAATAATTTGCATGACATTCATTACACCGGGTGCTGACTTGTTCACGCACCACACAACCGTTATTAGTTAATACTTACCTATTTCAAGGCGAGATTACGAAACATTTCAAAGATAATAATGAAACAGAAGTTGATAATTATTTGAAGTTATTTAAGGTGTGGATTTGAGCAAACATTATTGAAGAATTGGGCATTGCTACATTCGAAACCAGCCTTGAATTACTCCAAATTACTACCTTGAATTATTATGTCCTGGCTCGAAAATTCGAAACAGAAATTAAGCTTGTTTTGACGGAGAAATTGTTTACTCATTTTATGAGAAGATAGCATTATCTTTCCGAGATTTGATACTCTCGAACGAAAATCTTTTTGAACATTTCTCTCTGACGTTCTTTTTATTTTATCTTAACATGAAAGGTGACTTTCTTCACAAAGGGGTATTATTATCCCATATCTGTGCGTTGCCTGTGTTCCATTCACGTCTGTCTGTTGGCGACTGACTAATGAGACTCTATTATTGGTGTCAGTCGGCGTCATTTTGTTTCCTTTTGGCGTACATTCATTATATTCTTTATCTACCAATGCAGTCTGTATTAGTGCCCTCACTTGGTTGACTGGCAGTAATTAGTGATTGAATCTTATTTCATAATTTGTTCTACATCTTAGATTATTTAAATGAGTTTTAGAGTTTGCAATTCTTAACTTATCTTCTAGGGATTCAAATTCATTATCTGCTTGCATTTTAGGTTATTGTTTGTTTTCGTGGAGACGTGTTTGGGCTTTATTCAGATTTCTAGCAGTAGCATCAGTAAACAGTTTAGTCACATTGTCGTTTATTACGCTACATGGAACCACCAGTGTACCGTGCTGCCTAGCACGGTACACTGGTGCAATGTTTTAGGTTGTAATTTTTTCGCTTATGCTGATACCATTTTCTTACAGCAATTATTGGCGCCTTTATAAATTAGGTGACTGTTGGCTGTGCAATCATGTTACTCTGCTTTAACTGGATTTGCACAAAGTTGCATGCGTTATTCAGTTCTCTTCTCTTTATTTGAATGGCGAATTTTAGACTACTGTATGTAATGTTCGTGTCAATAGCTGATTTGTATGTTTACTGCTTATGCTGGTCTACTTAGATGATATTATAACTTATTTGTTTCAACCCAAATACTTTTACTGTTTTGTCAGAGGTTCCTTAATAGATTCGGGTACTTGGTATTTGTCCAAGATTATTAAGTTGTCCAAAGAAAACGATTCCACTGTCCCTAAATCATTGCTGTTACTTCGGTAACGAAACAAGTAAACGATCCTATTATTTGAATAACATAGTTGTCGTATTACTACGCAATAGATACAGGGGCAAGATAGTTTTGAATAATAATTCGAGTTTTGGAGTCAAGTGGGCGAATAGCCGCCATTTTGAAAGTTATCAGAGCTATTTGGCGTAGGTGAGAATTTTAAATTGTTTACGCGACTACTTATAATGTTTGCTTATTTTGTTCACCGGTGCAGTTAGTGAGGAACTTAGTGAGAAAACAGTCATGAGAATTTTAGTTATTTTAGTTCTCATGAGATAGGTATAATATTTTTCGAATCAACCAAGAAAATATGTACAGTTATTACTACTCGTATCTAGTCGTTCGTGTACCTAGGTAGTAAAGGATTTTTCCTGTTAATATATTTTAACAGAAATTCAATGGTCAAAGTTTTATCTTATGTTTCTAAAACAATAGTATTTTGTTTAAATCTTATAAGTTTCGTTCGTCTTGGTCCTCACAGGACGCTCGCATAAAACCTCTTCATTTTCAAAATACTCAAACACATAACTGCTCGGTAGTTCACCTGCGCAAGAGTGGGCAAAAAACCCGGTCCACACGACATAATCGGCCGCGAAGGACGCATGCTTGCGTACGCGCATCTTCCGTCTCTCTCGCACGTATAGCGCTATCTCTCTCACACTGCTCTTTAATCAGACAGGTATTGCTTTTATTACTATCTGGACCAGTCAGCAAACCGAACTGGCTTCTGAAGAATGATGAATACTATGAATATTAACTAGATGATAATTTCGCCAGTTAGGTATTCATTGCTCTGTAAGTATGTGAAGCAAAATTTGATTTAAAAATTGTATGGTTCATAAAATGCAATGTATGATAAAGCTGGCAGAATTAGAACATTCATAGAACTCTATGATATATTCAGTACCTATCATAGAAATAGAATATGTAATGATATTATTCTGCCCTCAATGTCACATTGGTTGTCTGAGTAAGCCCTGCATATAAAGCAATATTTATGGAAAATATTTCAAGATGGGATAATGTTTTATTCAGCATGGAGTTTGTACCAACATAATCTAAGTATATTGGTCACATTATTAGTTATATCACACCATTTGTAGGCAAGATGTAAAGGTACATTAAATACTCTGAGCTTTTTATAAAATAAAAATATGCTACCATAATTATTCCTGTTTTTTTTTTGCTGTGTTATCTTTGGTAGATTTAGTTGTAACAGTTTTTTTCCTACTTATTCAATACCTGGTGAGATTTCTTATTGGAAAAATAGCTAACTCCTCTACAAACATTCACTCTCTATTAAACCCCTATGGTAGGTGATATTTATAAATCCTACCTCAATGATCATGTTTATGTCAGAGGAACTTGTAGTGTGTGAATTTCACAATTGTGGACCCATCGGTTTAGACTGTGCATTGTATGCAAGTGAATTAATGAATTAGTAAGTAGGTAGAAGGGATTTTTTTACTCAAAAATCACAATGTACCTAAAGACAAACTTGAATTAACAAAATTGTGCATCATTTTCACCATTCTCAGCATGGCCTTGTTGCTATGGTTCAGAAATAGTAGTAGCATTGAAGATTGATATACATAAACTTGTTATTTATAACCTTTCAATAAATAAGAAAACATTTCACAAAAAAAAGAAATAAAAAAAGGTAATATGCAATAAATACATACTTAAAATTATGGCCAAGCATTGAGAAAACATCATAAACATAAGAACAGGATATTTGAAAACCAAAAGTATTTTTCATATTATGTCATGGAAATCTAGAAACAAATGAATACATATTCATCATTATTCATTTTTTATTTATTCTTCTGTTATTTGTAGCATTTCAATATCTGAAGTATTATAACCATTTGATATTTTGTCAATTAAGTTAAGTTTTTGCTTGGAAATTATCCATTTTTTTGTACCTGTTTAAAAGAAAAGCTATCAAAGAGTATGATAGTCAAACGTCGAGACTTTTAGCAGCCATATAGGTTCCTCAATTAAAAAACTAAACAAAAAAGAATTGGCAGGGATACAGTTTTAATTTTTTGGTTAATTACAAAGATAAACAAACCGTACATTTATGAATGTGCCGCCGAAACTCAGCAAGGCTACCTCGAAATACAGATGAGTCAACATCCCATTAAAAGACTACGTAAAAATAGTTTTGTAATTCGAATTTTAAATGTAGGTAGGTATGTTAAGGTTAGTGAACATGTAGCTAGGTTATTGTTTATCTAAACAATCTGTGTACTAACCGAAGCTCTCTGTCAGTTTTAGCATAACCCCTCCAATGTGCATATCTCCCTTTACGACCATAGTCCGTTTCTCGTTCAGATCAGTGACGAAGATCGTGAGGTTCCACGACCCATCGCCAACGACTTCACCGTCCGCCAACATGTTTCACAAGTTCTTTTACACTTCACAATAAATAAATGTCACTTCCGAAGAAGCATCGCGAGTTGCGACCACAAAGTTAAAATTTATTTGACGCACGTCTAACAAGCTCGCCAGACTTCAATCAACTGAATCGGTGTTGCCAACTTACTAATTGCCATACCAGTATTCAAAGAAACACAAAAGAAAATCGGTACAAATAAAATGTGTGGAACTTGCCAGATTTTAGAAAAATAATAAATAAGTATGAATGTCGAACCTAAAAGGAATAAGAATAAGACGTATTGAAACTTTGTTACAATCATTACCACAAAATTAGTTACTTTATTTTTGTTTGTAACAGTTGGTTTTCATCATTTTGATATATGCGGTGGCGCGGTGTTCCCCAAATTAAGTAACGCCTGTATCTTAGGGACCAGAGTTGCGTTACACTAATAAAATAGTAGACGGTTGGCTTGTTTGGGATAAAAAATTCCTGGACTTAATCAGCATTTATTTTTACTTTGAAACAGGTGCTGTGTCTTTCCTTTCATATAATTTAGTTCCAAGAGGTTAGATATATTTAAGTAGTGAGCTTTGCTTGTTTATAAGACGTACGGTAGCTTAAATTGGACTGCGTTATGTAAGAACCGATTAAGCGCCATTTAACGAATCCTGAGAAAATGAGCTTCAAAAATTTCAAACTTAAAATGGTCGCTGTGCATACATTTAATATGTCAAGAGTATAATTTTTATTCTGAACATATAAAATATGTATAAGTTCACATTTGTTAAAAAAATATAAGGCTAAACTATACAGTTTTGTAGTTATAGCCATTTTTCCGCTTAATTTGTTAATGTGTTTTAAGCCATATTCAGACCATTTTATTTATCAATAACGTACTATACGGCATTATTGTCGTTTGATACTTTATTGCGATTTTTTTCGGGTGAAATAAATTGGAACATAAGATTAAATCCAGTTATTTTAATAAAATTTACTTAAACAAAACAAATGTTGTAACACTTCTACATCTTATTAATACTTTTATTCCTTTTTTTTCTTTTATTAATTACCTATACACTGTACCATATTATTTTTTATTCTTCATCTTCTACTTCAAAATCAATGGATCCATCAAAACCTTCAACATCATCTTCTAAATCACGAGATCCAGTTAAATTTTCGTAATATTTTCTCGCATCAGATGGTATGAGATGAAGGAGGGATTTTATATCATCTAGCTTCGGTTGAGAAATAGGTTTTCCTTGTGGCCAAAGTTGCTCATAATGCCTTGATAATGTCAATGGGTTATTTATTGCCCCTCTTTTTGGTCTTTTATTAAGATCTACTTCATGGGTTTGACCGCCATGACAGGTTGAAAGAAATATCCGACCAGGTCTATCCTTAAAAATGTTTATTTCTTTAGTTTTCAACCAGCTTATAGGATTTCCTTCTATATCTTTTTTTCTATTCACTATTGTCTTCAGCATTTTAGAAACTCCGACAAAGTCTAAACTTTCCATTTTATTAGCTATTAACTTGTTTCTCTTACGACAACTGGTCATCACATCAATGTAGTCTTGTGGAGTGTAAAGCCGAGTATGGGTTTTTAACGCTGATTCGATATCACTAAACTCGCTATCATTTTCTAAGAAGCTATGCCCAGGGACCATAAATCGTAGGGTGATTTTTTCTAGGTTGTCATTTTCTTCTAGTACTGCAAATAGTAGCAGAGTCAACTTAATATTTCGGTTCTAGCCACCACAGGAGTCTGACCATAGGATTAGTTCTTTGACTTTTGAGTCTAGATTTAAAGATATATGTTTACGTAAAGTGGAGCCTACTTCTTGTGCTCCCCTGCCTGCTATTCCTTCCACCCAGACGGAAAAAAACGGTTTAAAAACGGTTAAATCAAAAGGCAAAACTGAATTATCTTCATCGTGGACGTGTTTAATTCGTTTATGCAATTTGAAAACTGTTTGTAACTGTAACTTTGACGCATAATTCTTTAATACAAAACGAATGTGTGCACAAATTCTAGCAAAGTTCGAAATGTCGCTTGATTCAACCCCTTATTATAAGGCCGTAAGAGTGATTTTTGAACACAAAAATAGCTGAATACATAGTTTATCATACCTATAGTCGATCTGCATTCATAACTCTTTTTTTTCGATTTCGTCGCTTAATTCGTTATTACATAACGCAGTCCAATTGATCGCCTACGATTCATATTCATAGAGATACTAGAAAACTTGTAGATTGGGTAACACTGATTTGACATTCTGGTTTAGTAAGTAGTGTTGTGAAGTGCAACACATGTACTATGGCATACCCCTCGCTTATTTTTTGGGGAACTAACATTTAAAAGAAAAGCTCTACAGATGGCCATAGAGCGAATCAAATAACATTTTCTGCCAGTTTTTGCAGGAGGCGAGGTAAAGACATAGTTACAATACACTACGAGAATTGGGCCAATGGGTCATCTTAAGGGCGGAGTTGCAGTATACGCCTAGGGGCACTATAAGCGGCAAAGAAAACAAAAAAAACATTGTTTGTTAATTTATTTATGAAATGTACCCGCTTTATTGGAGTATCGGGTTGACCTCGTCCATAGAAAACATTTAGGATCTGAAAAACATGACCCTACGACATACTGTTTCCAAGTTATGAGCCTTCCCTTTTTTTTATTTTAGATAATTATACATATTTTAATTCTGTTGGACTTACGCCCATTTTGACAAACTCTGAAGTTTTGCCTGGTTTAGTCGATTGTTCATTTCAGGGATCTAGAATATTTTAGTAAGCACATCGCTTCACTAAATATCATTGACGCAAGACGCAAGCAAAGAACATCAAACATTAATTGTCAACTGTCAAATGTTTCTGGTCAAATCCCAAATGGACAGTAGTTTATTTGGTTTAAAATTTACACAAAATTGCGTGCAGTAACATATAAATATCAATATTGCCATTATTACCAACACTTTAAACTATCCTTATGAACAACAAAGATAAGAGAATCTCAAACGAAATGGTTGCTGCGAAGAACAAAAATAAAGGTAACAATGCATTTTGTCTTTAAATAGATAATTAATATTAGTATTTTCTTTTATAAGCGGCTGTTTGCGTGATACCTAGATAAATATAGCACTCCCGATATTCCGGGTTAGATAATGCGTGTCGTGTATAGTGCTTTTATTAAGAAAATTCAATGCTTTCAGTAATATCCTGTTCAACACCTGAGCACCGAGCAGAATCACCATCTAGGGACAGTGATTCTATCTGCGACTCGGAAGCCGCGAGCCCGGTTCCTTTTTATTGCACACAAGATGGGGCAGAAGGAGAAACAGATGTCGTTTGGAACTTTTACACGCCAAAATCTGAGCATGCAGCAAAATCTCGTATTAAAAATTCCACGCCAGTACGCAGAAAATCAAAAAGAACAGTAAAGCCAAAAATAACTGAAAGACAACCCCCAAAACGAAGAGCACTTAAACAAACCTCACATAAAAAGACTGAATTATTTCAAGAACTGATAGAACTAAATCAAAATTTAATTGAGTTAATGTCTAAGAAATCCGAAAATACATTATGTCCAGAAAAAGTAAATTCAGGAAGTGAAGATGACTTTATGACTGAATCACCAGAATTCTCTCCTAAAGCTAGAGTGAGAAGTAATTCTCGATGTTTAAGAAGGAATGTATTGAGCTCAAATTTTGCAAAACCGGATCCAGAAACTGCACTGGAATCAGACGATTCTATGAATGAGTGCCTTATAAAAGCCAGTCAGGTTGTAGAAGAAAACATCCTCAATGAAGTTCCACCTGTAAAAAGGTCTTGTCATAGAAAAAATATGAAAAATATGGTTATAAAACCAGATCTTCACTCAAACTTTAAAATGGACCAAGATTCAATGGATGCCATACTGAACAGTATAAAATTAGACTCACCAGTTGTTAAGAATGTGAAGAAATGTTCTTCCCCACAGTTGAATAATGATTCATTTGATAGTTTGGTTGGTAACTTAAATGATAGTGCACTGGACCGGCTAACACAGATGCCGCTGAAAATGGATACATCTAGAAGAAGAAATAATTTAAATAGTCCAAAAGATGGTAATAGTTGGACAATAAAGGAATTAATAGTGCATGAAAGTAGTCCATCTTCGAAATCGAAATTTAGTCGTCATAATTCAATGCCTGTGTCACCGACAGTGACCAATATGAATAAACCATCGACAAGTGGAATGATTTTTGGGAGACACAATTCAATGCCTTTTGGCAAAGAGGCAGAAGATACAACAGGTAATAGTTCGCTCAATTTAAACAGAATATTATTATTTTTATCATACATTGATAAGAGCCATATTTGGCCAGTTTATACACAGTTACATGACATACCGTTCCACACATCAGCTTATCAGACACATTTAGTGTAACAATCATAATCTTCATTTAGTAACAAACTACATCTATGGCTGTGGTCACTGATCAAGTTATTTTGGAATGACAGCTTTTCACAGCCTCATCGTCATTCTCCTGCACTTATCTCAATTTATTTATGGTCAGCGCAGTATGTATTTTTTTCCATATTTCTCTATTACTTGTCATCTCACCAGACACTTCATTTCTTGCCATATCTTCCTCCACACAGGCCTAAACAAAGCTATCCTAAAAGAAATGACACGTGGAAAGAAAGACATTCATAATTCTTTACTATATTATGTGAATCTTGTTTCAGTTCTAAGTGATTCTCCTATAAGGTGCACTCCAGACGAAATAAAAAAGAAGCACCAGCTTGCGAGAGAAAAATTGTTGGCTAAGAGGCTTCTACCGTTTACATCATCACAGAAAATTACCCAGCCTATCCCAAGTACACAAATCAGTCAACAATCCTTCTCAAAAATAAATGAAGAAACTGGCATTTCTAAAAAGTTACCAGATGTAGTTCTTCCTAAGAAAGTTCAGTTTCAACCTAAAGTTGCTAGTAATGTAATAAATGTCCAAAATAAAACTCTTCAAAAAACTCATAATACTGCTCCTGACCTGAAGACAATAATCGAGAAGAAAAGACAAGAAGCGTTGATGAAACTAAGACGCCGACAAATACAAAGCAAGTGATTTCATTATGTTTGAAATTTTTATTGTAGTTAAAATTATGATTTTGTTTGATTTAAATTTTGAAATAAGACAAGTAGTGCCTATTTTGTGATTTTAAATATAGCCACGTGATAAATACCATTTAAATAGAAATGATTAATCAACTATTTTATGTCTCTTTAATTTAATCTTAAATTTTATTTTCCACCAAAAGGTTTTACATAATATTGCAGACGGTTTACCTTAGGGCGGCGCGCTATTTAGGCTGCTCATACTATTTTTCAATACAGACACGCGAGTTTAGCTTGAGCTTTCAATAAGCTTATATTTTCATGATCGGTATCATATTCTAATAAGGAGTCCGGGTGCGGAACTTCCACTGTAGATACTTTTCCATAATGATCAGGATGAAAGAGGTCAGTTAATTAAATCCATTTAGATAGCTTATATCAGCCAAGAAAAGGTTTGTTTTCACTAGTTCAATCGTCAACTACTGAGATTTTGTTTTTTATTTGTTCGACCGTCGGAACTCATTTTAACCGAGAAACAAAACATTAAATTATAGTTTAAAAAACGCTTGTTTCGTTAAAAAAGGTTAATATTTATATACCTAACATGTTTGTACATCTATCTAAATATATAAAAGCGAAAGGTCACTCACTCACTCAACACGAAATATCGAAAACCGCTTGACGTATAAAGATGAAATTTGGCAGTGAGGTAGTTTATAGTTAGTAGACGTTCGCTAAAAATGGATTTTGCGACAGGGCCGGATTAAGGACGTCTAAGGGCTCTCGGAAGTTTGTTGATTTTTTTGTGCTACAAACTTGAGGTATAGTTATCGCGGGCAAAGTCGCGGGCAGTTTTTTATAAGTTAACAGATCTTGTTCGAAACACTGCGTTCCAAAACGCAAATCATGGCTCAAAAGGCTGCCCAACTTAAATGCGATTGGGCAGCAGGACATGTCTGTGGCATGCCTAACGAGCCTTTGGTGCACTGAAACTGGTCGTCTTTTTTCGTAGTTTACGACGACGCCTACATGGGGTCGTCGTAAACCACGAAGGAGTTGGCGGGATGAACTGGATGTCTTCCTTGAGAATTGGAAAGAAGTAACGTAAAAACGTGTCTGATGGAAAGAAAGGATGGAGACGACCCATTGCCCAGCTTTGGGTCAATATGGGCTAGCAATAATAAAAAAAACAATCAATTTAACATCCATCCATGGTGTCAGAGCAGGTAAATTAAAAAAACCGAGTTGTTGAAAAAGGAAAGTGTCACGTCACACGTCATGTCTTTGTTATTTGTCAATGTCAAAATAATGTTTTTATAGGTTGTGAAGTAAAAATTAAATTCAATTTAATTTCTTGTTAAATATTCATTGCTTACTTGTAAAGATAAATTTAGATCACTCAGATGCATGCTTAGTGATACCCGACTACACATAAAATATAGTTAAGTACGAAATATTCTAACGAATCGAATTACAACAAAAAATGGCACTGAATTACGTTCGACGATTCGCACAAGCTGCGTGCTCGATTTCGAGTAAATCTAGTAATATCCAGAGACTGATAAGCACCAGTCAACCTCTGAGAATTGGTATGATACCGATAGTTGTGGAACAAACGGGTAGAGGTGAGCGTGCATACGATATTTACTCCAGACTTCTTCGCGAGCGTATTATTTGTCTCATGGGACCTATAAACGATGATATAAGTTCACTGATCGTTGCTCAGCTACTTTTCTTGCAGTCAGAATCAAGTAAAAAGCCCGTACACCTTTACATAAATTCTCCTGGGGGAAACGTAACCGCTGGTCTGGGTATATATGACACGATGCAGTATATAACGCCGCCAGTGGCTACTTGGTGTGTTGGACAGGCTTGCAGCATGGCATCATTACTTCTGGCGGCGGGAGCACCAGGCATGAGACATGCTCTTCCGAACTCCCGCATTATGATCCACCAGCCGTCTGGTGGAGTGAGAGGACAAGCTACAGACATACAGATTCAAGCAGAGGAGATATTGAAGCTCAAGGCACAAATAAACACATTGTACGTCAGACATACCGGGTTACCTCTGGAAAAAGTGCAGACTTCAATGGAAAGGGACCATTTTATGTCTCCTATTGAAGCAAAGAGTTTCGGGCTAATTGACAATGTTCTGGAGCATCCTCCATCCCATGCTATGGAGCAGCAGGTTGCAAAAAAGGCTGCAAATTCACCAGTCTCACCAGTGCCACCAAAATGTCCGGTGTCTCCAGCACCAGTTCCGCTAAACCCTGCTCCGGCTGATATCTGAAAGACATCTCAACATCGGCAACTGTACTAATAATGGTAAATTCAGTGCTAGACTCTTGTGGTGATAATTAAAGAAAACTTACTCATTGTTATAATAGTAAATTGTATTTTATTTTATAGCAATAGTTTAATTTATCATATATTCTTTATTTTATTTCATAGAAATATAAAATATTAACCAAGATTTACAAGTGCTACCACCACTAAGGCAGTCATTTTAGTTATTATTGTTTTGGAATCTCACCCCAGCTCAAGATTATGAGCTTTAGGCCTATGTACGTTTCTTAGGATGAAAGCCCCAGGGTAGCCCGTGAAATTATAATTTTCTTATGTTTTTTGCAATTTGCAGGTCAGTGTCAGGTTGTATGTTGATGAAAATATGATTTGTGTCCATAACACATATGTAGTTACAGAATAATAGTCATTAAAATCATTAATTCAAGCCTCGTAAGTTCATTTAACCTCATTGAATGACTTTTTCATGAAATAGTCATAGAATTCGATTGAACGAACATACACTTAACATTATGTGGTATGGACGCGAATCATATTGTTATCCACATACAACCTGACGCTGACATGCAAATTGCAAAAAAACATAAGAAAATTTGAACTTTGTGGGGTACCCTGGTGCTTGCACCTTAAATTATATTTTTATCAACTTCGGAATACATAGCTCTATGGATTGCTAGTTATTTGTTTTACATAAACAAAAAGAATTTGGTTTGTTATGGTATAGTTCAGAATCCTGGGGCTAGTCTGGAGAATGGAATCTCCATTATTGGTTGTTTAAATTCTCATTTTTCCCCTTCTAAAAGCTGGTTCACAAAATATGCCTCACATTATTTCCTGTCAATCATGCACAACCAACTGTACCTTCCAGATATAAACAAAATCAATGATAAAGCTTTTATCTTCTCTACATACACAGCTTAAATTGTTGTCAGCTTAGAGTGTCGCCGCAGCACCTAAAGCGGCTGGAAGAAGGCGACTGCGGTGCGTGCGGTGCGGCCAGGTCTGCGTTCACCTTAAACCAACAATTTGAGCTGTGTATGTAGAGAAGATAAAAGCTTTAAGTCTGCGTTCACCTTTAAATTTTAAATTTGAGTGAAACCAACATGCAAAGAAGAAGGAGGTTATTATTTATTTATTTAAACTTCATGTACAATAGTGATACATAGGCGTACTTAATGCCACAAGGCATTCTCTACTTTAAAACTCTTACTCACTTTACTTTTGCTTGTAAAATACTGGTATTCAGCTGCATCCGGTTAGACTGGACCCCAACATAGTTGGGAAAAGGCTAGGCAGATGATGATGAACTTCTTGCTATCGAAAATTTATATAGGCACTTATAATGATACTAATACTAATATACAAATAAAATAAACTAATACATATTTTAACAAATACCAAAATTAAAAACGAGAAACCTAAGAATAATTACCATGACTCGACTTCTAATAGAGAGAGAGCTATTTATTCTGACTTAAATAGTGGTTACTTTAGTTAGTGGGTGTCAAATTCAAATTCAAATAAATATATTTGAATTTGAATTTGAATTACGCACTTTTCTTTTAAAATAATAGTGCGGTTTGGGTATCAGTCATATGTATTATTCAGGCAGATCAGAGATGACATGACTCTGTTAAGATTTCAAGTCATCCAGGCAGTCAGCCAATATAAACGTTTTATGACAAATATAACGAAATTTACGTAATTATTGTAGAAGAAAGATGGAAAAAATTGAGGGAAGACTGCCCAGTAAGGAGTGAGGCAGAGAAGGCTAAAAAATAAAAAAATAAATTGTAATATTTTATTATAGTTCTGTTCACACTTTATGGCGGCTCGGAAGTTAGTTGCCAGTGACGGACAGAAAAGAACTAAACCTAGCTACTTTCGTGTTTTTTACCTCTGGTTTAGACGTATGTATCTGTCAAATATCTCGCAGTACAGTCTTCTAGCAAGACTATTGATCCAGTCATAGTAGTATGTCAGATAGTGTACACCATCACGGCTGGCAATATTTTTGACCTAAAGGTAACCAGCCCCAGCTCCGTGTAGTCTATTGTGATGAGAGCACTTCTGGAATCACCACTGTTTAAAAAAATTGATATACCTTATAGTTATTCCAAAAGTAACATGTATCTTACTTTTGGGATAAGCCCACCACACTATCCCCAATCATTTTTTAGTCATTTTTTTAGTCATTTATTCTGAACAATAATACATTTGTGTCGAATACAAGATTAATACAATAATAATAATCAATAAAAGTTACAATAGTTAAAATGTCAAAAATAAAATAAGTAATATCAAGAACTTAGTTGAAATAAAAAATAACACATAAAAAATAAAAACACAATTAGCCTAGTCAAAAAAAAAACACACATTCAACTTAATAAAAAAATAACATGTCAAGAACTAGACTTAAACTTAAACAAATAAACAAGTTACACTGTGGCATTATTTTTGTCCCTAAAAAACTCTTCTATACTATAGTAGCACTTCGTCAATAGGAATGAGTTTAATTTGAATTTAAATATTCTTGGACTATTAATCATTTTTAATTCTAATGGCAATTTATTGAAAATTTGTACAGACTGCACTTTAGAGCTATGTTTGACAACATTTAATTTTGGCTGCAAATAATTAGGCAAATCTTTCCTGCGCGTTAGCACCCTAGTTTCCCTTTCTTCCGTTGTCTCGTATTTATCTAGGTTTTTTAGAAAAAAAAAAGGTAGAATTTTTAATTTCACAAAATGCTCTCTACAAGATTCAGTCTGGTCTATGCGAAGAATAGTTCTGAGGGCTCTTTTTTGCATAACAAAGGCTGCATCCATATTGTATTTATAACTGTTCCCCCATAGTTTAATACTGTACCTCAGCTTGGACTCAACTAAGGCAAAATAAACATTTCGTAATTGAGCAATGGTTAGTTCGTCCCTTAAACTTCTCAAGGCATAGCATGCACTGCTGAGAGTATTTGTGATTGCTTCCAGTTCCTGTTTCCAGCTTAAGAGCGCATCTATTTGTATCCCTAAAAAATTTAAGTTTTGAACAATTTCCACTTTATTTCCCAATGAAGCTATTTTAATACTATCATTATTCCTCACGGTTGATTTGAATAGCATACGTTTTCTCCACATTGAGTTTTAAATTGTTAGTGGAAAACCAATGTTCAAAAGCAGACAGTGCATGATTCACTTTATTTTCTAAGTCGCTTACAGAGATATCGTTCATAACGGCACTTGTGTCATCAGCAAAAATAACCATTTTGATGTCTGGTACTATCTTATACATATAGTTTGCTAAGTCGTTAAGAAATATTATAAAAAATATTGGACCCAAGACTGAGCCCTGTGGAACTCCCTTTTGTACTATTACAAGCTTAGATTTGTTAATTTTTTCATGTCCGATTTCAACTGACTTAATTTCGACGTACTGCGATCTGTTCTGTAAATAAGTACTGAAAATATTTAAGACATTATCTCTTATCCTATAGTGGTTCCAGTTTGTCTAAAAGGATTTTATGTTCAACAGTATCGAAGGCAGAGCTAAGATCTAGGAATAGTCCTGCCACTTTTTCTTTATTATTCAATTTGCTAACCACATCATCCACTAGTGAGTCTATAGCATCAATGGTTCCTATGCTTCTTTGATACCCGAACTGTGCAACTCTTGAAAGCCAAAATTAACTCTATGAATAGCGCCGAGTCGCTGAAGCCAGATGAGTCCTGGAGAAACGATTCTTGTCTGTTGTGCTGTCTTGGAATTGGAACCCACAACGAAATTAGAAAGAACAGCGGAGAAGTAAGGAAAATACCTAATTTCCAATTCTCTTATTTCTTTAGTAATGCTTCACCTCACTATTAGCTACGTCGATAAGTACAGATCCCAAAAGGCCAAACCAACCTTAGGGTGAGGTTCAGAGACCGTATTTTGAGTTGGCTAACCCTTTGATGAAAAGTTAAAGGCGTGACCTATACTAATAAAAAAAAAATAAAACTTGCTCTGCTGGGTGATGTGAATCATCCTTCGTGCGATAAGAGCGCACACTCGTGCCGACCTTACTTTTTGTGATACAGACTTCAGCATTATCGCGGAACTTGCTCTTTCTTATTACCAGTATTTTGTATGGAGCGACTGCCTATGTGACTTCCACAACCTAGTTAGTACTGGGTAATACGATACCCCTTGGTAAGACTGGTTGTCAGACTTTCGGGCCACTGATTACCTATAACGACTGTGCTTTCCGAGGCATGGAGGAAACTTGGTATGTAATGGATCGTCACCAATCCACGGACCGACCTAGGCAAGGGCGTCTTGGCCTTGAAGACCTACCTGTGCGACTGTTTTATTAAGCCACGAGCTCCTATAAAAAATGTTGTATGATTATGGTTAGTAAACGTAGATGTAACAATCCATCAATTTCACTGATATTTGTAGTTACTTTCAGTTAAATCTAGAGGAGCTCGTGGCTAAATAATAACAGCCGCTCGGGTTGATCTTTAGGTTAAGCCGTGCTTGCCTAGGTAGGTCTGTGGATGGGTGACCGCCCATTACATACCGAGTTTCCTCCGTGCCTCGGAAAGCACGTTAAGCCGTTGGTCCCGGCTGTCATTTGTAGATCTTTGATAGTCGTTAGGCAGTCAGTGGCCCAAAAAGTCTGACAACCAGTCTTACCAAGGGGTATCGTATTACCCAGTACTAAGTGGGTTGTGGAGGTCAGATAGGCAGTCGCTCCATGTAAAATACTGGTATTCAGCTGCATCCGGTTAGACTGGAAGCCAACCCCAATATAGTTGGGAAAAGGCTAGACAGATGATGACTTTCAGATAAATCTACTTACTCAGTTATTATCTGTTTCGCGTAACTATAAGATAAATTTGAAGTCAATCGAGTGATTAAAAGAAAAACCTTCCTACCCTCTCTAAGTTTTGATGTCCCGCGAAAGCCTCTACCAAATGATTTGGGTCATCTATGTGACATAGGTTCACGCAAGGTGAAGAGAATGTTCTGATTCAGGACCGAAGCACCGCAAATCCAGGGATTTGAGCAGTCTATGGCTAAGTAGATACAATGTGGAAATTCGTAAATAGTCTTATACAGACCACCGACCACAAAAGGCAATCCATTACAGCGTTAGAACACATAACCAGAAGGGAGAACACTAAGTGTTACCTATCTTGGGTACAAACAACATAATGATAGTTAAGATTTAATGTTGGTTATTAAACTTCATTGATTTTAATTTTCATTTACGACGTTACATGCTGTCATCTACTTATTAGGGGATATCAAATCGTGCGATTGGATTTTTTATTACAGCTGATTTCAAGGCTTCTCTATGTGGCAAACATGTTTGATGTCTCGGGGGAGTAACAACACATGTAGAGACACAATAATCAAAAGGACTTTGTACATTTTTTTAAACTTTAATCCTGAAAAAAGAAGTGGGTTTTGGTTAATATAACCTGGACTAGAAGTCTAGGTACGGAGGATGGGGAGACGTTGGGGGGTAGACTATGACCACAAGTAGAGGATTTCAACTGAAATGAAGGACTTTATGAACCTGCAAGTAGATAGGTATAATCAGAGTGCACTTATACATTTTTCAGCATTTCTTCGATTGCTCCGCTAAATAACTTTTTAATAATGGAGCCCATCTACATCATTCATTATCATTCATTATCAGCCTATAATGTTCCCACTGATGGGACACAGGCCTCCTCTCTATGAGAGGGAATGGGCTATAATCCACCACGCGGGCCCAGTGCGGGTTGGTAGATGTCACATGTCTTCGAATTTTTGGTTCTAGGACATGCCGGTTTCCTCACGATGTTTTCCTTCACCGAGAGCAGTGATGATGAAATAAATTACACAAAGTAATGCGCCTGCCTGGGTTCGAACCCACGACTTACTGTTCGTAAGTCGGGGCCGCCACCACTGGGCCAACGCTGCTCTCCCACCACTGGGCCATCTACATAACTACACTAATATTATTAAGAGGTAAAGCTTGTTACTAGGTTTCGATGTAGGAGCTACTTAATCTTTGGAACTACTGATCCGATTCCGAAAATTCTTTCAGTAATAGTAAGCTACATTATCGTGTATATATAGTATCGTTGGCTATGGCCCGTGCGATAATTTCCGACAATAACACAAGCGAACACGCGGGCAAAAGCTAGTAGTTAATAAATAAATGACGTAATGTAGGTAAGAGCCTAATCGGAAAAAGAACCTAATCGGTGCCATATTTCATTCACATTCCTATTTACACGTCATTTTATATCGGTGACACTCTAGATAAGACTGTTATAGGTAGGTAAAACAGCTGTGGGTAGGTAGATGTTTCAGGAAAACCCACAAATCCACAAAGGCTGAGGTTTCTGGTTCCAAAACTTCCCTCGTTAGTACTTATAAAAGTAATTTCACAAAAGTTTATCAGTGAACAAGTCTTGAAGCGTTAACCGCAGCCTCACGAGACACGATCTCATAACTGGCTGTCCATCAACTTAATTAACTGACGACCCTCCAGTCGAGATTAGAAAAGTTCAATTCGACTTTGCAAAGTCGAAGCTTCCCATGAGTATACAGTTAAGTGAAGGAGGTATCATGTTTATCTCGAAATATCGATATCAAAATAATGTCAAGTAGGTAGGTAGGTACTCAGACATCTCAACCTCTTTACACGCAAAGCTTTTAGGCATATTCAACACTTATCACGCTAGACGGCCCCTAATGTAAATTATAGTTCGAAGACTTATTTACCGTGAACAAGGTCGCCTTCAAGATGGGGTCGCGCTAAATCAGAACAGCATGAATCTAGATTGTTTCATCCAAAACAATGGTAGTGGCGGCGCGATCCATCCTTTCATAATCTGTGAAAAGGCTGGACGTCGCCGAGGGGAGCGTGAATGGTCGGGTTGGCGCATGCGTGGGGCTCTGGTCGATATGTGGTGACGTCAGCGGCAGTGGGGTCTCCAGTCAGCCGCCGTCGGCCACAGTGCGAACATGTGGGTACAATGCTTGGCTGCTACGTTGCTCATCGCTGCTGCCGCGTCCCGCGAGGTCTTCACCAACACGTTCCTGGTGCGCTTCAAGCGTTCGGTGCAGCACGACGAGGCTCATCAGCTCGCGCTGCGCCACGGCTTCGACAGCCTCGGACCGGTGAGTGTTGACCACGTGATTATACGTAAACATAGCCATAGATACTCATATTTGCGCCAGTATAACTTGATTTATGTCTCCGGAATATCCCTAAGCCTCCCAAATCGCTGAAATTTTATTGCGGCGAGGTCCTTCGTAAATTGATTATGGTTAACAACCGTGATGTGGTTGTTAGATGTTGTGTTGATTATTATGGCTTCGGGCATTGTTGGTTGGTTAATTGGAGTTAAGTTAGGGCATATATTTATGTCCTGTCGTTAATTTTGATCGTTCTATTGGACAAAAAGAAAGTGTTTTTTTTGTGAAAGGAATGGAGTATGGGTCTGATACATAGATTCGCGCGTTATTCTCATCGCGTGGGACTTATTGCGATATATATATCGTTGCGTTGATGTATCCTTAACTAGTTGCTATGGTCGGTGCTGAAACTACTAGTGGTTGGCCCCAACTCTATTATAACTATGTGTTAGTGCCGGTGGCGCGCGAATCGCTCAGAGCCACCGAATGTAAACATTGTTACCGCAGCTTTGTAACGAGTTTTCGGGTAATAGAATTGGGTTTAGCAGTTCAATAACGATTTTATGAAACAATTTTGTATGGTATAATCTGTATTATATGAGAGGTCTGAATAGTCAGTATTAATTCTATATCTTCAACCTGAAATATGATTTTCGTAGATCAGTCACGATAAATACATAAACTAAGCCAAATTAAAAAGCTATTCTTTCGTGAAATAACGGTTGCTACTTTGAGATAAGACCTATTTCTTTATTGCATGGCTTCCAAAATACTATGTTCGTGGAAACGTAAAACTTTAATCAACATAGTAGGAGGAAATCGATGTTGAATTTTACGTGCGTATTAGTGTACATTTCTTTGCTCGTGACTGTACATTAAGCAATGCAAAAAATATGTAACGTCCATTTCTTCACCATACTGTACTTTGTGGACAGCTTGAATACAAACTTACAATTTTAGTACGTACACACGGCGACACATCAAGCTATACATTTCCAGTATAACATGGCCTCGCTTTGTATAAACTTCCCGTACAATGAGAGATGCGCATAAACTGGTTTTGTATAGCTTGATTAGTCGCCGTGCGTACAATGTAACTTTTAGTATGGTTAGAGAAAGAAGAAACACTAAGAAGATTTCCATTAAAATAGCCCATGTAAAAGAAAAAATGAAAACGAACGAAATTATGCCCACGCGCAGCCGTCTAATTGAATTAAAACCATAAATTAACAAAAAAAAAAAATGCAAAACTAAAAAATAATTTATAAAGCTATACACTATACATTACCTATCTGCGGATTCCGAACAAACTTCGTTCAGGTTTATACCGATATAGCGCATAGATTGAGAACAATGACGCCAACGAAGTCACGCAAAGTTCCTCGACGTGAACCACCTACCTGTTTTAAAACTTTACAACTCTTTTTTGATCTCCGTCCATATATAAGTTTTTAGTGTGAGTTTTGAAAGATCCTAGAAAACGCATCGTGTTTAAGTAAGTGATTAACGTACCTTTCATTGATTTACGTTAAATCGAACGATTTCTATTTTTTTTTATGTAGGGCCACCCGCAGGTCGACTAATAAGTCGATAAGGTTGCAATACTGCTCAACCGGACTATCCTGTGGTGATCTCGAATGAATTAAAGCCTATTTTCAAATGAATTAAAGCCTATTTTCAATTTTAAATTCGTTCTAATTTACGTTATGTTTTACCTAAAGGAGATGGTACCTTCTTATGCAAAAATGCAATGATAATATTCCAACGTCAGTAAGTGTAGATCGTGAAAGATCGACGGTTAAGGTCACTGCCCAGCGTTAAGCTGTTACACGATAAAAAAACCCATAAAAACGATTTATTCACAACCACCCATAGTTTTAACACTAGCCTACATAACCATCCACTATAACCCATGTAAGTCGGCCCGTGTCACGCTAGCTTTGTCCCTATTCTTAGCACAGAGTATCTTAGATAAACGAGGTCATTTCCCGGCTCCACATTAAGCATTCAGTTTGAATTGCCTAGTAACAGAGTTGTACGACATTGTTGTATTGTTATGGGTGTAATTGTGGCGCCACTGTCGCTAGGGACAGGGACATTGGATTTTGTTTGATGGCGATGAGGGTTTTGTGTAATAATTTATTAGGTAGGTACTAGCTTTTGACCCCGGCTTAGCCCGCGTGGATGACGGAAATTTTGGAAAAAATGCTTTTATTAAAATGAAAAGGAGAAAATTAGGTGTATCTATCTGCGTTGAATGCGTATACAAAGTATCGTGTCCGTGCTATTAACCGTTGAGGAGTTATTTTGTAAGGAGGCGATCCTGGTTGCAGAATCAAGTCATGTCTATCATAAAAATGTATTGTCACCAAAACCAAAGATGTGTGCAAAACTTCAGCTCAATCGGTTGGGGGGAACTGGTTTGAAGTTCAGTTGCAAGATTTGATCAATACATACTAACTAACCAACCAACTAACTAACAAGGCAAGTTAAATAAAAGCTTATAAAATATACCATATTTTAACCTAGGTCAAGGTCTATTTGGGTGTTATTCTAAAAAGACCATTAATATCAATCAATTAATAACTAATGCTGTCACAAGTATCTGGCATAGTTTCATCTACAGAAGTATGTAAACACACTCGGTTCAATTAATTCTAAATATTTCATTAATGTCAGTATTGGGAATATATGGTAAAGAAGGGAATTTATCTACATTTGTAGTGATTAATGGAGGAACTAATAAAAACAAAGTATAATTAACGATTTCATGTTGAAGTTGCTGTTATTTTTTGGGATTCTATTGTCGATTTAAGCATTCCGGTTACCTTATAGATCGCAAATGCATAAACATGGTATAGACCTGCATTAATAAAACAACAGCTACTGTATTCTTTATAACGTTGAAATCAGAGCAGTTGTGTTCAGTGAAAACACATTACATGAAAAATATTTTTTTGCGAAATACCGCACCGCAGCGCCGAATTGTGTGGCACAAAATGGGATACCCACGGTGCGCGCCGGTCGTGTTCGTATATTAATGTTGTTATTTCCCGTAATGCTGGAGTCTAAAGGTATTGAAAATGATTTTTATGATTAGACTCGTAAGAATTATTTTCCTGTAGGCCTAGCTTGAACGCGCGAAGTAAAGAGACATTTACGTAGGTTAATTCAATCATTTTTTTATTAGAAATAGTAAACAAGATTTCAATTTAGCTTGAAGACATTATTCTTATCTGGTCTATAACTTATACAAAGCGTAAAACATAGGTCTACGATAGTATGTTTCGTTTAAAAAATCGTTCTTATTTACGTTACTTTTACTGCATGTAGCCTAGCCTTTCAGCAAATTAAGTTCATCTATCCACTTTAATTAGGTTTTCATTGGCTGCTACTACAAGATCAGCAGCAGCGTAGCAGTAATTACGTGAATCCTTTTATATCTCGCTAGTCCATTACTTAGCTAGTAATCTTCACACGAGTAGTATTAAGACGGTAAAAACTGTGTTAAAATCCTTCTTTCAGTACTTAAAGCTTCTATAAGCACTTGAGGGCATGTTTTATGGCATAATACTAAGATGTATAATAGATAGAATAATAAAAAAATAAATAGATTAACCGTCAGAAAACTATATATTTCTGACGGTATAATCTATTTTAAAATCTACCGAAAGTGTTTTATAATTGTTAATGGCAATACAACTAAAAAAGAATACCCATTCAACTCAATTCAAGAATGGAACACTCGGATCATTCACAAAATTTCGTTTTAAAAATAAAATCGAAATGTGAATAAAGATCCACATTTAAAATTAAAACACCCGCGCGCCGAGCACTAAATATAAAATGAACAAAATTGCTGAAGCACTCTGAATGTAAAAAAGCAATGTGATCCAAAACAGTTTAATTTCATTTGGAGCAAACATTAGTCCACCGTGTTTTTATAAAGTTTGCCTCGTGTAGTTACACGCTTCGCTTAACCTTGAACTTGAGAAACGCTTGTAGGTTTTCAGACAGCGGCTGAAATACGAGTACATTTATATTTTAGTGACCCTCTTTTTCTGGAAATCTACATGTCCGGCCATTTAATCATTCTTTAAATCTCTTATTGAGGAATTGGTTGTAATCTTTGCAAGTTTAGATGTTATCTGACGGTAGATTAGCCTATTCAGACTGTTTAATTATAGATTTGATTACGCTTTCAGAATATTTGTGTTAGTAAGTGCAATCCGTAGAAATGGTTTGCGTGAACAATGAAAGACTGCTTTCATATTGTGTACGTCACAAAACATACATAACATCACGCCTGTAATCTCCGAAGGGTAAAGGCACAGTTCCCTAATAGCAGTTACACCTACATTTATGTTTAATTCCTATGTAATAGGGAGCGAACCTATTGCCATCAATCTGGTAAAATTCAGACTCCGTGGCTGCTGCTGAAAGATTCTTGATGAAAAAGTCGATAACACTTTGACCAGCTCAGGAATCGAACCCAGGACCCATGCTCAGTAGTCGCGTTGCGACCACTAAACCAAGGTAGTTATTTGGTGTATTAAATGTGACTTACTCACCTGTCGGTATGGACATTTGATGTGGAGGAATGAGGAAAATGTAGTGAGGAAAATGTTGAGTATGAATGTAGATGGCTATAAGAGTAGAGGAAGACCATGGAAGCGATGGATGGACTGTGTGAAGGATAATATGGCTAGAAAGGAGGTGACTGCTGAGATGACGAGTAATAAAGAAGTATGGAAGAAGAAGACATGCTGTGCCGACCTCAAATAAATTGGGATAAGGGCACTAGAATGATGATTACATACATGTCTAAAGTGTCAACTCATCAAAACAATCTATCAACGTTTACAATAAGGAAAAGTAAAAAATTGTTTTGAATTCACATAAGTTACCTATCGAAACGCCTATGTCAATCTCCGTGAAAATTATTGGAGAAACAAGTGTATAGTAAAAAAAACAAGCTTTTAAACGGTATTTAAAGCTTGTTTTTTTTACAACACAACAACACAATAACAACACAATTTATGGAACAGCTGTTTTTGAGGTGGAAGGGATAAAAACAGCTGTTCCATAAATTTTGACCGTGTAGGTATTGCACTTTTGTAGGAAACAGCTGTTTTTTTTTAATAACCGATGAAATATAATTTCTATGTAGGGGGCTCAGAATGATGTTTGAATAGGTGGTAACCGTTTTCGTATCGGTGTCCCCCGTACAGGTGTGACGTCATTTTTTTTCGTATTCTTCTCAGCAAACCCTTTAATTAATACCCTTATCATGGGGTTGCATAAAAAATACCTAGTCCGCCATCTTTGGGAGTCCGCCATATTGAATTTAGAATGACCGTTATCTAACCATGCATTGTCATCGAAACTAAACGTGTATGCAAAATTTCAGCTCAATCGGTTGGGGATAACTGTTTTAAAATTTAGTTGCAAGATTTGACCTAAACCAGCAAACAAACATGGCAAGTTAACTAAAAGCTAGTAAAATGAAACGATTTAAAACGATTGCCAGTTTGTTTCTCTAAGGTTTGCTCAAAGCAGCATCAGGCTCCTGAGACCAATCAATCTCCAGGATGGATGCCTATAATGTATTGCTGTGTGGGTGTTCTCTAACAGGCTAACTATTAAACTGAGCTTTGCCAATTTGCTAATGTGTTTGTGATTATTTGATAGTTTGGCCTTCAAAGAGATTACTTGTCAGTGTCCAGCCAGTAGGGTCATTTGGTTGGCATAGAGTAAATTTTACTTGATCTATTGAAAATTGTGTGTTAGTAAGTAAGAAATTGTGTGTTATTAAGTAAGTAATTGAGTTCTTTTATTTAAATGTGTGTCAGTGGTTTCGACACAACTAACTTTATTATTATTATTTGTATGCTCTCGAGTAAAATGTAGCGAACTGACCATTTTATTATAACATCCTATTGTAATGAAACCTACATTTACGAATAAATTTGATTTGATTTGATTTGATTTATAAAAATAAATAAAATTGAAGTGCGTGTTCGTAATTTTGAAATAACAGCTTTTTACTGAATGCATATGAAAGTATATACGGTGTTTATAACAAAAAAATTGTTAAGAATTTTTGTCTCTCTGTCTGTTTGTTCCTTCTAATCTCCGAAACGGCTGGACCGATTTTTTCGGGACTTTTACTGGTATATAGCTGATGTCATAGGAGTAATTTAGGAGGAATTTACTTTTATTTTAGAAAAAGAATTAGGTTTCCATGCAAAATAATTAAAACATTTGAAATTGTTAACAAAATCCGATTTAAATAGGGAAGTAATCTTCTTCTTTTATAAAAAAATCTCGTGTCACGGTGTTTGTGGTCGCACTCTTCCCAAACGGTTCGACCGATTTTTATGATTTTTTTATGTATAATTGGTAGGTATGAGAATAGGTCGTAAAATATATTATATATTCACCGCTAATTTCACTTGGACGAAGGTCGCGGGCAACAGTTAGTTTGAAATAAATGTATGTGTGTGTGTGTGTGTTAGTTTGAATACAAGAATACCATATTCATTTGTTTGGTTAATTCCCCACAGTACTGACACCAATGTCGAGGTTTTAAAACAGTGTTAATTTTATGCGACGCAATTGTCCGATTAAACTGAAGATAGTCATCACGTAACGCGATGCGGGCGAGTTCAATGTGCTAACAGAATTAAAGTGCTGTTTTACATTGCATCGAGTTTAGTGTCTATAGTATTGTTATTTTTAATTGGGATAAGAACAAGAATAAACTTGGACCCTGTTCCCGATACCGGTGGGCTACTATTTTAATTTTTTTTTAAATTTAATTTTTGTTGATAAAAATATTAAAAAAAAAATTAGTATGTAAGGAAAAAGAATAAAAGAATAAGAATAATTTATAAATTATTTAAAAATGTTTTTAAGCGCAGTAGTATTAATTCTCATACAGTGGTATAATTAGTACTTATAACTAAACTATAACTAAAATATATTCAACAGTTGCAAGTAATGTTAGTTCAACTTAGATGTTTGGTAGCGACCTGCCCGATCTAGGTTTATTTAAACCTGTGTTTTAAGGCCATCACGTTACATAGCACAATTTAATTAGGATAGGTAATTTGATGAGGCCTCCCACTACGTGGACCGATGTCCTGGTGAAGGTTGCAGGGATCCGCTGAATGCGAGTCGCACGGGACCGGTCAATGTGGTGACACTTGGGGGAGGCCTATGTCCAGCAGTGGACGTCTTTCGGCTGAAATGATGATGATGACGAGGTAATTTAATTTGGATAGGTTGCCTGAAGAAAAAAAATCATTACAACTGAAAAATTAATAGTTTATTTGATATTAAACATATTATCTAAAATATCTTAAAAACGATGACGAACGATGTTAGTAGAGGATAAGAGTTGGATTGTCAAATAGAAGTTTCATTACCAAGAAATAAAAAATAAATCCAGGTCCAGTTGAAAACCAGAGTTGGGCACTAGTTGCTCGGCAGTTTGTTAAACTTTGCCTATTTGGCGCAGCTGTGAGACACACTGAGTTATCTTTTTTTTGTTTAGATTTTTTATTTATTTCTTTTATTTCATTTTGTGTTTTTGTGGCATGTGCCAAATAAACGGAAGAAGAAGACATGCTGCGGCGACCCCAAATGAATTGGGATAAGGGCAAGAGAATGATGATGTGCCAAATAAACATGTTGTCTTTTTTTCTTTTCTAAATAGATAACTTACTCGTCAACTCAGTCACTAAATATAAATAATTTGGGCGTACAGCAGCTGAGCAGCTCGAGGCTAAATAATAACAGCTGCTCGGATCGATCTTTAGGTTAAGCCGTGCCTGTCTAGGTTGGTCTGTGGATGGGTGACCATCCGTTACATACCGAGCTTCCTCCGTACCTCGGAAAGCACGCTAAGCTCCCGGCTGTCATTTGTAGATCTTTGACAGTCGTTACAGGTAGTCAGTGGCCCAAAAACTCTGACAACCAGTCTTACCAAGGGGTGTCGTATTACCTAGAACTAACTGGGTTGTGGAGGTCAGATAGGCAGTCGCTCCATGTAAAATACTGGTATTCAGCTGCATCCGGTTAGATTTTAATTTGGTTGGCCTCACATAGTTGGGAAAAGGCTAGGAAGGTGACAGCAATTAGGAATAGTAGTTCCGAGGAGCTCGTGGCTAAATAATAACAGCTGCTCGAATCGATCTTTAGGTTAAGCCGTGCTTATCTAGGTTGGTCTGTATATGGGTGACCATCCGTTACATACTGAGCTTCCTCCGTGCCTCGGAAAACACGCTAAGCTCCCGGCTGTCATTTGTAGATCTTTGACAGTCGTTACAGGTAGTCAGTGGCCCAAAAAGTCTGACAACCAGTCTTACCAAGGGGTGTCGTATTATCTAGAACTAACTGGGTTGTGGAGGTCAGATAGGCAGTCGCTCCATGTAAAATACTGGTATTCAGCTCCATCCGGTTAGATTGGAATTCGGTTGGCCTAACATAATTGGGAAAAGGCTAGGAAGGTGACAGCAATTTGGAATAGTATTCGTACACCCTTCTCATTTCCGAGTGTAAAACGTCCATTTAATTTAACAAATGTCTTAAATTCAATTATAAGCGAAACATCACATAACGCTCCTACATAGGTGATACCTTTATCTGTATTACAAAAGATCTATTCTAAGGGTTATTTAAGGTCGAAATTATATTATCTCTAAAGACGCCAACCAATGGTAATGTCTATACGACAAATTAGGGTCGACTACACGAAATATACGGCGTAGCGTTCGTAGACAGTTGCTACGGGCTACGGGCTACGGCGTAGCGGAATAGATCTATTGTTAGATGATTGTCTGAAATGGATCGTTTAGCATGAAAATTGGGTTGGGACTATGTTTGAACGTATAATGTTATTTGGCTGTAGACAATAATTATATAGTATAGAAATAACACTTTTGTGGTATTTTTATAAGTTTTTGCTTACACTAGTCTTAGGGCCCAGCCTCAATGAATGTCGTAGGCAAAAACGCAATGTTGGATTTTCAACACTCGGCTCAGTGCTTAGAGTTGTTTTACATAACATAACATCGCGCTTGTAATCCCCGAAGGGTTTGGCAGAAGTGTACCTAATAGTACACTCGCATTTCGCCAGTTATATTTAAGGTCCATGTAATAGGGGGAGAGCCAGTTGCCATCAACCGAGCACAGATGTAGACTCCGTGGCTGCTATTAAGAAATTCCTGATGGAAAAAACCAATAACCGACTTCAACAATAGGAGCACTCGATTTTACCTTGTAAGCTCCTATTTTCATTACATAGAGCGTGATTTTTCAGTAATCGGGTGTTTTACTTGTAGTATACTACACAAATTCTTGTTTGACATTCAAAAGTGCCTGTAATGGTCTAATTGAAATAAATGCTTTGAGTTTGAGTACGTAAGAGATATTTAGTGCAGGCGTGTGTGCTCAGACACAGGTGCACTCTGTGTTCCTTTACTCTCATAGTCCGATGGGACGGTAGTCTGACATGACCAGGGAGAGATCAGGCGCATAGCCATTGGCTTTACGTACTAAGTCACGGGGGTAAAAGCAATGCTTACCCTTCAATTAAAGACCTATAAGAAAATAAATGATTTCACTATTTTACATTATTTAATACATTAATTAACTAAGCCATACCCCTTTATTATTATAAAAATAAGCCAAAGGTTGCTTCCTAAATTCATGAATAATAATAAAAATAAATAAATTAATCCTTCTGTTTTTTTCCCAATACATATTGTTATCATAAAAGAAAAATACCACGTCTATTATTATTCAAAATTCCCTCAATTGGGTACTCCTATTAATTAGGGGTAGGTATAATTGAGGAAAATTACAAAGGAAACAACATCATTTTCGAGAGAAGAAATATTGGAGTAACAATGTCTTTACGAAAATCCTCTTATTTTAAGGAGAGAACCAAACAAAAGATGGAAGTACTGAATTTGATTATACTGATGCCCGTTTACACTAACTCTAGGTATCACTTAACTTAAGGCCTTAATATTATTGCACCGTTGAAACAACTCTGACTGCCTCGTTGGTCTAGTGTTCACAATCGCGACTGCTGAGCATGAGGTCCTGGATTCTTTTCCCGGGTCGGTTGAAGTCGGTTAAAATGTAGCCTATGTTACCCGAACCAACACGAATCGATAACGAATCGATCGACACCTTATTCATCAAAATCGGATGAATAGTTTATGCGCTACGGAGGAACATACTTAAATACAAACATTCATGCGATTGCTAAAATCATAACCCTTCCTTTTGGCTTCTCCGTAGTCGGGTAAAAAACAAAAAAAAAAGAAACTACACTCACAGTCACAAGACATAATTACTTGAGAAAGTACTGTAGTTTAGTTAGCCTATTCCAAGGCATAGATCTCAATGGAGAAGAATGGGCAAGAAACTCCATGGACACTCTTTTAAACCTTTTGTAAGAAAGAAAGAAAGTAAGAAAAAATATGGCCAGTGGGTCGTCATAGGGGCGGAAACACAACGTGCACACAAAAAAAAAAAATCACACATACACACCCACACATCACATCACACAAAACACACACACAGAACGCATACACACCACACTATTGAACACACAATCACACATCCATCACATCATTGTACTTGGTTAACCTCCGATAAGATTGACCCTTTTACCGAAATTCGGTCAGAAGGATATAATTAAGCTTGTGTTAATAGATTATGTCTAGAAAATTACTCCGTTCCACTACCTAAAGCGTAAATCCTTTTGGTATTTGACATTTTGTGGCCAGCCTTTAGTAAGTTTGGAGCGAAAGACCCGAATTAGACGGCATTCACTTCAGTGAGCCTGACGCTCAGTGGCTTATATTTGCTTTTCAGTTTCAAACCTCCTTGCTTTGACGACTGTATTCTGTACCTTTGAGTGAAATTCCGAGTTTCGGGATTTCGTACAACCCCCTGTCCTAATCAAAGGATGCGCTGATAAGGATAGAGGTTGGTAACCAACCTGGGAATTTCAGTTAAAGCTTAAACTAAATATTTAATGTACCACAAAAGAGGATGGCCAGCGGTAACCTCTTGTCATTCCGTGAATTCTGGATTAAATTCTTATACAAAATCAAATCAAATCGTTTATTGCTATATCCATAATGGTAAATAAAAAAAATAAAAAACAATTATTGACCCTGTCGGGAACAGCAAATTTTTCAAATAAGTAGAAAGAGGAAGAGCGCTTTATTACTTTTCCTTGTTGTTTGAATTATTTTCTATCCTCATCATCATCTGCCTAGCCTTTTCCCAACTATGTTGGGGTCGGCTTCCAGTCTAACCGGATGCAGCTGAATACCAGTATTTTACATGGAGCGACTGCCTATCTGACCTCCACAACCCAGTTAGTACTGGGTTATACGATACTCCTTGGTAAGACTGGTTGTCAGACTTTTTGGGCCACTGACTACCTATAACGGCTGTCAAAGATCTACAAATGACACACGGAACCAACGGCTTAACGTGCTTTCCGAGGCACGGAGGAAACTCGGTATGTAATGGGTGGTCACCCATCCACAGACCAACCTAGGCAAGCGCGGCTTAACCTAAAGATCGATCCGAGCGGCTGTTATTACTTAGCCACGAGCTCCTATAAATAATATAATATAATATAATTATTTTCTATCCTATTAAGTATTTATTATGTCAAATTCTTCATTTCAGTTGATTTATATTATATTGTGTTATATGATTTGACCATGATCATCTTCCGGCCCTTGTTGGAACCATACCCGTATCATGTTATTTTAGCTTGGCGTTTCTTCTTCCATTCTTCCATGTCAAAAGTTACACTATGACTGACATCCTTTTTCTCTATATATAGTCCATCTTATCTATAGTCTATAGTCCATACATAATCCATCCACACTTTCATTGGCCTTCCTCTCTCTCTCCAACCAATAACATTGAGAAGACATTTATGGGTGATAAGTTATCTGTCTTAAACACTTACAAAAAAATCTGAAGGTTGATTTTTTAAATTAGTTTTTTCTGTGGGTAGATATATTATTATAAGATATTCCTCAAAAGGAAATTCGATTCTAGTGTCTACTTTTTCGATTTGTGTGGTAAAATGGGTTTCCTTATTAGATTTATTTCGAAAATGTCAGGTACGCGTATGTTTTATTACATTAAGGTTTTCGGGGCCACGTGACAGATGGGTGGCCTCGACTTTGATCACGTTCTTTGCTTAGTCATTATTTTCTTTACAGATGTAATTTACTTTGATAACTACCTTTCCACCTTTTGATATCGCGATAGGTGTTTTTTGACGATGGTAGATATATTATGTCATCAAGCTGTGATCTTTCATCAAAGTAAAATTAATTTCGTTTGAAAATTATTTGCAGTAGGTAAGTACATATTTATGAGGCGCCATGGTAAAGGAAATCTTGAGACTTAGAATAAGAATAAGGTCTCTAAAATCACAAATTAAGCTGTATCCTAATCAACATGGTTTTGTTTCAGTAGCATTGCTCTGCTTCTTGGGTATTAAAACTAGTATTAAGCCGACCCTAACATAGTTGGGAAAAGGCTAGGCAGATGATGATGAAATAGTTTAGCTGTTACAATTTCATTTGTGACTATCCAAAAATATCTTAAGCTTTCATTTCCAACCTTTTATGCGTAACTTACCTTTTCAGTCACAAAGGAAATACTTAAGAGTACTTTTGACAGAGGTATCAAACATTCAAATAAGTTTAGCGCGAGTCGGACCCAAGACGGCCGAATATTTTACTTTGTGAATACTTGAACAAACTCCCTAATTCCGTCTACTGTGAAATTAGGCTCAGCCGTATGATTAGGAAGGTAATCTATATGCCTTTGTTCTCGATTTAAAGTTTTTTAACGCTTCATTACTAAGCATTTTAGAGTTAATTTGCAGAGAAAAGTATCAAATGTTTTTGTTCATGTAATTCCTTTTTTAATTTTCATAGATTACTTGCTTTTATTATCTTTACATTTAACGTTAAGTATGCAGTTTACTGATTGATTAATTTATCATTTTAGGTTGGGTAGAGATTTTAAATTGACCCAGATATTTTGGTCTACCTACTTAGGCTGCTTACATAAAGAAGCAGGTTTCCGGTACAGACAAATCTGTGCGGGTCGGTACCGATCGGTGCAGGGTTAGCTTGCATATATGACTTGAACCCGTATGACTCGTTCCAGGTAATCGGCACCGAAAAGTTTAAACCTGTTTCTTTATAAGTAAGTAAAGTAAAACATAGAAATTAATGCCTGAACCGATCGGTACCGACCCGCCCGTACCGCAAACCTGTTTTTTTATGTAAGCACCCTTACCTATATGTACCTACCTAATCTGCCTAGTAGAATATTAGTCACCTACTTACCGCCCACCAGTAAATTTTAGAATAAAATCAATATGTTGACACCAAACACAAAAAACATCTCTCCCGGTACGAATGACGTAGGACATCTAAATAAGTAGGTTTACCATCAAAACTAAAAACTATAACAGACTAATTTCGCCATTCAAACGCCCACAACCATCACAGGTACCATCAAAATTAACCAAATATATGGATGACGCCCACAAACTCATTCATGGTGATTTTAATGGGACATGTGGGAGGCGCTCCTAACTTCATTGATTAGTAAACAACTTGTCACTTAACATCACCCTGGGCTCTCCACGTGACGTCACACACTTGCCATTGAACTACCCACATTTTAATCAATTATTTATAACACGTTTAAGTACATATTATGTTAATATATTGATGAGGTTGATTGTTATTCAATCGAGAATAAATACGGAGATAATGTAGATATTTATAGGTCTTCAGCGTCACTCGTGGTTGGTAAGTATTTCAAGGATAATGTGGTTTGTGAGATGGAAATCTAGGTTATGTTTGAGAGTAATTTATATTGAAGTATCAGCTGACGGGAAGCTGTTACCGTTGCCTGCAAAACTTGCAATTTCGAAGCATAGGGTTTGCAGACGAATTGCCACCCTTTGACTTATATGCTGATGTGTCTACAAACGTTACTTAACACATCCTTTGGTTATTTCTTTCAGTGTCGCACAACTGTCAATCGACAAGTGCGTCTTAAACTTGTTAAGCCAAAGCACGTCTCTTGTTATAGTATGACCACCGTAAGTGTGCAGTTCAAAATGGTTACTTATATGTCAAACTTGGTACATTTATTTTAGTTCCGTGTTTTTCCATCTGCACAAATAAGTTGGTTGAAGTGTAATGCTTATAGATCTCGGCTTTAGTTAGAATATTTCAAGTGCCTGTAACTTTACCGAGACATTCTTTACCTCCGATGCGCCTACATGCCACTGTGGCGCATAATTAATAATTGTATTGTTTTAGTTCTTCGGGTAGATATAAGTGTTGCACTAACCAAATGGACTTAGTCTGAATAAAAAGCATTTTATTATTATTTTATTATTATTATTTAATAAGATACCTTCACTTCAGAACATAACCAAACTGCGTGTCAGCAGAAATAGTGGCGGGGATTTTATTTTTCAGGAAATAACTTTCGCAAGAGGTATTATTATTGTTCAGGAAAGTCTTATTCGAACAAAGTTTCTTTTTACTTTTGCAATTGTTAGTTAGGACTCGGTGGAGATAGTCGAAGTTTGATTATAGATTGCTATATTAAGAACTAGCTGAGGTGCTTGTGTGAGAAAAAAAAAGGTTGCCTGTGAGCTATTCCAGCTTAAGATTCTTTATTTTGCATGAAATATGGTACATGAAGGTCTTATAAAATAAAAGGTTTCACACATTTCGCTGACTTCCTTCAGCATGCAAACTTAAAATTAAAATACCTAACACAATATTCTCTTGGTTTAGGTACCTAGTACTAGTTAAAATAATGTAATAAAATTAGAAAAAAAAAAACAAATCAAAAAATAAAATAAAAATAGGAACAAAAGCTACTTAACCATGATAAATGGGTTTATAAGTCAAAAAGTCATTAATTGTATAGAACACGTTATTAAAGAGCCATTTCTTAAGTTTTATTTTGAAGTAATTAATTGGAAGTTTTCTGATTTGTTTCGGTATTTTATTGAAGATTTTGACCGACATACTATAGCAATTGTTTTGAAAGAGAGTGCTTCTACATCTTGTTATAGTCAGTTTGGTGGAATCTCTAGAGATAAACTTTTTATTTACAGTCACTTTAGAGAACAGGTTTGGGTGTTTTTTAACAAACATCCCTACTTCTAAAATGTATAAGCTAGTAAGAGTAAGTATGCCTAACTTTTTGAATAGAGGTCTACTTGAATCGAGAGGTCCAGCGCCGTAAATGGCTCTGATACATTTCTTTTGGGTTATAAATACTTTTTTTTACGAAGGTAGAGTTACCCCATACAAGCAGACTGTATCTGAGTATTGAGCCAACGTAGCCATGGTACGCAGTCATGGCAGTTTTTAAACTTGACAATTTTCTAAGCCTTCTTAGTGCAAAAACAAATTTGTTTAGATTAGAGCATATGCGGTTTGTATGTGCTTTCCAATTGCAGTATCTATCCAAGGTAATACCTAAGAATTTTGTGTCAGGGACATCTTCGATTTTAACGTTATTATAATATAAGTCTAAAGTTTGTATTTGAGTGTTATTATAATTCGAGAATTGTAAAATTTTGGTTTTAGAGACATTGGTTGTTAGGTTACTGTCCTTTAGCCAACTCATTATTGAATCTACGGTGATATTTAGTGAATTCTCATATTTTATATCTGGTTGGTCTGGTACAATAACCGATAAGTCATCTGCAAACAGGATACATTCATGTGCTGTTACTTGAGGAACATCATTGATGTATAATAATTATAAGCTTATAATCTATCTCTGTGCCAAATTTTCTTGCAGATCTGTTCAGCCGTTCTGGCGTGATTAAGTGACAAACATCCATCCATCCATAAAAATTTTCGCATTTATAATAGTATTATTAAGATAAGTCTAAACTTATGGGTAAACATTCACGCAGTTGTTATTGCATAATCGGCGCTTTCATGTTTCCACAGTTGGGATACTGGCCTCCGTGAGAACCCTCTCATGGGCCATGCGTGCCCATTACGGGTTGCCAGTTATCACATGTCTCCGATTTTTTAGTACTAAGCCATGCATATACTACCAAGCTCGGTCGACTATTTTTCAATCTTATTACTTAGGGGATTTTTTTTTTTTTTTTTCCGGATGGGAAATCATCAAATGACCCCCCCCACTCTGGGCGGAGCGGAAGGGAGTGTCAGACTTGTACTGACTAAAACCCATCCATGTTCCTTCTTTGCCCTTTGTGTTCCAGGGCCACGGTATCTCTTTCGAACAGTCCCGCAGCCCTGGCAGGCATCGGCCCTTGCGGACCCCTACTTATTTGCTGACATCTCTTTGAGGCGCGCGTGGAACACGACCGCGCCGTCGACACGGCCTGTCGTCATAAGACGGCCGGACGGCGAGCTGGCCCATAACTCGCCGTCCACAGGCCCGCGGTTACTTAGGGGATAAGGGTGAAAAGTGGCAGACCGTCGACTCAACAAAAGTACCTATTGAACATTGGTGATGCAATAAATTACACAACATAAAGTGCCTGTATGAATCCACGACCTACGGCACGTGAGTTCGTTGTTACCGTGACGTGTAAACAAAACCTGTGCGTAATACTGTTTTCAATACTGTTCACACTCGTCCCCGACCGTCATCATCTGCCTAGCCTTTTGCCAACTATGTTGGGGTCGGCTTCTAGTCTAACCGGATGCAGCTGAATACCAGTATTTTAAATGGAGCGACTGCCTATGTGACCTCCACAACCCAGTTAGTACTGGGTAATACGATACCCCTTGGTAAGACTGGTTGTCAGACTTTTTGGGCCACTGACTACCTGTAACGACTGTCAAAGATCTACAGATGACAGCCGGGACCAACGGCTTAACGTGCTTTCCGAGGCACGGAGGAAACTCGGTATGTAATGGGCGGTCACCCATCCACAGACCAACCTAGGTAAGCATGGCTTAACCTAACAATCGACTTGAGCGGATGTTATTATTTAGCAATGAGCTCCTCCTCGTCCTCGACCGTATCTTGTTTAAAACCACTGCCAAAGGTTTGGTTGGAGGCGTCGTTTTCCTACATAAATATAAATATAAAGAAATACACTCTCCATCTTAGTGCCCTTGTCCCATTCTACTTAGGGTCGGCGCAACACGGATTCTTCTTCCATTCTCCTCTGCCACGGCATCATTGACTTCTTTCTCTTTCATTCCTCAGACAATCTATCCATGTTTTATTTGGCCTTTCTCTCCCTCTTCATACATTCATATCCATCACTAGTTACATACTAATAAAACACTATTCTGATATAAATAAAAATATCATACAAAAACAATGAATCGTCAATACTGAAGAAACCAGTTATTTTCACAGTTCTGTGCTCTGGCCTACATTCAGGCCCCACAGCCCCACTTAATGTTTGACATGCAGCGTTGCATAGTATTTAGGTCGCAGTTTCCATCAACGCTCTTTAATTAACTGTCTTTTAAAGCTATTGTTTTAAATTGGTATATATGGATATTTTATGTTAGAGTTGAACATGTTGAGATGATGATGAGAACGAATTGATAAGTATTTATCCAGTCCAATCGGATTCAACAGAAAAAAAAAATAAAACGAAAAATCGAACAGCGACAAATTTCCTCGAGGTCTTTCCATCATTGGGTGAACTGAACGACATATCTTGACTTTAAGTCCACCCTACTTTCATATGGCAGATCGCTTACCGTTTTTAGTTTTATTCCCCAGGCAAGACCTGGGAGATTACAAGACACGGATAAAAAGACAAAGGTAAAAAAAAAGTCATTTGTCCAAAAGAACATTCTTATAAACATGCCCCTTATTTGATGACATCGCTTACCATCACTTTTACCAGATAAAAGGCCTATTAAATGCAGCTGGTTGGATATATTTTATCATGTCTTGATTAAAAATGGAAGCTTTTAACATCATTATGAACGGTTTCAGAATATCTGGGTCATCGTAGTCATGACATGTAATAATACATTGTTAATCGAGTAGGTAGGCTTATTCGATGATGGACAATTATCTACAAGCTGATAATAATTTTATGTAATATGGTGCATTGGAATGGCGAATAAGGTGATTAAATTATTATAAACCACATTTAGTGGTTGTTACAAAGGTGTTTTTATTCGATAGATGAGTAAAAAAGTGTCCCTGTAAATTTTATACATTAAACAGACATATTTAACTGATAAGTACATACATAAATTGACAAAATGTATTTAATTTTATTTGTTTTGAGGAGCTCGTAACTAAATAATAACAGCCGCTGGGGTCGATCTTTAGGTTAAGTCGTGCTTACCTAGGTTGGTCTGTGGATGGGTGACCGCCCATTACATACCGAGTTTCCTCCGTGCCTCGGAAAGCACGTTAAGCCGTTGGTCCCGGCTGTCATCTGTAGATCTTTGACAGTCGTTACAGGTAGTCAGTGGCCCAAAAAGTCTGACAACCAGTCTTACCAAGGGGTATTGTATTACCCAGTACTAACTGGGTTGGGGAGGTCAGATAGGCAGTCGCTCCATGTAAAATACTGGTATTCAGCTGCATCCGGTTAGACTGGAAGCCGACCCCAACATAGTTGGGAAAAAGCTAGGCAGATGATGATGATGATGTACTTGATTAGTAATTAATATCTTAAGTTTAAAAACTTGTACTATTTGCATGCTAAATACTGGCCAAATGTTACTAAATATTTTATATAAGAACTTCATGTCCTACCTATATTTGATGCAATAAATGAATTAAATTAAATTTAATTACAGAAAATGTACTATACAGGGTAGAAGGTACACTGACGCGAAAATGGTTACCACGTTTTGTGAAATGTGGTATATCGAGTCTTATCGAGTCCACCTTTTTTGGAAATCCTCTTTTTTGGATACCCTTTGTCTGGGGAGAAAGTAGGATTACGGCGGTCTCTTACCAACTCTGTAAAACACCATTTTACCTACTACTACCAAAATTAGGGGGCCCGGAGATACTGGAACATTCCTGCGCAACCCCGGTTGGTCATGCATAGTGGACCCCAACACTGAGTGCTGCCGATTCCACACACGGTTTTGTGGGGCATCTTTGATAAGTCCAAGAATTTTATAAATATTTATAAAGCACACAGGGAACATTTCGTAAACTATATAATTTTACTTGCCAGTTTCAAATAAATCTTCGGTAAATAAAAATGTCAAAGAGATTGAATTAGATTTATCTTCATAATTGAACCCTGGACCTTAATTGTAGTGAACTCAACCGTAACATTTAGCTGATTTAACTGAATTTAGTTAATTAGAAGAGATTCAAGTCAATGTTATTAGATCCTCTGTGTATCCGAGATTTATCTAATTAAGCTTGTTAAGCGAAAATACGGGTCGAAATGATTTACAACTATGCCAAATTTCATGATTCTAGGTCAACGGGAAGTACCCTATAGGTTTAGATTCCCTTGTGAAATAGCGACTTACAAATTTGATTTTTTCACTGCTCCAAGGGGTAGCAGATTTGAGTATTTGATATTAATTTCAGCTTGATGGCTCCTCGCATTCCTGAGAAAAAGGGTCTTGACAGATGGCCAGACAGATGAATAGACGGACAACTAAGTGATCCTATAAGGGTTCCGTTTTTGCCGTCTGAGGTACGGAACCCTAAAAAGTACAATTTTTTTTCCATCTTTTACGGTAATTCTTATTTTTTGTTGTTTTCCTTATACATAAATAGAACACAATTTCATATTGAACACCAATCCTGTAAAACAAAACATGATTACCCTCCTGCAAAAGTAACATTTTCCATTATAATGCGCGAGTTCCCAATCCGATTACACCGCGTCGGCTGATGAGATGGTCTTATATTATTATTATTTCTATGTGCGAATATTCACGCTGGTATTAATATTACCTCTGCTTCCATAGTTCCAACGTTATTATATGTATTATGAGAATACCGCAATATACGGTATTATCGCTAAATAATGAGGAGTATGTGCGTACCTATGCTACGTATGCTACGCGGCTACGGCGTAGCACGCACTGTGCTACGAAATATTTTTGATAGGGATTTTTGTTCCTTTTTTCCTTGATATTGGAAAATAATTGTTATAGTATGGTATTTATATCGAAATTGGACTGTTTACGAGTATTTAGTATGTGTTTTGCTAACAGTACTTGTCACAAAGAAATTGTGTAAATTTATCATTAACACTACGGGATATTTACCATGTTTACTGTTTGTTTTGAGTTCCCGATATTTCGGCGCTGTTGCAAGCACCATGATCACGGATAAACTGAAGTTATAAACACCAAAAAACATGGTGGTGGTGTAAACATGGTAAATATCCCGCTTTTAGTTTATGTTAGTGACCATGACAGTTTAAGAACTACCAACTTGCTACTAACTTGTTTGTTGTTTTTTGTATGTCAGTAGCTCATCCACCAACCCGCACTGGGCCCGCGTGGTGAATTATAACCCACTCCCTCTCACAGAGAGGAGGCCTGTTTCCCAGCAGTGGGAACGTCAAAGCCTAACTGCCTCATTATACTATGTAAGCAGCTCTTTAGGAAGGCAGTCCCACTACCAATTATTTTGCTGTCTGGCCAATCATCATCATCTAGCCTAGCTTTTTCCCAACTATGTTAGGGTCGGCTTCCAGTCTAACCGGATGCAACTGAATACCAGTATTTTACATGGAGAGACTGCCTATCTGACCTGCATAACCCAGTTAGTACTGGGTTATGCGATACCCCTTGGTACTTTACTACTTTCGGGCCACTGACTACTTGTAACGACTGTCAAAGATCTACAAATGACAGCCGGAACCAATGGTTTAACCTTTTGACCGCCAGAGCATAAACGCACGCGCGTGTCCTCCATCCCAAGTCACAATTACGCCTACCATTTTGTCACATATTTGTGTCGTTTGGCGTACAGGGCACGCGCTTACTTAACACGTATACGACTATGGCGGTCAAAAGGGTAACGTTTAATTTTTCGGTGTGTCTGTTTTCTCTATATTATCACCCTTTATTTTAAAGCACTTACCTTCACCAACAAAAGTTTTATCAAAATTTTCCAACAATAATAGAGTTGCTAAGTAACCTACAAACTTCTCATCTTAGTTCAAGCGTATTAACTAAGTATAAGTAACTATAAGAGGTATGAATAGATCTTCCTCACCACACAGGATACCCTTGAGTGGTGTTACCTAAGTGTGATAATGAACTTTAAAGTCTTACTATGAGAGTACGCAATGTGATTATTGCGTGACGTGGGTGAAACTAGGGTTGTCAGTCCTTGACTTTTGTGTTATAGTTTTTAGTGCTGCATGTGTACGATATTTGTGATATAAAAAACACATAACACGTTGTGAATAACTAGAAAATACAAGTTTGAAATAGGTAGACAAGATTGTTTAATCATTTTAGCTTGTCTACATAATTCACACTTATTCCTATGGGAAAAATCCGTGAGTGTGTAAATATACAAGGTATATTATTAAAAAAAAACAGACAGACAGACGGACAACAAAGTGAACCTATGAGGGTTCCTTTTCCTTTTGAGGTACGGAACCCTAAAAACACATAACTTACATGTAAATGGCCTATGTCCCACAGCTGGGCAACTGGGCTCCTCTTTGTGAGAAGCAGTGGGCCATAATGCACCTACGGGCCTAGTGCGGGTTATCTATGAGCAAGTCAGTGCTCCGTCCATTGTCAAGTAAGACCAAGTTATTAGAAGACAAGAAGTGCATAAATCACCAAACATATAATAGCCTACTTTAAGATATGAATTTAGAGCCTACATAACATCATGCTTGTATTCCTACGTAAAAGTATTTATCGAATGGCTCCAGTTATTTTTAATAAAATTCCACGACGAATAAAAGATCTTAACAATAATATGTTTAAAAAGAAATTGAAACAATTTTTAATTCAAAAATGTTATTATTCCACAGCTGAGTTTATGGAGGACACTACTGACATTTAGATTATTGAAATATTTAATTTTTTATTATTATTATGTTGACATTGAAAATTGTGTGTTAGTACGTAAGGAATTGTGTTATTATGTAAGTAATTGAGTTATTTTATTTTAAATGTGTGTCAGTTGGTTTCGACACACCTAACTAATAAAGTTAGTTGTGTCGAAACCAACTGACACATTATTATTATGCTCTCTTATTATATTATTTGTATGCTCTCGAGTAAAATGTAGCGAACTGACCATTTTGTTATAACATCCTATTGTAATGAAACTTACATTTACAAATAAATTTGATTTGATTTGATTTTGATTTGATTCCCCGAAGGGTTAGGCAGAGGTGCACCTAATAGCACACCCACATTTTGCCAGTTATGTTGGAGTCCCTTGTAACAGAGAGCATTTTGCCACCGACCGGGCACAAATCCATACTCCGTGACTGCTACTAAGAAATTCCTGATGGAAAAACGCAAAAACACTTTGCTGACCCGGGATCGAACCCAGGACCTTATGCTTAGCAGTCGCGCTTGCGACGAGGCAGAAGACAAGATGTGCATCAACCATCAAGCATTTAATAGTCTAGAGCATACGTAGTACAGAATTACAACATAACTTCAACGAACACGTGACTCAGAAAGCTCTAGGCAAACTGAAATTACATACTCACTCTTTTTTTTTACTTTAAAAAAAAAACGTGCCCCACACTAGGAATTTCTCCTGTATCGTGTTACTACTGCACACTGTTACATGCCTGCGGTTGTCATAAAAATAAAAGAACGCCACATACATATTATGATATTCTCGAATATTCTCGATGCAACGTCGCGTCGCGTCGCGTCGTAGCAATCTTTTTGCAAACCACTAACCTTTTCGCTAGCCTCAAAATGAAGTCTAGATATTTTTAACGGTGTTATTTTCGATTTAACAACCCTAGAGCGGCCAATATAGCGCCGTCATTTTGTATTCATACATGTGCATATTTGATGAACTTCATTATTCTGTTGCTGAGGTGCTTTTGGCTGAGAATGCTCTGTTTCAGAAGATATTGTGGGTCGAATTACCGTTTATAATGAGACGACTTAGAACGGAGTGAACTTGAGACAATGTAAATGAAGAGGTTCTTGATACAAAACAACGAATATTAATTAATATAGAGAACTCTTAATTATTGTAGTTTTCCGTTAGTTTCAAGATTTTGAGTACACATTTCAAAGGGATCTGGGACATTTGCGCGAAAGACATATGCACGAAGGACACTTCCGCGAACCCGCTTGCGCGAAAAGACATATGCGCGCATGGACTTTTGGGCGATTAGACTTTTGCGCGAATGAACATTTGCGCCCATAGACACTTACGCGCATAGACACATGCGCGCAGAGACTCTTGCGCGAATGGACACTTGCGCGAATGAACTTTTGCGCAAAAGGACACTTCCGCGACTAGATTTACTAGCGACTGGCTACGGTTAATCTGTAGAGTAAACATAACATCATATTATTTTCAATGAGATAGAGCGAGAGAAGTGGCAACACTGCCCGAGAGACATGTCAAATTATTTTTTCGTATCTACCATGAATAGTGTTGCCAGATATAATTATTGTTTAATCGATTTACAATATCGATTTTGAACAAAATCATTTTATTCTCTGTTCAAGCTTTTGGGTTTCATTAATGTCGATTTTTAAGGTCATTCAGTTGTTTTAATGTCTATTATGACAAATGTATGTTGATGTATAGAACATTCTTGTTACTTTGTACAAAAAAGATTAATCAATCGATTCCGATTTAGAAGAACCTCAGTGTTATGTTTACTCTATAGCTAACCTAACCTAACCATTCGCGCATAAGTCCTTTCGCGCATGTGTCTTTGTGCGTAAATGTCCGATCGCGCATAAGTCCATTCGCTCAAGTGTCTATGCGCGCAACTGTCTATGCGCCCAAAGGTCCATTCGCGCAAAAGTCCAATCGCCCAAAAGTCCATGCGCGCATATGTATTTTCGCGCATGTGGATTCGCGCAAGTGTCCTTCGCGCAAATGTCTTTCGCGCTAGTGTCCTGATACCATTTCAAAGTTGTTTCAAGTCGAGTATAAGAGTTTTCATTTTCAGTGTGTATACAGCTCTAACATAATCTAGAGTGCTACAAAGATCTTTTAGCACTTGAGTGACATTGACAGAAAGGAGCCGGTCGGTACAGTATGACCACTTTAAGTGTGCAGTTCAAGGTGGCGCTGCTTGTCAAGCAAAAACCATCGATATGTCAAAACTGGTACATTTATTTTAGTTTTGTGTTTTTCCGCCTGCTCAGATAAGTTGGTTGATGTGCAGTCATTTGTAAAATAGTGTAGAAAAAAGAATATGGCGGCATTAGTTCTGGCCATGCGTAAAAATATCCTTTTATGGCTCATCAACATCATCATCTGCCTAGCCTTTTCCCAACTTTATTGGGGTCAGCATCCAGTCTACCGGATGCAGCTGAATACCAGTATTTTAAATGGAGAGACTGCTTATCTGACCTCCACAACCCAGTTAGTACTGGGTAATACGATACCCCTTGGTAAGACTGGTTGTCAGATTTTTGGGCTACTGACTAACTGTAACGATTATCAAAGATCTCCAAATAACAGTCGGGATCAACAGTTTAACGTGCTTTCCTAGGCGCGGAGGAAACTGGGTCTGTAATGATGTAGTGATGTAATGATCCTTTTACAGCTAGCCATAGGTCCCAATTTTTAACTTTGTGTTTCTTTTGAGTTTTTTCTCGGTATTCTTTAAAACATTGACAATGGACATATTGATGATAATAACAATAAGATACTTATACAATGTTCTTAGTAACAATTCCATGCCGACTTTCTCAAGGAACCGAACGTATGAATATAATGTGTTATGAACGTGCTCTCAAGGTTGAGGCCGTAATTTAATATTAACGATGACGTCATAACGATGACTGTGATGCGCGAACGAACATCTGCTCGCTTTCTTCGAGAAGGTCTTACTGTGGAGTTTTGACGATATTCGTGTGTAAACTTATTGAAGATGGTGTTAGGTTATATCCAATTTTCGATTGTTTTGGTTGTGTTTATAAATAGCTCGTATGTTTTTCTGATATACTATGAGATTACATTATACCTAAAATGTTGTACAGAGCGCAAAAATCTGCTGTTTTAGACAAAAGCACCATATCTACTAACTACTTGAACAAAATAGCTGATTTTCTTATTAAATAACCTACGACAAAAAAAACATAAGTACGAAATCAAAATCAAAATCAAAGCATTTATTTCAAGTAGGCCAGTTACAGGCACTTTTGAATTGCCGAAACAAAGACAACAATGAAAAGTAGCTACAGTCCCAGTCACAAGGCACAAAAACTGTGAAAGTACTGGAGTTGCCCATTCCCTAACGAAGATAGACGAGGCGCCTAGAGTCATGCCCTGTATCCAACTAAAAAAAAAAAAGAAAGAAAACTAGTCTTACCAAGGGGTATCGTATTAGCCAGTACTAACTGGGTTGTGGAGGTCAGATATGTAGTCGCTTCATGTAAAATACTGGTAATCAGCTGCATCCGGTTAGACTGGTAGCCGACCCTAACATAGTTGGGAATAAGTTATGATGATTAATAATTTCATTATATTTAGAAGGCAAGTAAAAAAAAAAAAAATTAATATTAAAAAAAAGAACTTTACATAATGAACTTTAACGCAATGTAATTTAGAGCGTAATTTCACTTATTTACCATAAAAATTCAACCAAGTTATCATAATTTTTAATCCATAATTGCCTGAATAAACTTAAAAGCTTTAGAGACTAATTTGGAATGACAAGACTAAAATAGCTTAACTGTTACCTAAGTTAGATTATTTTGGTCTAGTTTGTACTTGAAACTACTAAAGTGAAGATTGTTGTAAAGATAAAAAGTGCTTTGACGTGCCTAACATAACTAAGTAACTGAGAGTCAGTAAGCCTGCTATGAATTGCGTGGACACACTTTCAACCTGCGCTACTCTCAGAGGTTGTGATACCATGATCCATCGTTATTTTTTTTTTTTTTATCCTAACTGGGCTTACTCTTGACCTCAATCACGCGACTTAAATAGATTGGGGTCATATGAACTTGGGAACACCGACGCAGGCAGGGAATTCCACTCCTTGGCTGTGCGCATAATAAATGATTTAGCAAAGCGCTTCGTGCGAATATGTGGAACATCGACAAGGAATGGGTTATAACCTGCAGTACGTCTGGACTCCCGATGGAAGAAAGGAGATGGTGGAATGAGCTCGTGGAGCTCTAGGGCACACTCACCGAAGCACAATCTGTAACAGACCGACAAACATGCAACTTTGCGCCGGTGGGCCAGGCTATGAAGCCTGGTACCAACCAGCTTATCGTCACCAATGAGCCTCTTGGCTCTGGCTTAACAGAGTCGAGTAAGGCTAATTGGTATTTGGCTGAGCCATCCCAAAGGTGACAGCAATACTCCATGCCAGACCGAACTTGAGCTTTATATAAGACTAAAAGCTGTCCAGGCTTGAAGTAACGCTTAACCTTATTTAGGATACCTAGCTTTTTTGCCGCAGTTTGAGCTTTCGACTCAATGTAATCACCGAAGTTCAGATTCGCACTCAACTTTGCACCAAGAAGCTCGAGGCTGTCGGTGACTGGTACAGATGTACCCCGGAAAGTAGGAGCCAGATTGAACGGACTCCTTTTGGCGGTGAACAGGCACACTTGTGTTTTGGTGGCGTTAAAAACAACCAGATTCTCATCACCCAACTTGGAGACAAGACTTAAGGTTGAATTCGTTCACTCTACCATGGCGTCTCTCAATGAACGCACTTCTTCACCACTGGCTTTTGCGTTGGACGCATAACTCTCCATGACAGTACTGTCGTCTGCGTACCCAACAATACCAGGAACCAGAAGGTTATTGATGTGCAGCAGGAAAAGTGTCACGGAGAGAACGTTTATTTTTGTAAAGATTCCACATCCAACGCTTTGTACTGAGGATCGGTTGGATCGTGATCTAATTCACCGCCAGCTACTTGTCTTTTACCTCTATGACCGTCATTCTCACAAGTAACTTTGATTTCTTTAAAGTTTTCCCAAGCCCTTTCATAAATCTCAGAGTGACATTTGTTAATTTTAGAGTCTGAACTGCGACGACAAAATGTCCAGAGGCAAAATACAATTATCCTATGGCATGTCCGTTAAGAGCTATACAACATTAGTTTTAGTATAACCTGAAACAAGTGTCTAGTATTTTTATGTAAGGAATCTACGATGTGGAAGGAGTATTTTTAATTTTAAAATCAACGTATTTACGGTACGTTTACATCGCGAGATCGTATTAGGGCCTCAGATTGCTTACCACTCCGTTTTAAAGGCAAGTGTTTATTTAGCATTGAATATTTGCGATTTAGAAATACTTCAATCAAAGCAGCCATTACTGTCCATGGTTTGGCAGAGTCGGTTAAAAAGTTAAACCGTACCGCTTTACTTTTCAACAATATTATACAGCTTTCTCTTCAAACATTGAATAAATTACTTATTTATACAAAGTAGACTGCAGCTACACCAAATGTTGCTTGAAAAAATTAAAGCATCCCCAAAACATCACTCAACTTTCACTGACTTCTAGTGATCTCAGCACGAAACAAGGAGCAAAAACTGAATCTTGTTTAAGACAGAATAAAAAAAAAACATAGATTAAATTCTCATCATTTCCTACAAGATTACTTTTACCTCCACCGTAAATTTACCTGACAAACCCTACTCCAAATTGCTCGAAAGGTCAAACTGTTACATTAAAACAACGTTACGCCGTGGGCAATGTGCCCTAGGTTGGGCAATCTTGCCGAGGCTGGGCATGCGAAACATTGTTAGCATAACTATCTAACCACTTAGTTTTAACGAAGTTTGTCTTTAACTTTGTGATTGGTTTACTGCTGTTACATGGATCGCTAGTTATGGTTATTCTATTTTATGTTAGGTTGTCGAGATGGATAGTTTATGATGTGAGAGGGTTTTGATCTTGGTTGTTATCGTGTATGTGTTAGAGTAATGGGTAGTACAATGTTTTATTAGGGTTTCAAGCGAGCTTAATGATTAGTTCAACAAGTTTTGCAAGTAGCAGATACGTTAATTATTACAGCGTAATGATTTGGTATCATTACGATTTGAGTTAGCGGTTGGTCAACACTTCCCAAAAAGAATGTGGCAATGCCAGCCTTCTGTGCACTATTCCCGTTGACACTGATGTGGACGAATTTTTTGATGCCTTTAATGCTTTTCCCTCCTAAATATTTTTATTATTATTTTAGGTTTGATTGCGCTTTATGCTAAGTAATGATTATTGTATAATGTTTATCACTGCATTGCATTGTGTTTCTGTAAACCACTGGATTCCAGGCTCACCAATATAAGAACTTTAACCAGGAGGATGGGTTTCAACTGTCGAGAGCCTGGAATCAACTGTGTAAAAACCGAAAAACTGCCAAAAATAGTTCGCGAGCGGTCACAGTGAGTTCCGTGTGTCGGAAACAGAATCGAGTTGTAAGTGGCAGTGGTACTATTTGTACTATTAGTCTGTGGTGGTACCGAGTGCAAAAAACGAACAAGAACACACACGTGCACACTTGTACTTGTCCCTGTTTAATGTATACTTGCATGTAATTGTGTAGTTTCTGTTGGAGATCCAATAAATAAATAAATAAGAAAGAGGGTAGACCGATCGATTTTTCTGCTCATAAACACCTACCCGCAATAACTTTAGTTTATCCGTGATCATAGTGTGCTTACAACAGCGCCGAAATATCGAGAACTAATAGTAAACATGGTAAATGTCCCGTTTTCAGTGTGAATGATAATATTAGTGACCATGTCAGTTTAAAAACTCATTGTTTTGTTTTTTCAGGATTAGTTGTGCATTCAGCCTATTCTATCTATGATTCCCCCTCTATATTTTTCTAGTCTTCTTTAAAATCAAATCTTTTCCTTACCATCCTGTCGTACAAACTTGTCGTCCAACTTAGAAATTAACAAAGTTGGTGGCGACACAAGCTGCGCATGTAAAGTGGTCTTAGCTATCGTTGGGCAAAGTTGCCATCGTCGGGCAAAGTTGCCACTTTGTTGGCGGAACACAATTTATTTCCTTTGTTTACTTACGCATATAAATCTTGGTTAAACTGTAAGGAGATTGGAGTTTAATCTATTGGCTGTTTTTGTAGGCGATCCAGATAACTTTTCGGGCGTTTGTTTTCCGTAATAAGATGATCGCATCTACGTGAAGTAGGACTCGGAAATACTAAGTATCTTGAAAAACTTGTTATTTGGATACGCTCTATCAATATTAATCTACATGGTCCTCATATGACTTGAGCAATGTCTGGACTTTAAAAGAGACGGTGACCTCTGAGTTTGTTTCGGATGTTTCTTCTCAGAGTAGTCAGGTACGAAACACCGGTCCCATCTAGTTTTAAAACATAACATGTTGACATGAGTGAGAGTTTTGTAAACCAATTTACAGAAATAAATATGATTTATGTATTTCTGCCATTTTCTTTTATATGATAACGTGACGGTTGACAGGAAAGGAAGTCATTTTAGCAATAAGATATTCACGAATGGAGATAGGCATAACGTATCGTGACGGCCTGTCTTTCCCGGAAGCGTAAGGCTACCTTGTGACCATAAATCAACGAGGCAGTCTGCTGCTGAATATGTACATATTATATATTTGTTTTTTTAGTTAGACCGTATTGCCCGTATTGTTTTTGTATTGAGGAGCTCGTGGCTAAATAATAACAGCCGCTCGGATCGATCTATAGGTTAAGCCGTGCTTGCCTAGGTTGGTCTGTGGATGGGTGACCACCCATTACATACCGAGTTTCCTCCGTGCCTCGGAAAGCACATTAAGCCTTTGGTCCCGGGTGTCATTTGTAGATCTTTGACAGTCGTTAGGTAGTCAGTGGCCCAAAAAGTCTGACAACCAGTCTTACCAAGGGGTATCGTATTACCCAGTACTAACTGGGTTGTGGAAGTCAGATAGGCAGTCGTTCCATGTAAAATACTGGTATTCAGCTGCATCCGGTTAGACTGGAAGCCGACCCCAACATAGTTGGGAAAAGGCTAGGCAGATGATGATAATGACCGTATTGGCCCACTCCTGAGCAAAGGCCTCCCATTCCTTCCACTTCTCACGATGTTGAGAATATTATATTATTAGTCTCTAAACTTCTTGAAAAAATACATATTCCTTTTGAAAGAAAAAGGCAAAGCTCATTAAAATTGTCTGTTTATTTAGCTCTGGCAAGCAATTCCAAGAATAACTGGTCAAGAACTCAAGTCACCTTTAACGTTTATTTACTCATTCACCGGCTGTCTTTGATGTTTTCTCTCACGAGTCCTAGTGGGTTATCATCTCATTTATTATGCAATGTCATACCAAAGACTGTCTTTATAAAAGGAGCTTTGCAAATCCTTTTGAATATTCTGTCTGCTTAAAACTCCTTTGGTAAATAAAATGTTTTTTAGAACAGCTTTGTGACGCGTTGAAAAGATATTTTGAATTTTGTTTTTAGAAGGGAAAGTTAGTGTTAGCAATGAATTTTTAGGAGAAAATTATGTTATTTACCTTAAATGAAGTATAGTTTTACGTTTTGAGACGATTCATTTCCAAATCTGTTCATAATACAGGGTGTAAACGGACCCTTCACGAAGCCGTCAACCAAGCACTATGTACATTAAACTTTACGCAAAAATGATTGCTGGGAAATGACTTTTTTTTTTGGGTGAAAAATTACGTTTTACGGTGGGGCTCAATGTAACGCACAAAACATTGTGCTTATGGATGGATTGAATAGTACGGAGGTCGTGGAGGAGTTTAAAGTTAAAATCTTGCATTAAAAACATGTAAAAAAACTTGTGAAAAAGTTGGAACTTTGACCCCCAATATCTCCGTAACTAGAAGGTTCCCAGGTATAGTCTAGAACAAAAAAAATATTGCAATGACGGGGAAAACAAGTGCCTTTCGGCTTCGTTAAGGGTCTTTTTACACCCTTTATAACCTCAGATATGGGTAACTGTACACTCAAAATTTCCCAATTATTTTTCAGTATTGGATCGCTATTGGTCCCGAGTGTAATGGGATTGATCGTCTAGATCCTTATATTTTTAGAAGCGTATTATGTTTATTTGTTTTTGGGATTTATTCGAAACAGATTAATGTTGTAAATAATCAAAGGTTAGAATCTGACAAATCAATCAATCCAGAGCTGGCTGATTTGGGTGAGCGGTCCATTAGAGTTTTTCTCTGTTGCAAGCTAGAGAACAGAACTCAAATTCATCGGTTTAAATCTAGTCGCAACCAGCTCATCTGTTACTGTTAACCTGTGTCATCCCACTGCTGGGCAAAGGCCTCTCCCCATGACTTCCAAATTCTTCGATCCATTGCCAATGTGGACCACTGGTCGTTGGTTTTGTCCAGCTCGTCCCTCCATCTCCTGCGAGGTCCACAGCATCGACTTTTGGCTACCTCATCTTAGCAACAATTAATTTCAAAAACTGTCTTACTACTTTATAAAAAGTTCCATCGTCAAAAATTACCAGAATTAGAATGAGGTTACGATAATATGCGAACGTTTTAAATATGGAAATTGCCTCTCAAGGTTTACGCCTCACGTAATACCTGGAAGAAGAAGTTTGCTACGAACTGAGAGAAGAAGTAAGAAGATCTCACCTACATGTGATTGTATGAAGCGAAGCCCTACTGACATAGTTACACTTACTTTTTTCTGAGAAAACGCCCTTTTTTTCTTCCACAGTACAAATAACATCCACACCATTTATTTTTTAAACGTTTCTTCACACTAAGAACTTCTTCTGTTTCTTGGTTGCGTTTACAAACATTTAAACTCACAAACATAAACAGCCCGACCCGGAACAACTACCTGTAGGCCAAACAAACATTTGTTCCGTGCAGGAATCGAACCCGCGACACAATCGCTCAGCCACTGCGCCAACCGTGCCCTCAAATATGTATTAAATGCGAATGTAACAATGTCGGACAGACTGTGACCTTTTCACACTATACCGGCTGAACAGATTTCAGTATTCAGATATACAACATTGTTTTTAGTACATGCGAAACCTGAATATAGTTTGTTCTGAATCAGTAACTGAATCCATTCCAATATTTTTAAACCATGTTATATTTTGTCCCAAAAAAATTTAAAAAAGGCTACAAGTTGGACACCGAGCGACACTAAGTACCTATCGCAATCATTTAGGTACCTACTGCCAAATTATTATTATCAATGAGTTCAATCTGACGCTGGAGGCGCGCGCGCGGGCGCCCTGCGTGGTGACCACGTTTTTGTACGGACAACCAGATAACAGAACAAGCTTATAACTTTGTGATTTTCCATGATACAGTTTTGAAATTTTGTGTGTATAGATTCTTTACATAAAAATACTAGACACGTGTTTCAGGTTTCGCATATACTAAAACTAATGTTGTATAGTTTAACAGATAAACCATGACCACGGTTCGGACATAGGATACTTCTTATCCCGGTGGTAGGTACGTTTCTGTGGCATAATTTACTGCTTCCACGCGAGTGAAGCCGTGGGAAAGAGCTTATATAGATATATGACGTAATACATGTTTTCATCTCTTTTGGGAAACTAAGAGGTCGGTTCATACGTCTCTGAACATTGTAATTACGAAGCTATCTCCAGGGAAAAAGAAATATTTTCTAATACCCATTGAGTTTAATATTAGCTGATTTGACACAAAAAATATTTTTGAAGAAAAAAAGAGTGAAAGGTTGTATTGGATTTTGAATAAATGAGGTAAGAAAAAAAAAATCAAATGTAACATTTTTCTTTGAAGATATCTTGTTAATTTTGTGATATGATCCGTGACATAGGTAAGTTAATTTGGTGCTATATTTAGATCAATAGAAGGTCATATTAATAAAAAAAAGTACGACTGGCTTAGTTTGTTTTAATATAATGAGTAGGTATATTTATTTTATTAATGTCGTGAGGAAAGTTTAGAGTATGAATGTGGATGGTATATGAGTAGAGTAAGACCAAAAAAACGATGGATAGACTGTGTAAATAATGATATGGCAAGAAAGAAGGTGTCTGATGAGATGACGAGTAATAGAGAAGTATGGAAGAAGAAAACATGCTGCGCCGACCCCAAATGAATTGGGATAAGGGCAAGAAAATGATGATGATATTAATTTTGGGTTTCTAAGTAAAAGTTTAAAGTGACTGTACTTTATTAAGTTACCGTTATAAGCTTCTATACTCCTTCTACATTATCTAATGTCTATAAATTGATTACACTATAGCTTTATAACTACGATATCACTACCAATCAAACTAAGTACAAATTAAATTCAAATATATTGCACGCACAATCAAATTGAACGCACATTTACAAATTACGCGGACCAATCGGTAAAAAAATGCGTCGCAGGCGGTCCGATGCACGTTCGACTGCGGTTAATGGATATGTCTGTCTGCCTGTCTGTTTATCTGCATGTACAGTCGAACAAGCTATTTGCTAGACAAGTAAACATATTAATAGCGACCTTTATTTTTATTGAAATAAGGTTGCTTGTGTCGCGAGTAGTATGGCTGATCAGGGACAGTATCTTCAAGATTTTCTTCACACATTTAGACCATGGCATACTAAAGGGGGCGTTAATCATCCCGCTGGTCACGGAAGCAAGTAGGCTTGATCATTAAGAATATGTACGTTATGACAAGAGACAAACGGTAAGAATTGCAAAGATTCTGAGACGACAGGAAAGAGCGCACGATGGCGAAAAAACACTGACGTGTGAACGTGCTCTAAGACAGAGAACGAAAAACAACTATGCCCTAAAAGTAGTTGCAATTAAGTTACCTGCCTGTACCGTACACCCAATACCTTGTTTGACTGTACATTATATCAGTTAGTATCTATCTGTGTTGGAACTGCACGATTGTGGTCGGAACCGTGCCAGATGCGATCACGGTTAGACTATTGAAATGAGGTTGTGTGTAGCGGACTAGCGGTTGTATTCACATTGATAGATCGATAGTTTTGAATTTGTTCGTGAATTACCCGCTTTGAAGTTGAAACTAATTACTGTGCTGTTGTAATTAGTGTGATATCTTCTGGTACCATGATCGTATGATGATTTTGAAGTGTAGTAAGCCGCACGTTAGCAGCATGGCTTTGAACTTGAAATGGCCTAGCCTTATATAAAGTTGAAATAGAATAAGAGCCAGCTTAGATAGGTTATGTGGTTACAAAACCTCTACAGGATGGAAGAGACATCGATGTACAAAACGATTACCACGAACATGATATCATTCAGTAATTTAAAAAAAAAGACTGCTTTTTCCTACACGGTCAAAATGTATGGAACAACAGATTTAAAAAAAAAATTACCTATGTAAAAATTTATATGTGTGGAAGAGGTTCGGAGTATCGTACTGAATACGTGGTTACCGTTTGTGTGACCATGGCCCTCCCACCCTGTATAATAATCTATTCTTATTATTAATATTATAAAGCTGAACAGTTATTTCGTGTGGTTGAACGCGCTAATCTCAGGAACTACTGGTTCGAATTGAAAAAATCTTTTAGTGTTGGATAGCCCATTTATCGAGGAAGGCTAAAAGGCTATATAACATCACGCTACGCAAAAAGAAAACAAGTCAGAAGCGGCGGGTGAAATTGCGAGGCACAGCTAGTTACTACCCTACAGCGATATAATACGCGATCAATATTCGAATACTTATCTAAAGTTCAGGTGTAACATTTCAAAGTTCGAAGTTTCCCAATATATACAGAGTCCAACTTTCAAGTTACAGCAAAGTTTCAGAACAATTGAACACTTTTAGGGCTGTAACAAAACGTGTACAGTATAATTCCACAGACTGGCGGTTCGCACAACAATTGTTACAGCATAGCGCTTTATTCGGATTCGTGGAAATTCAACCAGATAACCGTGACGCTTCGCCGTATCTCTGCTCGTCCGGTGATAGAATAGGGATGGTGTATAAGATTGTATAATTCCAAAGCACTCTCTCCGAAATATAACCGATAAATAACAGATAGGCTGGCCACTTTGAGGCGATGTTTAAGGCTTGGAGCTTGGCCTTGACAAGGGGGTCGTTGTCAATGAGCCTCTTGTTACGTCGCTCAATAGCTTCCAACGCTTGCAGCTGGTACTTTTACATCCATCGACCTGTACTGGACCCGTGCTGGACCCACTCCCTCTCACTAGGGTTGTGCTTCAGTAGTAAGCACATTTTACTCTGATTATGGTATTATAATGCTTTCAGAAAAATGTGAAATATAAAAAAAATGTGAATCTCGTTGGTCTTAAGTCCACAAGCGCGACTGGTGAGCATGAGGCCCTGGGTTCGTTTCCCAGGTCGGGCGAAGTGGTAATGCGTTTTTTCATCAGGAATTTCACAGTAGCAGTCACGGAGTCTGTATTTGTGCCCGATTGATGCCTATAGGCTCAATTACATGGGACTTAAACATATCTGGCGAAATGTGGGTGTACAGCTCTGCCTAACCCTTCGGGGATTACAGACGTGATGTTGTGTCTACTTGACAACAACCAAATATAAAACTTTGTTATTTAATATTCTCTAAGGACTCACTTTCTATCTTTAGACGAAACTTTCATTACTTACTACATATAAGTAAGTAGTTTTAGTAAAGAGGAATTACATCCTCTTTAGTCAAATTACTAAAATTACATAGTCTATATTACGAAAGCTTCTAAAAAAATCAAGCGTTGCTTGTTTATCAAACACTAGGGATAAAAGGATATGTACTTACGATAAGAGAGTGTTATTTTATTGCATCCATATAATACTTAGCTTTGATAAAGTAAGAGTTGTGACGTCTACGTGATGTCATCTCTAATCAAAATGTATTTCTCGTATGACGCACGGGAGAACATAAAAAGAACATTTTGTTTATGGAGTTTTTTTTGTGGTTAATTTATCTTTTCTTGTGATCTTTGATAGGTTTCATCTTCCCGAACCTTGGTGTGGGTGGTCGCACATTCATGTTAAAAACAATTAGTAATATTGAACTTTGTTTTCAGTAAGTGAAGTAATACGATACCCCTTGGTAAGACTGGTTGTCAGACTTTTTGGGCCACTGACTGCCTAACGACTGTCAAAGATCTACAAATGACAGCTGGGACCAACGGCTTAATGTGCTTTCCGAGGCACGGAGGAAACTCGGTATGTAATGGGCGCTCACCCATCCACAGACCAACCTAGGCAAGCACAGCTTAACCTAAAGATCGACTCGAGCGGCTGTTATTATTTAGCCACGAGCTAAATCGACACGATAAAAAACTTAAATTTAAACAGAAAAAAGAGATAGTATTGTGTGTCTCACGGCTGCGTCAAATAGGCCCAGTTCAGCAAACTGCCGAGCAGCTAGTGCCCGACGCTGGTTTTCAAATCATTCAACAATATCGTTCGCTAGCGGCCCGTTCCGGCTTCGCACGGGTGGACATTTATTTTTTAAACATTTTGGGATAAACATAGTAATAAATATAGCATATGTTACTCAGGGATAATGTAGCATTCTAATGGTGAACGATTTTTTTAAATCGGCCCAGCAGTTTTTGAGTTTATTCGTTACAAACATTATCATCATCATCATTTCAGCCGAAAGACGTCCACTGCTGGACATAGGCCTCCCACAAGTGTATCGCCACATTGACCGGTCCCGTGCGACTCGCATCCAGCGGATCCCTGCAACCTTCATCAGGTTATCGGTCAACCTAGTGGGAGGCGTTTCAACACAACGTCTTCCAGTTCGCGGTCGCCACTCCAGAACTTTTCAGCCCCATCGTTACAAACATACAAAAATACAAACCTTTCCTCTTTTTAATATTAGTGTAGCTGATGTAGATAATTACAACGCAAGGTTTTCGTGGTAACAAAGTTTATTTGCGGGTAAGTTTTCCGTCATAAGACATAGTTAGTCATCTGCCTAGACAGGTAGCACCAGTAGTTATACAAATACAAGTAATAATTTGCATAATACAGGTTCAGAGGAGGTTCATAAGGTACACTGTATAACCATGTGAGGTGTGCAAATATATTATATTAGGAACATTATGACACAATTATTCTTACTTTATTCAAGTTTTCTTACTAAATTACATTGTCATTGAAAATATGGATGGTCAGTTTCATTACACATTAATCAATATAGTGTAGTTTTCCCATTTCGCAGTTATTGCAATTTCAACCTTATTTTTATCGTAATAAGAGGACAAGATTTCGTAAGATAGTCTAAATAAAAATATATAAAAACACACTGGGGTACAGACGACCATCACATCAAGCCACTACAATCTGTCAAATTTATTTAATACATTTTCATCTTTATCGATAAAGCATTAGGTTCAAGGTTGATTGGGACAATTTGACAGTTCGGGCAGCTTGATTTTCTGGTCGTCTGTACATTTATTGCTATTTTCTCCTGAACACTGGTAGGTAAATAGGCTTTACTGGTCTTAAATTATTCAAGTCTTCTTCATCCAATAAATCCATCTCACCTTCAAAACGTCGTTTACTGAATTCTAACTGAAAGCAGTCACTAATATTAATATTAAAACAGTTTACCAGAAAAGACTTTCCTTAATATTTCTAGAGTTTATTAATTTAGTCTTGGTTCGAGGGCGTGTCACATTTAATATTTCAAAGTCATATTATAGTTATATTTTGAGTTCTTAAAAGCCTTTTGACAAAGCTCTGTTACTGTAGGTATTAGGAACTTTATTTTTCTTTGGTTGGTACTGGTTTTAGTTAAATGGATTGTTAGAAGCACTAGACTTTGGGGATTTTGATAAGTGCTCTTGTTTTGTAATAAACAAAGCTTAACTTAATCTATTTCCATAAAACTAAGTAAATGTAATTCACTTACCATATATATTTTTTAATATACCTTAAAACTTGTGGTAATTAATGCAGTTTCATCATAATGTTTATAATAATGATACTATTATCGCGACAACCCATCGCATTACATAACATAACACCGCGCCTCGTCTCGCCGTTTCGGTCCCGTATGTAATCACTGGCAACACACACTTGCAAGTCAGTTTCAGGCTATATGTGCCTATATGCGATTATATGAACTGAGAGGGTTGTATTGATAAGTTTAATGACTATAACTCTGTAAAGTCATATTTGTCGATCGCGAATCATATCTTAATCAACACACAACCTGACACTGACCTGCAAAGTTGCAAAAAAACCAAGAAAACTTGAATTTCGCGGACTACCCTGGCGCTTCCAGCTTCGATTTAGGTGACAGTCTCAGCTGAAATTAGAAGAGAACCCGAATAACCAGTAACGGTTTTAGTTCTTCGGCTGAAAAACAAAAAACCTTTTTTTTTTTTTTTTCGGATGTGAAATCATAAAATACCCCCCCACTCTGGGCGGAGCGGAGACCTGTACTGACTAAAACCCATCCATGTTCCTTCTTTGCCCTTTGTGTTCCAGGGCCACGGTATCTCTTTCGAACAGTCCCGCAGCCCTGGCATGAACAAAAAAACCCTTACATCCAAAATGAGGTCATTTCATACCCCGTTTCCGATAAGCCCTCTCCTTGAGGACCTGAACAAAAGCCTATCGATCAAACAGTGCGAAGACTCATTGTTTCCAACAAAGGAATAAGCCTCCCTTTACAAAAGGATTTATGTAATATGTACCTACACCAACGTCGAGATATACTAGATTAGAACAACTTATGTTAAGTACCCTCAAGCTTTTTGAAAAGGTCCCTGTAAATAGGTTGTGGTTATGTGGTTTTGTGACTGTGTGGCTTAATGGCTTAAAACTGTATGTTGTATAATGGTCTCCTGATAAAAGAAAGGGTAATTGTCATGGTATACATGCAATGTTCTTGTCATTTTATGTATCAAATTTCAGGAAAATAATTGTAGGGTCTAGTAACAGATGTAAAAATGCAGGGTTGGAATAATAAAACACCCTGTATAGATTAATAAATACTGATACTGTTAGCCTGTGTCATCCCACTGCTGGGCAAAGGCCTCTCCCCATGATTTCCAGCTTTTTCAATCCAGGGCTAACGTGGACCACTGGTCGTTGGTTTTGTCCAGCTCGTCCCACCATCTTCTACGAGGTCTACCGCGACGCCTTCTGACTGTGTCAGGGCTCCAAAAAGTGGTTATTAAAAAAAAAATAATATCAGTAAATCCACATAATGCTAATGTTAAGAGTCCGGAATCCGAAAATGACAATAAGGTCACCCCTTTTTACATAAATAACACGTAAAAATGTGGGTGTATACACACATCGTTTGGTGAATATAAAAGTGATGTTCTGTAAAAATAAACCAGACCAAATTACGTATTTAAATATCAAAGCTCACAAAATGCGAGTTCTGCTATCAAATCTAAATAAAAATGATGTTTGGAATTTCTCAATGTCAGTATTTGTACCTGGTTAATGGCTGCAGGCTCGCCTCCTATTACACGGAACTTATACATAATTGGCTATGTTTAGCTATCAGGCCCGAAGGCATCTAAGAAGCCGATCCTGCCGGCTTCCCTTCGGTAACAAGGCACTCTACGTAATGTCTACTGTAGTTAAATATACATAGTAGTATAATGAGTGTAAACAGACCCTTCACATAGCCATCAACCAAGTATTCTGTACATCAAACTAAGTAACTTTACGCAAAAATTATTACTGGGAATCGACTTTTATTTTGGGGTGAAAAATCACGTTTTACGGTAGGACTCGATGGAAAGCTCACAAAGCATTGTGCTGATGGATGGATTGAATAGTACAGGGGTTGTGGAGGTGTGTAAAGTAAAAATTTTACATTAAAAACATGTATTAAAAAAAAAACTTGTGAAAAAGTTGAAACTTTGACCTTCAATACCTCCGCAACCAGAGGTAGCTAGCTATGGTCTAGAACAAAAAAATGATCACAAAGACGGGGAGAACAAGTGCCTTTTGGCTATGTTAAGGGTCTATTTACACCGTTTATGTATTACATCCACATCTGTGGGTTACTACCTATGGCAAACCCACTATAGGTACACACATTTCTGTTTAACGTTCTGATTAGCCTAGCCTTCTGCCTAGTCTATCGGCGTTGAACATAACATCACGCCGTCAGACTTACCAACGGATGATTATAACAATTTACAAATACTGAAAAGTAACCAACACGATATATTTACTCAATGTTAAATACTTAAGTTTTGAACCTCTACCATGTTAGTATAATGTACATACTACATAAGCCCTTAACCTCGAAAAATAAATAGAAAATACACGTGCCTATATCATGAGACATTTACAAAGTAGTACTCAAGGATATTGCCCGGTTGATGTCAATGGGCTTCCCCCTATTACACACTTGGGACTTAAACACAACTGGCGAAATGTAGGTATAGTATCAGGTAAACCTCTGCATAACACTACGGGGATTACAGGCGTAATGTTTGTTCGTTTCATTTTCGTTGGTGAAATTCGCTCTAAGTCTGGGCCGATGCCATTAAGCCACCACTACTCTGCTCTTAATTGGTGCATCGCTAAGTGCAATGATTAGTCTAGCTAATGTGATTTCTCACTAGGCTAATGCGACAGCACTATATCACACATCAAAGGGATAGTAAAGGTCACAATCTAGGACACAATAGCCACTTAACAGCAAAGATTTGAAAAGTTGTGTGGTAATCGATTGTCGTGGTATGGGCATGTGATGCGGAGGAATGAGGAGAATGTCGTGAGGAAAGTTTTGAGTATGACTGTGGATGTGTATAGAAGTAGAGGAAGACCAAAGAAACGATGGATGGACTCTGTGAACGATGATATGGCAAAAAGATAATGATGAGCGAGATTTGAAATGTACTGTCAATAAAGTAACCTCCTAGCTTTTATACTGAAGAAGACAAAATATAAGTTCGGACTTTTAGCAAAGTTTTTTTTCTTTCTTGAAGGTCTTGTAAGAGCCCTTGAGAATACAATTAGAATTTCTTTTGCATCTAACTTCACTTTACTAGGCTGATTTATATGGAGATACCGCTCGCCTCGTCTCTTCAAGGAAAGAGCTTCCAACTTAAACTTATGAAAGTGAATAATTATGACCTGACGATAATCTTTTATGCTACATGAATAGGAAATATTATCGTGAAGCCAAGCGAGAGGCCCATGGGCGGCATAAAAACTCTGACAACAGGTTAGGAACAAACCACACGATAAAGAAAGAAGATCGTGAAATATGGACCTGGAATATACAGGACTTATAACGGGTGTAAAAACATCCTTTGTATAGCCAAGAGGCACTTGTTCTTTCCGTCATTGCGATCAATTTTTTTATTTTGGACCATAGCTAGCTACCTCTGGTTACGGAGGTATGGAAGGTCAAAGTTTCAACTTTTTCACACGTTATTTTTTTAAAACATAAGCTTAAGTGTGCCCTGCACTATTCAATGGATCCAACAGCACAATTTTTTGGGTGCGTTACATTGAGCGCTTCCGTAAACCGTGATTATTCACACAAAAAAAGTCGTTTCATGGCAATGACTTTGCACTGTGTTACTTAGTTTGATGTACAGAATGCTTGGTTGACAGCTTTGTGTAGGGTCCGTTTACATACCATATATCATCTATCTAAAGTAAGGCTTTATGATTTAATGAAAAATAAAACATTCTTTAACCGAAAACAACACAAAAGTAATACATAAACACGTACATCTACTGTGCCCTTTGGATACAGATGGCAAAAAAACTATCGACAAATATTTTTGTGCCGATCTCGTGTTTCACTGTGGGCGTTTCGGGTATCTTATTGATAATACAACTTTATCTATTATTCAGACTGTACCAATGTGATCGTATTTTGTTACAAATGTGGCTGAAAGGGTATGAAATAATCCGGGTTGTCGAGCGCCCACATTTTTGGTTGTTTATCAGGAACATCTGTTTTAAGAGTTTTGTTTTAAATATAATATAATGGTATGCAGGAGGACCGACAGAGAGCAAGTTTACATCGCAACCGCTTCTATAGTAGTCATGTTGTCTTCTCGGAGACAAAGCTGGAATGTCGTTAATTTTACCGACACCCATTTCTAAAACCGGAACTTAGCAATGTTGCATGGTGTCACCAACAGTTTCGGTGGTATTTCGACAGAGGAGTTCTTTGATAAAGTGCCTCTAGTAGAAAATCAAGGAAAATACGCGATGCCAATTTGTTTAAATATCTTAAGCTTGACTAATTTCAGCCATATAAGTAATAAAAAAATCCATCAAATTAAATCATTGAATAGACTGTGTGAAGGATGATATGGCACGAAATGAGGTGTCTAAAGAGGTGAGTATTAGAGAAGTATGGAAGAAGAAGACATGCTGCGCCGACCCCAAATGAATTGGGATAAGGGCAAGAGTATGATGATGATGAGCGAGATTTGAAATGTCTAACAGATCATACAATCCAATGAATAGCAGTGTATTTTGAAAGTGTAGTCCCGTTGGACAGATTAACCGTTATCCACTATTGAGAGTAGGCAAAAAAAAAAAAAACTTAAAAATTCCCATCAACCCTCGTTTCCTTGGCCACACTAACCTGTATTCGCTGCCGGGAATACACCGGTTGGAATCACCGAATTATTCATTCGACCCTCGCCAACTTCGCCCATTTATTATTTGCCACTTAATTCTTGGAATGTTTTAGCTTTTTATCGCGCCATCTCTCTTATTTACTGTGGTTACTGTCTTGTTCATTTGTATTTTAATGTGGGTTGTGGTTTATATTGAGAAATGGGTTTTGAGCAAAGACAGGTGAGGGTTCAATTTTGATTTCACTTTTTCCTCTCACCCATTTTCTGTTGCCCGCGACTATTGTGTGCGTGTATTTTGTATTGTTGTTATTATCCAGAACAAAAAATAGCGTCTTTCTCCAGGATTCAGGGTATCCACATAATTATCAGTAAATTTAACGATCGATTCAGTGGTTTAGGTTTGAAGAGGTGAGTGTCGCATTTTTAATATTGATTTATATAACTCACGCCGGCAATCTCCGAAGGGTTAGGCAGAGATGTACATAATAGTATGAAATAAGAAATATTATTAAGAAATAATGTGTGGTAGATAGCTGTTACCTTTAAAAAAAAAAATTCTTTTAATATTTTTGTTTTAATTTTTGTACGCTGTTGTCGACAAAACATAACGATCTCTTTATATTTACTTAGGTACAACTTTTACACCTATGTTTAACAAATAAAAAACTTTGACTTTGACTTTGAGTACACTCACATTTCGCCAGTTATGTTTAAATCCCATTTAATAGGCGGCAAGCATTTATTTCATCAACAAACCTTTAATTGACAGGTGGTATAATTTAAGTCAATAATGAACAGTGTAAAAGAAATAACATAAATTATTTGACTGTAATCATTTTTAAGTCCATCCATTGCACATAGCATGTATGAAACACATTTTGTAGACCATTTTCATCAGCCGGCGCTCTCATCCGCCAGGGGAATTGGTAATGGTTGTTTTTTTCATTCGGGATGAAAAACAGGAATGAAATATTCTCCGTGATTGGCTTTCGCTACCAATATCGTGGGCTTTTATTTAGGCAAATTGAAAACGTGATAGTGTGCTAACAGTCCAATATGAAGCCGTATACAGTTGTTATGTTAAATAATATTTTTCTGCCAACTTCGATTTGGGTTTTTAATATGAAGCTTTGTGCTGTCGTGTTGATATTGGTAACGATAAATTGCTTCTGAAGAATTAAAACAAGTGCGAGTTGGACTCGTGCACTGAGGGTTCCGTATAAACTTGTAGGTATTTTATTTTCCTTTATTTATTTTCGTACAAATCTTATACATTTTTAAATATTTCTTAAACTAAAAACAATATAAAAAACATTTAAAAATATAAAAAAATTGTAGCCCACCGGTATCTGGAACAGGGTCCAAGCTACCGGCGGTCAGGGCTCCAGAGAGAGGAACCTCCTAACAATACGAGCCGTGTCCAGGAGTACCGCTTTCTGAATCAAGCCCTTGATCCAGCTGCCTAACGAGAGCCTCCTCAGGTATTGGTCGAGGCTCTTGGCAATTAAGCCATGGGCTGATACAACTATCGGCACAATGATCACTGAGTTCACATCCCACATGCCGACAACCTCGTGAGCCAAGTCAAGATACTTGATTTTAGGTATTTTATTATTAAACTACATATTTACGGTTTTAATTTTTTTCCTTTACATGTGCTGTAAGACAGCCTTGGTTTTGATTCCTTTGTGAAATCGCAAAATATGCAACAGATGCAGGTGGCAGGCCTGAGTATTTGATATTATTTGCTTGATACCTCCACGCGTTTCTGAGAAAATGGATCTTGACAGACGGACAGACAGACGGACAACAAAGTGATCCAATAAGGGTTCCATTTTTGCCGACTGAGGTATGGAACCCTAAAAATAGTGAAATAGATTTGATCCCTATTACATGGAACTTTAACACAACTGGCGTAATGTAGGTGTGCTATAGGTATAGATCTTAGCCCTTCGGGATGAACAGGCGTTCTGTTGTGATTTATTAAAATAACGACGACACGTACGTACGTACACGGCACGGCACGGCACGGCACGGCACGGCACGGCACGACGCGACACGTATATCCATTGGTCAAAGAAAAAAACAGGTCTACATTTTTCATTTCATTTTAATAGTGTTTTACCTTTTGCGTGTGTTATGACAAGAAAATGGCCGGTGCAAACAGTTAGTATACCTCGTGTAATATTAATGAAAGCAAAAATGTTTTCTTTATCAAAGTATACCGAAAAGGCTAATTATTAAGAAGTCTTCGACGAAAAAGATATAATATTTCATTTACTCCCAAGAGAACAAAGTCGAGATAAAATATAATCTATATTCGGTTCCGCGCCGTTAGCTTAAGTAGAAGATTTTCTTCTTAATGCTCCAGAGACAATGTTACAGATAATAAATGTGGAATATTTTTATTACAAGGTATTAATTAAAGCCTCCACAAGGCAGCTCCACTTACTAGCTATGTAGGTAAATAATAACAGAGGACTGGGTCGATTTTTAAGGTTAAACAGCGCTTGCCAAGTTGAGTCTGTGGATGGGTGCCCATCCATTACATACCAAGTTTCCTCCATGCCTCAGAAAACACGTTAATCCATTGGTCCCGGCTGTCATTTGACAGTCGTTACAGGTAGTCAGTGACCCGAAAGCTTGACAGCCAATGTTAGCAAAGGGTTTCGTATTGGCCAATAGTAACTGGATTGTGGAGTTCAGATAGGCAGTCGATCCATGTGAAATATTAGTATTCAGCTGCATTTGGTGAGATTCAAAGCGCATCCCAACATAGTTGAGAAAAGGCTAAGCAGATGATGATGTAGGAAGTCGACTTCGGAATTGTTTTATCACTTTTAACAACACAACATTGAACTGCGATGAGATTAAAACGATGTCATTATCAACGTCTTTGTCCCACCTACTCGGAGTCGGCACGACACGTTTTCTTTCTCCAATTTCCACTTTCAACCGTCTCGCTTTCTTGTCTTTGGCCTTCCTCTCTTTCTATCTGACTTTCACAAAGAAAACTAGAACTTATAATGCAAATGAAATTCAAACTTAAGAGGAGCAACGAGGTTGACTGTAACGACTAGTTTTTCATTGCAAAATGCGTTGTTTCTAGAAAAGGGGCTCGCCTGTAATGCGATAATGCAAGATTCGATTTTGAGCATTACGTTACTAATAGACGTCACCGTTGAGGCAGCATTCGCCTGTAATGTAATAATTTAAGATTCCATTTTGCACAGTTATTGTTACAAATTGTTTTGTTACAGATTGCGCACTGTAAAGCTCGGTTCTTACTCACTGATACATTACAGGTATAATCAGCCTATAATGTTCCCACTGCTGGGACACAGGAAGTGGGCTATAATCCACCACGCGGGCCCAGTGCCGGTTGGTAGATGTCACATGTCTTCGAATTGTTGGTTCTAGGACAAGACGGTTTATTCACGATGTTTTCCTTCACCGTTTTGAGAGCAGTGGTGATGAAATAAATTACACAAAGTAAAGCGCCTGGCTGGGTTCGAACCCACGACTTACTGCTCGTAAGTCGGGGCCACCACCACTGCTCTCCCTCTTGGCCACCGCTGCTCTCATACACATTACAGGCGATTGCTCATAATGAAGCGCCTTTAGACCGACCAGAGAAAGAAGATCAATTAGACGTAATACCAATACCCAATCCATTCATTATAAACTTAGGTTTACAGTTAATAATTAACACTTATCACAATACCGAGTACGGAGTCCTTAAATCCTTGAAATTTAACGAAGAAGCTCTTCAATTCAAATCTTCATTCATTCGATATTGATGTAAACCTAGTAACAGCTAAACGGTTCATTGAATGTTAATCAATGGTTTAATTTAGAAGGTTACATAAGGGCACGACTGATTGGTTCAGTCACCCACCGTCTACAGAATTTATTGGCAATTTTCAACGATTTGCGTTCATAAAACATACATCATATTTTACAGCGTTGTGTTTGCCAATTTTGCCCCTGTTGAGGATCAATGGAAGAAGGGGTCGTTAAACTGCACAATAGCTTTATTTAGCGCACAATTTTTTTTATAGCACAATTCTTTATGAAGATTATGAATGGGTGATACTATAGGTGTTACTAGGAATAATACTTTTGGTTGGTATGAGATCCTGGGTTCGGGTCTCCGATTGGGAAAAGTGTTAGGTAGTTTTCACTAGGGATTTATCAATAGTGGCTCGTATTTTGTAATCGGTTACTTAGCTTTAAGAGCGTTAACGTCTTACGGCATTTCATACAAACTTACAAGTGATTTTTTTTCGAAATGACTGAACCGATTTTAATGAAACTTGACAGAGAACATAACTACGACGAACGAACTTAACATAATTCGGAGAATGAGGTTTTACTATTGTAGATTGCATCTCTGCCTAACCTTTTGGGGGGTTATAAGTGGAATGATAATTTTTTGGTTATTTATTATGATATACGTTTTGTGTAATGTTATACTTTTGGTTTAACATGGAGAGAAATATTAATTTAGTTTTTGAGTTAAAAATAGAAAGTGTGATGATGGTTGACTGCGGTAGCAAGCCTGATCTGACTACAACAGAACTCCAACACAGACAAAATGTGTGCCATTTGCATTCTAAATGAAGTTCTATTTAACAACGGGTTTCAAACAGTAAAAAAAATTGTAGATGCAGACTGTGGTTATGTAAAAATGATTTAGTTATGTGTCCATATGAATAAGTGTTTGTAATGATGGTGATACTTAAAGAGACCATCTTGCTAACTAACTTTCATTTGTATTTACAGGCTGTTTTTACTTACAGGGTGTAGGGAAAAAGTGAGACAAACTTGTACCAAGGATTCGTTCAATTACATGATTTTAAACCTCCAGTCACAGAATACGTAATAGTACAAGCCCCGGCGTCGAAATTTTCAATGCAACAGTACAACACTTGAACAGTAACAGTTTTTTTTAATTACCGACGATAATTTTGACTTGCATCATATAATTCATGGTAACAAGTTACGGGTAGATGTTTTTTACACCATGTATGCAGTTCTTCACAATACAAAACTGCAAATAATGGAAAAAAGCGTTCTTTTGACACTCTGTACCCTAGAAACTGAATGAAAACCCACTTCAACACTCATCCTGCATTGTCCTCTTGAGAAGAAAGTTGGAAGATTCTTGAAGGCCACACTACTGACATAACAAACTTACGAACCAATGTACAGTAGTGTACACCCGGGCACAGTTGAGGTTCACTTGAGAAGTTTGCAGTTGAAGAGGAGTTCTAAGTTAGAGTGTTACGTACAAATGTACAATCTGTTCTGACTTTTGTATTTCCCGAAAGAGCAGACTCAACAACTCTAGGAATATCCTTGTTGTTCATCATCGTCATAATCATCATTTCAGCCGAAAGACGTCCACTGCTGGACATAGGCCTCCCCCAAGTGTCGCCATATTGACCGGTCCCGTGTGTCTCGCATCCAGCAGATCTCTGCAACCTTCACCAGGTCGTCGGGCCACCTAGTCCTTGTTTTTATGTTTCATCAATTGGAAAACTGAATTGCAGATCACCCTACGTCATCGCGTCCCCATTTCAATTCTCCAAAAGGTTAGGTGAAATGTACATTGTGTAGCTACATTTCGCCAGATAAGTTTTAAAAAAAAAACGAAAAAATCTTCGTCAGTGCTTTCAGTCGCTGAAGAAAAGATGTTAATCCCCTCAACTGAAAGTTTAAAATTACGTGTTTCAGAAGCCAAATGGTAAAATCTTATATGAAACCGGACCGATTAATATTTTTTTTGAAAACCCTAAATTAATTGGGATTAAAAAAAAATATATAAATCGGTAGCTGTCGGGTGACTGAGGTCGTGGCTAAATCATAGCAGGCACTTTTGTCGATCTTCAGGTTAAGCCCTGATTGCCAGGGTTGGTCTGTGGATGGGTGACCACTCATTAAATACCGAGCTTCCTCCGTGCCTCGGAAAGCACGTTAAGCTGTTGGCCCCGGCTGTCATTTGTACATCTTTGGTAGGTAACAGGTAGTCAGTGGCCCGAAAGTCTGACAACCAGTCTTACCAAGGGGTGTCGTATTACCCAGTACTAACTGGGTTGTGAAGATCAGATAGGCAGTCGCTCCATGTAAAATACTGGTACTCAGCTGCATTCGGTTAGACTGGAAACCGACCCCAACATCGTTGGGAAAAGGCTAGACATATGATGATGAAATAACTCTTGAATTTTCTGTGTATATATAACCTTGAACCGTTACATATCCTATAAGCATATACTAAACAGGAAATGAATAACATTCCACATAATGTAAATACTAACTTGTTATGTTAGTATATCTGCATACGCAAAGCTGATATGATAACACCGATATGTACAATGAGTTGATATCAGATACATCTACCCACATCGTAATTGTGGTTCTTATGCGACACACTATATTATCCCCTTATCATACGGCTTAGTGCATTTTTATAGAGTTTTTTTGTTGTGAAATGGCATTTATGTATGTAGGTTCAGGGTTAATTATGTTATGACAGATGTCACAAAAACAGCTTTATCAAATAATGTTCTCATTTCTGGGACATAGGCATCTTCTCCGTGAGAGGTAGTCGTAATCAATTACGTGGGCCAAGTGCGGGTTGGTGCAACTTATTATATCTATTGTAAATAACCACTTTCTGGAACCCTGACATAGCCAGAAAGCGTCGCGGCAGACCTCTCAGAATATGGTGGGACAAGCTGGACAAAACCAACGTCCTGTGGCCCACGTTAGCCCAGCACGCGTAGAATGACCAACGTAGGAACGTATTTTGTCGACGGAAGAATCGACAAAATGACAGATTTCTTTTGTAGATCGTAGACATTACCCGTTTCTACGGTGGCCATGCTACGCGTGCTGGATCGAGACAAGTGGAAGTCATGGGGATTCCTTTGCCCAGCAGTGGGACGACGCAGGCTAACAGTATCAGTATTATATTTGTAAACTGTTATTAGCTACGCCGTAGCAGCCGCTACGCACTACGTACTACGCCGTAGCTGCGGTGAAGGGGAATTGGCGGACTATCTACGTCATGGCAAAGAACAAGATCAACAGCCTTGTCCCAATTATGTCGAAGTCCTCTTCCATTCTAACCGGATGCAGCTGAAAACCAGTATTTTTCAGGGTCCGACAAACCTACTCATTATAGGACTTTGTTTTGGGATGAGCTCGTGGCTAAATAATAACGGGGTCGGGTCTATCTTTAGGTTAAGTGGCGCTTGTATAGGTTGGTCCGTGGATGGGTGTCCACCCATTACATACCGAGTTTCCTCCGTGCCTCAGAAAAGCAGATTAAGCCGTTGGTCCCGGCTGTCATCTGTACATCTTTGACAGCCGTCATAGGTAGTCAGCGGCCTGACAGTCTGACGACAACCAGTCTTACCAAGGGGTATCGTATTACCCAGTACTAACTGGGTTGTGGAGGTCAGATGGGCAGTCGCTCCATGTAAAATACTGGTATTCAGCCGCATCCGGTTAGACTGGAAGCCGACCCAATATAGTTGCGAAGAGTTTGGGTTAGGCAGATGATGATAGGACTATTCTAGGGATCCTTTACTTGTAACAGATTTGTTTTTGTGATTATTTTATTTCTACAACGACATTCACAAAAATATAATAGCACCCCTATTATTATCAAACCTCTGTGTTCTGATATTAACGTAACGCAAAGGGAACTAAATACCGAGAGACATTTCCCTTAATTTGTGTGAACTGTTAGCCACAGTAAACGTTGAGCTGTGGTATCTTCAAACGGATGCCGACGTCAAATGCCAAGCGTTCGACACAGACATTGTGGTGTAGATAATAACGTCTTTGATATTCTAGAGGTTGTTGTGGCAAGATTAAGACGTCAAATTGTTGACAACAAAGCTGATTGTAAAGTATCGATTGTCTTTGGTAAAGTAGCAGTATTAAGTTTAGAGATTCTTAAGTTTGTAAGTCTAAGTCTCTGTTTTTGCATTAAATGTGGCAAATATGAAAGATGTTACATACAGGGTGCAAACGGACCATTCATTACGCCGCGCCGTCAACCAAGCATTCTGTACATCAAATTAAGAAATTCTATGGAAAAATGTTTCCTGGGAAAATACTTTTTCAGGCAGACATTTTGATGGCAGGATGTTCCAGAACAAAAAAAAATGATCGCAATGATGAGGAGAATAAGTGCCTTTCGGCTTCGTTAAGGGAATTTTTATACCCATTATAATCTTAGTGCAGGACTTATTTCAACATAATACAACAGCATACCTACATAATTATGCTCGTTAATTTTATTTTTATTTAAAGTCTGATTTCATATCTCATATTTTTTATTAAAATTCTTGCGATAAAAAGTACACGACTTTTTTAAACACAAGTTTAATATTTTTGAAAAGCGTAGACGCGAGAAGCGTATTTCATGAAATACTTCTAGTAAAATACAAAATAAACAACCGTGATGTTAGGCAGAGATGTGCTTGTTATACACCCACAGTTTTCCAGTTATGTTTCAGTCGTATAATGTTATAGGTGACTAACCTATTGTCGTCAATCGGGAACAAATACGGGTTTCGGGTTGTTATTGAGAAGTTTTCTAATGGAAAAAACCCAAAAAAATATTGCTAGCATTTACAGGGTGTAAACGGATACGTCAAGCAAGCATTATGTACATCATACTTTGTAACTTTCGCAAAAATTATTGCTGGGAAAATATTTCTTTTTTGGGGTGAAAAATCACGTTTTAAGGTAGGACTCTAAACATTGTGCTATTGGGTGGATTGAATAGTACGAGGGTCGTGGAGGTGTTTAAAGTAAAAATCTTACATAAAAACATGTATTAAAAAAAAAAACTTGTAAAAATAATGGAACTTTGACTCGCAATACCTCCGTAACTAGAAGGTTCCCAGGTATGGTCTAGAACATAAAAATGATCGCAATGACGGGGAGAACAAGTACCTTTCGACTTCGATAGGGGGGGGGGGGGGGGGGGGTTACACCCTTTATATGTAGATAAACCGGAAGAAGGACCCAGGAACTGAAGCTCAGCAGTAAGGTTTGTGACTATACTTGGTCTTGCCAAGAAAACAATGGTCGCAACTGCGGAAAACCAGAAAATAAAAAAATGAATGGATCATTAAAAGAAGTTCTTCAGTAAAATGCATAGCACCGGTAACTACCTTAGCTAATTAGGCTAAAAAGCACTCACAGTTACAGGATTGTAAAAGTAAAAAGCTTTGTTTAAACCGCATAGTACCTTTTTACTAAATGCACGGTAATTAGGCCTAATTAGTAATTACTTACTCATAACGGTTAATGTAATGAATGCAGTAAGCTGAGCTAATGCTTCCTATTGTGCTGGTAATGTCAATGAAAAGTGAACTCGATGGTCTTTAAACATGCCTTTTTTAAAATTACCTATAGTAAAGGCGACTTCAATCATTTTTCCAGAAGATTTTTTCAGTTTCGTTTTCCCGGTAGATGGCAGTAGCTCGTCCCCTAGTATAGTGGACTTAAACATAACTGGTGAAATGTGTGGGTATTAGGTAGGTTTCTGTCTAACCCTATGGGGATTACAGGCGTGATGTTGTGTTAGGTGTGTAATTCCGTGTAAAGTCAATTGAATAGGGAAACAAGGGTGAATCAGGACAAAAGTTTGAAAGGCATTTTCAAGTTAATTAAATGTTATTTGGTGTGTAAAAGGACTCAATGTATTTAATTAAATTAACAATTAATAATTCCAATACCCTGTTAGAAACGAATTTTATTAATTCAACGTTTAAATCTTTAAAATGTTTTAAATTCCTGTTCACTCCGCTTTAGGTACTAACCTAAATGCGACTGCTAATAAGAGTTTTTTTTACCTATTGCCTGATTTTTGTATGACACCGAACATTAGTGAGATGCTAGTGATGTTAGTGAGGAGCTCGTGGCTAAATAATAACAGCCGCTCGGATCGATGTTTAGGTTAAGGCGTGCTTGCCTAGGTTGGTCTGTGGATGGGTGACCACCCATTACATACCGAGTTTCCTCCGTGCCTCGGAAAGCACGTTAAGCCGTTGGACCCGGGTGTCATTTGTAGATCTTTGACAGTCGTTAGGTAGTCAGTGGCCCAAAAAGTCTGACAACCAGTCTTACCAAGGGATATCTTATTACCCAGTACAGACTGGGTTGTGGAGGTCAGATAGGCGGACGCTCCATGTAAAATACTGGTATTCAGCTGCATCCGGTTAGACTGGAAGCCGACCCCAACATAGTTGGGAAAAGGCTAGGCAGATGATGACCGAACATTAGTGAGATGATGTCTTTTTATTTTACACCTCTGCTGAAGACTATAAGAAAAACAGATGTCATGTTATGTATGTGTACACACGTGCATGATAAGCGGTTTAAAATAACCATCAACTTTGGTACATTGGCGAAGAGCAAATCATATTCGAACTCATTTATGTCGCTGTACTTTCGAATAGTCTAGTTCTAGCTAAATGAATTGCTACATAGTGCACAATGGTGCTCAAATTAGATTTTTTCATCACAGCCCAGCTGAATAGAGGAGCACTTTACACACGAGCAGTTTCATTCAATTTGTGCTATCCAGTGTGAATGGCCTTTTATGGATTAACGGAGTGTATGACTATACTGGTGGAGGAAAAAGATGTTTCCTTATTATTATTTTTATTTAAGATCCGAAATATTGCATTGTTTCGTTTTGCGAAAATATCAGATTGAAAGGGATGACAAAACTTTCGTTTCAGGGCAAAATTATGTAGCAATTTTTCATTTTTCTATGTCCAATGTATTTTTTTTGCTCAAGTGTACTTCAGTGTCTTTTTTTTGCAATTTGCATAGCCTTTTTTCAACTATGTTAAGGATAGTCATTCAGTCTAGCCGGTTGCAGCCGAAAACCAGTATTTTACATGGAGCTCCACAACCCAGTTAGTACTGGGTAATAAACCACTTGGTAAGCCTTGTTGTCAGATTTTCGGGTTCTTACTGCTAAAGATCTACAGCTAGATGACAGTCAGGACACGATGACCTTTTTTATTAAATAATTACTTCTCCCATTCTGGCTTTGAGTCTTAACGTAAACTATTTACCATCCAAATTAAGCACTGAGTTAATGAACTGTCCTGTTAATTTTAAACTCGCCTTTTCAGAATGAACAGTTCAGTAAATACAGATAAACTGAATCGTGAATAATTTTAATTAATTTAAAATTTGTTCAAACACACCCTGATTGCCGTATTCAGAGCAAACCGTATGTTAATAAATAGTTGTTTAACTCCGTCTACTCACATTCATGCTAGATGAAAACCATTTATAATTTATTGCCATTCACAGTGGCCCAATTTTTGCGGTTCAACAAAAAAATTAAAGCCCGAATTCCCGGAAGGCTACTTTATGTAATTGAGTAAGTACTTTATATTCATTACTAACCATTATGGATCACTGCCCGCGACTACGCTCGCGTGGAAATTTTGATGTGTACGTGTGAGTAAAAAAAAAGTAGTTTGTGTGTTTTTAGATTATCGTCATCTGCCTAGCCTTTTTCCAACTATGTTGGGGTCGGCTTCCAGTCTAACCGGATGCAGCATTTTACATGGAGCGACTGCGTATCAGACCTCCACAACCCAGTTAATACTGGGTAATATGATACCCCTTGGAAAGACTGGTTGTCAGACGTGTGTTTTTAGATTATAATCTATCTAAATCCAAGCCAATTCAGAGGTTCTTCCTTTTTAGAAGTCGGTTTAAAATTGCGGCCGCGGCTCCGGACACCGAACTCTGACAGCTAATGTACTGAAATATCTGCCAGAATCCGATGTCCATAGCCGGTTCGTAATTTATCTGTTCTAATTAGAATCATCCTTAAATGTCACATCTGACGGTTGCGTAGTTAGGGTTTGGGTAAAGCAGTAGTAGGTTTACTTATAAAGGGTGTAAATAGATCCTTAACATAACCGAAAGGCACTTGTTCTCTTTGTCTTTGCGATTGTTTTTTTGTTCTAGACCATACCTGGGAACCTTCTAGTTACGGAGATAATGGGGGTCAAAGTTCCAACTTTTTCACAAGTTTTTTTTTTTTAAATAGAATATGTTTTTAATGTAAGGTTTTTACTTTACACACCTCCACAACCCCCGTACTATTCAATCCATCGATCAGCACAATGCTTTGTGTGCTTTCCATCGAGTCCTACCGTAAAACGTGATTTTTCACCCCAAAAAAAAAAGTCGTTTCCCAGCAACAATTTTTGCGTAAAGTTACTTAGTTGGATGTACAGAATGCTTGGTTGACGGCTATGTGAAGGGTCTGTTTATACCCTGTATGTCTTCTTCTTCTTCAACCTTTGGCCATCCAATGCTGAGTGTAGGTCTCGTCCAAATCTCCACTTTGCGCGCGGATTTGTGTCATGGCTATCCAGTTTCTACCGGCCACTTTTATGAGATCGTCTGTCCACCTAGTCGGTTGTCTTCCCATATTCTTCTGTCCTGTCCGTGACCTCCACTGCAGTACTTTCTTCCTCCATCTTCCATCCAGTCTACACCATATACCTCGTCCACTTCCACACTTTCTTTTTGCTATCGCCTTTGCTATGTTCGTATATCTCTTTCGTCTCCGTATTTAAGTGTTTTTCACCCGGTCGTAGAGGGAGATACTTATATGTATACATGTACAACACAGATAAAGTCAGAGAAAAAATAAATGTCGCATGAGCGATGCTGAAGTTGCCATAACGAGTTGAACAATTTCTGTGAGGAAGATTGAGTGAACATAATATAACATTATCCGCCACGAGCCAGAGGGATTACTGGAGATTTCATATTATCTGTGACCTTGTTACTTCAGTAGATTTATTATCTACGATGGTTTTTATTATCTGTTTTTTTTGCTAAATTAAGAAAAATGACCGCTATGCAATATTGGATGGTATAGAGGAAACAAGAAGTTTCTACACAAATAACACTAGGGCCATGGGGTCCGAGTGCCCACCTAGTCTTTCGGGACAGCGCCAAGCGGTTGGTCGACTCTTCTCGTGACCAGAGGGCTGGCTTTTTGTCGAAAAATCAGCTTTACCATCTAACGTGGCAATGCTGCCAGCCTTCTGGGCACTATTCTTGTTGACAGCGATGTGGAAGAATTTTTTGACGCGCTTTAATGCTTTCCTTCTCTTCTATATGTACATATTTTTATTATTATTTTAGGTTTAGTTATATGTAGATAATTATGTAAATGGGAAAAATAGAAGTTCCCTTCTTTCGGAATCCACTCAAATCAATTTATTTCTTCATTTCTTTTGGCGATTCAACATAAATAAAAACTGTTGGAAATGGAAAACTCGCATTGATGAAAAAAGAAAACCTTCAAAAGATAAATATTTTTACTCTCAACGCCCACAGACAACTGAAACAAATAGAAAAGGTGTATTCTATTTACTGTTCAAATGTGCACAGACGGTTGCAGTATTTAAACTCATTTATTCGAACGTGTTCGAAACAGTTTGTTTTACCAAAAACAAAAGCACAGCGCTTTTATTTTTGCAATTCTGTTTATGTGAAGTGGTGTTGAAATCAAGTGAAGCACGTATATGTTGCTCATATAAACTTTATAATAGACATTAACTTTGTACCAGCTTTGTTTAATACATCATGTTACTATAAACATTGTTTCTTGTGGGTAGGCAAACTTTTAAGAGCTACTAAACTTGTTAGTATGAAACCGCTTTTGTTCAAAGACTTTGAACCAGACGCAACATTCATCTTGTTCAAAGACTTTTTGTAAAAATGCAATATTCATCTCTCGAAAACGGTTTTACGAATATCTGGTTGCTACAAATAGAAATTAGAATTTATTTTTCATAAAAGATAATTCAGTGTTCACATTTTCCTTAGACTTACAGTTTAAAATTACATAACATTTTGTGAACCTTATTTCAAGGAAAAGCTATCTAGGTGAGTAATTTCCTTGCAAATTGCTTTGAAGGTAAATATAACATGAGTGGAATATGAGTCCTTGAAAAAATCCCGTCACTTCTTAGAGAGTTGAAATAATATTAACATAAATTGTAACGGCTTAATAAACAAAGGAAATGTGAAACACTGTTTTAAGCTTTCAAGGTTTATAACTAAAAAGTTCAATTATAATAAGCTCCCGAAAATCAAAAATAAAAGATACGGAAGATATCCTGTAAGTGACAATACAAGTTTAGTTGTAATAATGTTCTTTCGTTGATATTTTATCTCTGAATTTGCAGTAGTGACCTTTATTGTTATTAACATAAGGTTTATGTCAGATTAAATAACTGCGAAAGTACTATAGTTTGCCTGGGTTAATTTTATGCCTCGTTTACACTTCTTTTGTCTATTCAACGTCTAGCATTTATGGTTACTAAAACTTTAAAAGGGGTTTGGGTAAAAGTGGCATGTTTTTTTAAATACGCGGCCACTAATAAAAAGTGTTTTGTTAAAAAGAACACATTAAGTCGTTAATTTTTTTCTATGAACGTTACTTTCCCACGTTCATCGAAGGTGAGATATTTAAAGTAAATAATCTATTAAATCAAATTGCCGTTTGATATAAATTGTGTTTATTTCATTCATTACATTGTAGTCTTACTTGTATTTCTCTTTATAACTCGTAATTAGCGATAAACAATACCACAAATCCACTGCGAGGATCGTCCGGAGGACACGGTGGAACACACCGTGGAGGTCTGCCCCGCTTGGGCGGAGCACCGCCGTGTCCTCATAGCGGCGATTGGCGACGGCGATCTCTCGCATCCGGCCTTGGTTCAAGCCATGGTCCGGAGCGAGAGGGAATGGGAAGCCGTCACCTCCTTCTGCGAAGCAGTCATGCTAGTGAAGGAGGTGGCAGGACGTGAGAGGGAAAGAACCTCACGTCCCAGCCGCCGTGGGAGACGCCCTGGGCGTCGGGGGTCACGTGGTGGCTTCCGACCACCGTAGGCGCTGGCCTGTGGACGGCGAGTTATGGGCTAGCTCGCCGTCCGGCCGTCTTATGACGATCGGCCGTGTCGACGGCGCGTTCGTGTTCCACGCGCGCCTCAAAGAGATGTCAGCAATCAAGTAGGGGTCCGCATGGGCCGATGCCTGCCAGGGCTGCGGGATTGTTCGAAAGAGATACCGTGGCCCTGGAACACAAAGGGCAAAGAAGGAACATGGATGGGTTTTAGTCAGTACAAGTCTGACACTCCCCTCCGCTCCGCCCAGAGTGGGGGGGGGGTCATTAGATGATTTCCCATCCGGAAAAAAAAAAAAAAAAAAAACACCACAAAAGCCGTCCATGAGCCCACTAAAAGCACCGATCTCCTCGCCCAATCATAGCACAGACAGGATTCGTTTACCTGAGTCTCCGAGTCACACTCAGTTTAGAAGACGGAATCCCGAGTATCAGGACCCATGGCTGCTGAGGGGAAGGATACAGTCCTGTCATGTATCTAGCAGAATATATTATGTGTATATTTTGATACAACGAGGGTGCCAGGGAATAAATGCCATAATAGGACATTATTGTTCGTGTATTGTAGGGAAACGCACACTAGGTTGTTGTTCCCACATTATGGCTATCATATGGTATTTACGGTGGGGGAGATATCAAGAAAATCTGTCTCCTCCAGCGCAGTTCCTCGACCTAATAATCAGGCATGATATAGAAGAAGAACCATAAAACACCCGAAAAGTCGTTTTATATCTATTAAGTAGTTGAGGTTTGTGTAAAAATATAGTGATTTTATAGTAATCATGTTTTTTATTTAATTGTCGTATAATAATGCCGTACATACTCCTCCAATAACATGTATGTATTGTGCCATGCGTGCTGTATTTTTTCACAATACATATACGTGGTTACGTCTTTATTTAGACGACATGATGTTGAAATTCTTCCTACTTCGATATCATATATTTCAGCTCCGATATTACTTAGGGCAAAGTTATTTTATGAGTCATTATTATTATATATATCACTATACGTTGGCAACAATAAATTATGTGGCCGCTCAAAAAAAAAAACATGCCACTGGTTCATACAAAATTACCCAAACCCCTTTGGAAATTATTGTCCTAAGTCGAGTAATAACGTGGATTTAAAGGTCAGTATTCTATTCGGTGAACGAGTACGTCATGATATGATTTGATTGGCTGTCAGGACATGTTGGTACTTATACAGGGTGACTGGTAAATGGGTGCATTCCTTGAAATGGGTTACACTAGACCCAAATTGCAACAATTTAGATCCTAGGATCAAAATTTTTAGTTTTCTTTTAAAAGCTAGTTTGAAAGAAACTAAAAATGTTTTTATGCTGGAAAAAAATACCTTAATCGTTTTTCAATTCAGTGCCTAATGAATTAGAAATGCGGAAAAGTTTTATGAAAATACCAAACGGTCCATTAGTCAAGGATTCTCAAAATAATTAGGTCCATCGTCAGTAATTACGCATCGCCGCCATATTTCTCCAAGCTTCATTTATTATCTGCTCATAATTAAAAGGCTCAAGTTATTAAGAACAACAATAAATGGCCGCTTTGTTAGACGGTTATTTATGTTTACGAAAAACTATATCAATATATAGATTACTAGCTTACGCCCACGGCTCCACCCGCTTGGAGTTCGATAATTGTCTCACGGGATCATAAACTACTAGAATAAAAAATCCTATGTGTTAATGCAGGTTATAAACTATCTGTGTGCTTAATTTCATCCAAATCCGTTCAGTAGTTTTTGCGTGAAAAAGTAACAAACATCCATCCATCCATCCATTTTCACAAACTTTCGCATTTATAATATTAGAAAGATTAATAGAATAAAGCTATCATACGAAAACAAAAGTCCGTTTTGTTTTTTATCAAGATGGCAGAATCAATATTCCTTGTTCATTACTCTTATTAGCGCTTCGTGGATTTGGTTATCAGTGTCACTGAAATAGTTATTCTTAAATAACTTTTGTCCATTATTCTTCGTTACTTGTTTAAATAACATTACGAACGAAGTACTCTAAACATGTACGACGAGTAGCAGCAATCGGAACTAATACCCGCCATCTTGTTTTTGTTTTTATAATTCAATTTTTAAACAATTTACGTTTTTTTACGAACAGTACCCATCAGTCAAATTCATTGGGGCTCCAAAAGAAACATGCTGCACTATATCTAATATTCCCGGGTCATATTATACTCAAAACCGCGCAAAATTTCTTCTATAACTTGTTTATGACAGGACATAGTGGGTTGTACGAATGTACGTGTGTTATTTCAAGACAAAATGGCGTCTTGTCCGCATTATGACATGTCGCCCTGAACTTGACATCACGGGAACAAATACGTGTCGCGAGTAGAAAATCGAAACAGCTGAACAAGTTTGAAAATTAGCATAATTTGAATATTAAGTTGCTAGAAACGTGTTATTTTAGGACAGCAAATAGGGTTATGTATTTAATTTTGCCTGATAAGACTGATAGACAGACTGGAGGAGCTCGTGGCTAAATAATAACAGCCGCTCGGGTCGATCTTTAGGTTAAGCCGTGCTTGCCTAGGTTGGTCTGTGGATGGGTGACCGTCCATTACATACCGAGTTTCCTCCGTGCCTCGGAAAGCACGTTAAGCCGTTGGTCCCGGCTGTCATTTGTAGATCTTTGACAGTCGTTAGGCAGTCAGTGGCCCAAAAAGTCTGACAACCAGTCTTACCAAGGGGTATCGTATTACCCAGTACTGACTGGGTTGTGGAGGTCAGATAGGCAGTCGCTCCATGTAAAATACTGGTATTCAACTGCATCCGGTTAGACTGGAAGCCGACCCCAATATAGTTGGGAAAAAGGCTAGGCAGATGATGATGAAGACTGATAGACAATTTATCGGATTACTTAGTAAAATCGAATCTTCTATTTTTAAGTGCTTTTGAACCAATACAAATACTCTGTTATACATAAGAGTTCATACAAGATATAATTGAGTGAACGCAACACCTGGTTATTTGATTAATTGTATGTAAGATATAGAAGCGTTCGTGTATGTAAGAATGAAACAAAAACTTTAATCAAAGGAATTCACGTTCGCCTTTTCATAGAATTTCAAGTTAAGCCGTAAGTACCTATTTCTCCGCCAAGTGCTAAGAAAATGGTCGTAAAGTAAAAGCTCTAAATACGGCTGACAAATTAGAGGTTTCTGGTGACAGTAATTTGTTCTTGAGGTTGTCGGGTTCAAGGTTTGTATCGCTGTAATGAGTCAAAGGAATCAGGCGTTCGTTAACTAATGATCTTTGTCTTTCTAATAAGTTTCTTGGGTTGTAAGTTGTAAGCAGCGTTGCCAGTTTTTTTGTTTGCCAAGTCGAGATTTTGGAACATTTTTTGTCGAAAGCGGGACAGTAAAAAAACGAATATAATTAATCAGAAGTTTTTAAATATTTATTTTTTATTTGAATTCAAGTATTTTAATAAAAATGTAATATTTTAAATCAGATTTACCCTATCGTTAAATATTTGAGTATTATTCGTCTTCTGAATAAAAAAAAAAAAAAAACGGTCGTGTTATACGCGAAAAACGGGACTGAGCCAGTCCCGCGCGGGACATTTAATTTTGATTTAAAAATCGGGACGTCTGGCAACGCTGGTTGTTAGGTATCCGGTTTCTTAACCAAAGTTACCTAAGTTGTTCTCACGGTTCCGTACCAGAAGGGTAACCAAGCGGACCCTATTACAAAGCCTTCGTCGTCCGTCTGTTTGTCAGCAGGCTGTATCTCATGATCCGTAATAGGTAGACAGTTAAAATTTTTTACAGAATGTGCATCTATGTTGCCGCCATAACAAAAAATAATACAAATAAATTAAAAATTAAAGGGGCTCCCTTACTACGATGATACAGAACCTTTCACGCGCGAGCCTGGCTAGCACTAATTTCTATAATCCGAACCTGACACATAACATCACGCCTGTAATTCCCGCACTGTTAGGCAGAGGTGTACCTAATAGTATAACCACATTCCGCCAGTTATATTAAGTCCTATATAATAGGGGACGAGCCTATGGCCATCAATCAGGCACAAATTCAGGCTTCATGGCTGCTACTGAGAAATTCCTGATGGAATGTGACTTGGAAATCGAAGCCGATTCCAAGTCTGATTTTGTAGATTTTTCCAACATTTAGTAACATTCGTTTGTTATAAAAGTTTAAGCGTAGTTGCATCGCAGTAAGCAAACTTTGTTTGAAACTTATAAGTAGCAGAGACCAGGGAACCTGTTGCTGTTTTGACATGGAAAGAAAAATTCTAGTGCGAGCAGGGTTTGAACCTGCGACCTTCCGATTCAGTACACCCGACGTCTTAACCAATTAGACTATCGCACCCTGCTCACAGCTCTCGAAATTTTCGTTCCATTAATAACGTCTTACGGTGACGTTAGCGCCATCTATTTAAGAAAGTATCGAACTAACTTAAACCAACACGTTGACATTACAGCCAAATCAATGTTGTATAGAAGTCGCCATATCAACCTATTTTTTTATATTTTTTTACGCAAACCCTGCGTAGGGAACTACAGCTATTTTTCTTTCCATGTCAAAACAGTTGTAGTTCCATACGCAGGGTTTCCAAATTCACATGTTGTTAGAATTTTAGAGACGTAACAAGATGTTACAACAAATATTATTCAACATAAAATGTTCAATCAATCAAGGCGAAGGTTCGCGTTGTTTATCCATATTTCTTAAGAAGTTTTCTTTTTATGGCAGCTGAGCTTTGTATAGCTTATCTGTTTGTAGAGAAACTTGGCCTGGGTTAGATTAAAAACTGTTTACTCTTTATACAGGGTGTAAACAGACCCTTCACAAAGCCGTCAACCAAGCATAATGTACATCAACCGGATATATCAGATTGTTTTACTTCTGCTCTAATACCGGGTGAAAACAGACCCTTCACATATCCGTCAACCAAGCATTCTGTACATCAAACTAAGTTACTTTACGCAAAAATTATTGCTGGGAATCGACTTTTTTTTTTTTGGGGTGAAAAGTCACGTTTTACGGTAGGAATCGATGGAAAGCACTAAAAGCATCGTGCAGATGAATGGATTGAATAGTACGGGGGTCGTGGAGGTGTGTAAAGTGTAAAAAAAACTTGTAAAAAAGTTGGAACTTAGACCCCCAATATCTCCGTAACTAGATGGTTCCCAGGTATGGTCTAGAACAAAAAAAATATCGCAGTGGCGGGGAGAACAAGTGCCTTTCTTTTATGTTAAGGGTCTATTTACACCCTTTATATAAGTACGTTAATACATAAAATTATCTAAGCGTTATAACTGCTTTCGACAAAGCATTCAATATTTTTTAAAATTTATTATGATATTTATGAAAATGTGGTCACTATTTCTATCTAATAACACGCACACAACAGATTTTGTTAAAAACTTATAGAAATTGGCAAGGAACAATTACTAGGTAAAAAAAAAAACTTATAGTCAAATACACTTTCAGATAATATCATTATCTGAAAAAAAAAACACGAGAAAAAGATTTTTAAAACGTCAAATCTTTTTCAAACTAAAACTCATCAATAAACGATTCACAAATACAAACTTTCACAAGCTAATCAAACGATACATACATACATAGTTACACTCTTCAGCACGTTGATACAGTTCAGGTAACCTGACCTATTGCTCTAAAGGGTATCAGGACAAACCTAGTACAGTCACGAGCATAAATATGAGTACATTTTATAAAATACAAAAGTAATTTTTTTGTGGAATAACGGTAGCAACTTTGGAGTTAGACCCATTTCTTAATAGTACATAATCAGTCTATAATGTTCCCACTATTGGGACACATGATCTCACATGATCTCTATGAGAGGGAATGGCTATAAACCACCACGCGCGCCCAGTGCGGGTTGGTAGATGTTATATGTCTTTGAATTTTTGGTAATAGTGTGGTTTCCAAAGTAATAACATGAAGTTACAATCAATACAGTAGGTGACCAGGACTTGGGAGTAGCTAGTTCAGCTGTTAGACTGGAAACTAAACCACAATATAGTTTGGAAAATGCTAGGCAGATGATGATGACTGTAGGAGAATATCAGTTTTCAATGTTGATAAGTGTATACATATTAATGCTCTTGACTGTACCTAGGTATGTGCTATTACCTAATTGAATGCCACCGAGTTAATTGAATAAGTGTGGCTAATTATCGTGGTTGATGAAGTTATATGTTGTTATGTGGTTCAATTAAATAACGTTGTTAGGTAATGTGTGTAGTTATTTTTGGAGTGCTTGAGTGATAAAGTGTGACGTCATAGTGTATTTTGTGAGTTAAGGAAATTACCCTTCATATAGCTAGGGCCAGTTTGAGATAGCCTCTTAGGTATATAATTTTTTAGCCTTCATTTTGAGATATTCTCAAATTTTTTACAGTTGAATTAAGAGTGATTGACATGCTCGGTTTTTACACATTTTTTTTATTTGATCACTTCTCTTCATTACAAATACCTGTAATAAGGTGTAGGATGTAGGACGGTGTGGATGTAGGTGTGTGGTGTGTAAGGACCAATATTTTCCACATTTACAATCATCTTTACAATTACATATCATAATATCACGCCTGTAATCCCCGAAGGGTTAGGCAGAGGTGTACCCTAGTCGCATGTATTAGGGGGTGAGCCTATTGCCATTTGAATCTAGACTCCGTGGCTGATACTGAGAAATTCCTGATGGAAAAACCCAAAGACACTTTACCCAGCCCGGGAATCGAACATCCTACAAATTTTCATCACCTCCCACACGAAGTCAACAATACCACCGCCTTCTTATCACTCAAATGACCGCGTAATTGAAGCTCTAACAAAACAAAAACAATGTGGGTAGGTAGGAAAACAAACCGACGTCACTTCCTGTGGACACGGGAGGTAGGTCCTTTGCGGCGTTGTGGTTCAAACAAGTATGTTTCCTGGAACTGTTTATAAATCTATGGGTAGTAACAGGTTAGTTGAGTTTAAAAAAAAAAACTTTGTGAGATTTGGCCTTTTCGTGGCTGAGTTATAACAGCCGCTCGGGTCGATCTTCAGGTTAAGCTGAGCTTGCCTAGGTTGGGCCATGGATGGGTGACCGCCTGTTTCGTACCAAGTTTCTTCCGTGCCTCGAATAGCACCTTAAGCCGTTGGTCCCGGCTGTCATTTGTAGATCTTTGGTAGCCGTAACAGTCCAGCGGCAAAAAATAATGACATGTTTTACATGTATGGACAGCGATTCAGACCTTTGGCAACGATTAGAAACCTCAAGCTAGGTATTATTATAAGATTTTAAGATTTATTCATAAAAAACTTAGGTTAAAAACATACTAACAAGGATGGTTGCGGCACATCGGGGGCCCATCCACGAAATCACTACAGCTTAACCATTCAGATCATTATTTATTTATTTAAACTTCATGTACAATAGTGATACATAGGCGGACTTAATGCCACAAGGCATTCTCTACCAGTCAACCTTTGGGTTTGGTTTGCCTTTGGGGTTTTGGTTATCATTCTATTCACGCAGCTCTCAAACTCGTATCATTAATCATTTATCTTTCTTTTGAGCAGTTAAAGTTAAAAATATTTCTATTAACCTGATACATAGCTACCAGTTAGCTTTCCGAAATTCCAAAGTAAATAATCAAGATTTACGAAAATCTTCGCAATGGAAATATTCATCTTGAATTCCAGAATCAGGCGTAAGCTAATCGTTTATTATGGATGTTTGTTCGGGTTTCTATCTATTTACGTAACGGTTATAAACGATAAGCGATTATATACCATCTTCCTGAAGATAGGTAGCAGTGAATGCAAACAAGCAGCTCGTACATTGTAAGGAAGTAGTTTGAATCCATTTTGTTCTTATTATGCATCTAGACCACAGATGCATAATAAGACGGACCTGTAATTGACGGAAAACACGTAGATGAACCTTTTGTAGAATTTTGACTTATGTTGTATTTGTGTATCCTTTGTTGGAGATCCAAATATATAAATAAATAATAAATAAAATAAAATAAAAAAATAATTCCATTATCCGTCCGAGACCCATATAAAAACAAAAATAGATGAAAAAAAAAAATGAACAACGAAAAAAGAAATGAACGATGAAACGATATGATGAATGAATATTAATATTTTACAACCTAAGAATTACATATATACACCTAACTCTTTAGCTAAGGAAATACATCAGGATTTGAAGTGCTCTTTGATATATACACTAAGAAGGTGCATTGAAAGCTTTTAAGTCCGTCTCATAGGACTTAGTACAGCATTAAAGACGGGTCCTATATTTAGAAGTATCTGGCAGGTGCGGGTAGGATTACGTAAAAGGTACAAGAAGGATTATTTGGTACCTTTTGCTTGTGGACTCGGAACATCAATTCTGAGAAGTCCTACCTTTTGTATTTGATGAAATGTATGAAGAAAATATCACTGGCATCATCTATACTAATATAACAACACTAACAGTTAAAAAAACAACAAAAAATCCGATTGAAAAACCACACTGAACTTTTTATACGATAAGTCGTTTCGAATTACTTTTAGATATACAGGTTGAATTTTTCATGTGGGGGTGGAAGCCAAATTCGAAACTATGAGGAATAGCGAAAGATACTCAAAGGAGTCTCGAGCCTGATTTTGACGAAAACTAAAACTGCATCATTCGGTTTTTGAAAAATCAATATTCCTAGCCAGGAATCGAACACATAGATTTCGGAAAAAAATTACACACTGTATCATTACATCGTTCGATAGTGTCGCTAATAAGGATCAAATTATGGAAAATAATGACATACGTCAAACTTAAGAAAAATTAAAACCTTTTTTGTATTTTACGCAGTTTTCTAATTTCTTCCTTTTACTTTCATGTGGGCCAAGACAAGTATCGATCGCGATTTATTTTTCTCCAAATAATTTCAACAGGATTTTCATAAGCTTTTCGGTAGCCATTCATTTCTTTTCCACCGTTAGACTATTTCTAATGGAATGAAATTTGTCCAGGCCCTTTTTATTATTGAGTAACTAAACGATTCTCTCATTAAAAGCTCACTCGATTTTGTTTTTATAAAAATGGCAACATTTATCATAAAATCCTACGCGAAATGAATGATAGCGAGAACAAAATGAAAAGAACAATAACACGTGACCTGCGTTGTGTAACAAACATAAAGCAGAGGTATTCAACCATGAAGTTAAAGGTCACATTTGATATTTGTATTCAGACTGGGGCGGAAGAAAGTATTTACATAATCAAGATGGGCCTCCGTACAAAATGGTGGGACTTTTGACAACATCTTTTGTTGATGAATTTGTGATGTTACGTTAGCAATTTGATGTTTTGAACGTTGAAACAAACGGCCCAATAACAACCTCGTTTTGAAATTTGAATCTGTTCTTTTTGTATGTGTTTTGGTGCCATAATAGTTATGGCCGTTTTTTTTTTAAACTTTATATTTCTTACAAAAATATAAAAAAATAACACACATAAACACAACAGTTTCGGTAACCACAAATGGTACTGTGTGATGTACTTCGTTTGGAAACTGCTCCGTTCGTACTGTACCTAATAGAATCTTGGAAGCAATTTAGTTTCTCTCAAAATAGATTAATGGCTATTTTGAATTTCGTTTATAATTTATTCATTTACTTTGAAGTTTCGCATTGATCCGATTAAATATTCATTACGGCCAGTTTGTAGGCACACAACTGTAAACTATAAATATATTGTTACGTCAGTGTTGTGCAAAGCCTTTGCTAATATTGTCATTTTCTGTCAATCTAAAATGGCTAACTTCCTAAAATTAATTCGGTGGACGGTTCGTAAGGCTACAATCCGGATTTCGCGCGACAAATCTTTTGAATTTAGAAGGTTGCGTTTTGCGATAAAGTCTAGTTCTGTAAAGAGTTCTCGATCGAGTCTGATCTCTTTGTATTCAGATACGCTTGTTTACCATGGAGGAGCGGAGAAACTTTATAACAAGTCTCTGAGAATGAATACACAGTTTATTCAGGCGAGTTTATTTCAACGGGTGATAAAGTGACCTCATTATTAATGTTCTTTGGTAATATGTAAGAAAATAAACTTGGGGAATATTTTTTGGTTTCTGAGCGCCATATTGTACCTATTATCCTTAGGCAGTTCCAACAGGTCTCCTTTCGGAATTGGTATCCCATCATTTATGCTCAATGTAGTTATCAAGATTTAGCATTAATTGAAACTCTATACCCTTTTTTTTTTTTTTTTTTTTTCCGGTTGGGAAATCATCAAATGACCCCCCCCCACTCTGGGCGGAGCGGAGGGGAGTGTCAGACTTGTACTGACTAAAACCCATCCATGTTCCTTCTTTGCCCGTTATGTTCCAGGGCCACGGTATCTCTTTCGAACAGTCCCGCAGCCCCGGCAGGCGTCGGCCCATGCGGACCCCTACTTGATTGCTGACATCTCTTTAAGGCGCGCGTGGAACACGAACGCGCCGTCGACACGGCCCGTCGTCATAAGACGGCCGGACGGCGAGCTAGCCCATAACTCGCCGTCCACAGGCCAGCGCCTACGGTGGTCGGAAGCCACCACGTGACCCCCGACGCCCAGGGCGTCTCCCGCGGCGGCTGGGACGTGAGGTTCTTTCCCTCTCACGTCCTGCCACCTCCTTCACTAGCATGACTGCTTCGCAGAAGGAGGTGACGGCTTCCCATTCCCTCTCGCTCCGGACCATGGCTTGAACCAAGGCCGGACGCGAGAGATCGCCGCCGCCAATCGCCGCTGTGAGGACACGGCGGTGCTCCGCCCAAGTGGGGCAGACCTCCACGGTGTGTTCCACCGTGTCCTCCGGACGATCCTCGCAGTGGAAACACCCGGGCGTTTCCTCCCGCCCGATTCGATGCAGGAACCTCCCGAAACAACCGTGTCCGGTGAGGACCTGCGTCAGGCGGTAGGTGAGGGCGCCGTGGCGCCTCTCTAGCCACTCCTCAAAGAGGGGACTTATCGCCACTATGGTGGCGTGCCCTGCACGGGGTTGCGACAGTCGCTCTCTCCATGTCGCCATGAGATCACGCCGGAGGTCTGTCCGCTGAGCGGCAATTTGTCGCGGCAGCGGAGTTTCTCCCCGACATAGTGCTTCCGCGCGCCATTCATGCAGGCGCGCGAGGACTATCACCTCCAGATCCCATGGCGGCAATCCGGCAAGGAGGTTAGCCGCCTCGCCGGAGATCGTGCGGTACCCCCGGATTAGCCTTATGGCTATCACCTTTTGGGGCGCGTTCAGGTAGTGGGCGGCTTGCCGCCTCAAAGAACGCGCCCACACCGGGGCCCCGTAAAGGGCCATGGACCGCACGACCCCCGCGTAAAGCTTCCGGCAGGAGGCGTTTGGACCCCTCAGGTTGGGCAAGAGCCGCTTGAAGGCAGCCCCTGTCCGTTCCAGTTTGGGAGCCAAACGTCGGAACTGCTCCACGAAGTTCCACCGGCTGTCGAGGACGAGTCCTAGGTACTTCAACGTCGACCCGACGCCGATGGAAACCCCTCCTGCCATCAGTAGGGAAAACTCTATACCCTTTAGTTAAGTTTAAGTTATTTAATTAATCTGGTTCTATTCTACTCATGTAGCTCGGGTATGTCCAATCCATGTTTCAATCGAAACGTTTTATTTAAAAAGAGAATCAATCCCTAATATAAACATCTGGTTTCAAATAAAATGAAACTGTAATTTTACAAATATAATTAAAATCAGCCTGTAGCGGCGGAATAGTTAAAATTACTGTAGGTCCATCCATGACGCAAATGAAAAACTAAAATCAAATTCTTGCATCGCGCTATTAGAGTTCTCCGTGATATAAGAACTTATAGAAAAATGTTACAACAACCGTCGGGCAATAAACCACCAGGCACAACACCCGTCTGGCCGGAGGACCTTCCCTTAACATTCGAGGATGAGGAACTTTACAGCCTGATACTCTTACTCCTAAAAGCTTGTAACGTCCTCTCTGCTGAGACCCAGGCGTCCGCTCTGTAAGAGGGTTTTGGCTTTATTAATTAACTTGGCCATAATTTGCCGTGTTATACTTTATATATTTCAGGGGCTGAATGGGATAAACATATATTCCATTCAACCCCCGAAGTTTCAAAGTCAAGAACAACGAATTCTTTAATCGCTAACTTGTGAAGTATTTGTTTGTTATTATTTTATAATAACTAAAAAGAAAAGTTGGTACTCACACTTGTAACATTTAAAACAATATACCGTATCGATAACGTGTTAGGTAAGATGGCGGCTCAGAGGCTAGAACTACTTACGTATTCAACCCCGTAACGGTTACCAGCGCAGTAACTTGTTACCCTTGGTTAACTTTTATGACGTGAGGGATAAGCAGGAAAGGTTCAATTGTGCCGATCTGTAGTATACTTTCGTGAAAGGGCACAATGTAGTAGGTGTATATGTTTTCTATTCTTTTCGACTATGTTGAGATCAGCTTCAAGTATAAGCAGCTGAATACCAGTAATTTACACTCCACAACCGTTTAGTAGTTAGTACTGGGTAATACGATACTCCTTGGTACGACTGGTTGTCAGACATGCTACTGACTTCCTGTAACGACTGTCAAGGATCTGAAAATGACAGTTGGGACTTATGGCTGAGCTTGGTATGTAATGGCTTGTCACACATCTATGGACCGACTTTGCAAACGCTGCTTAACCTTGAAGATCGGCCCGAGAGGCTGTTATTATTTAGCCTACCTTTGCGTAACTAGTATATTTTCTGCGTACTCATGATTATTACTTACTTCTATTTTTGTCAACGAATGATTTGTAGTTTTGTTCTTAAATCTTTATTTGACGGATCGAATTCTGTACTGTAGGAGACAGTGTTATGTAATTTTCGATGATCAAAAAGTCCATGACTTCTTTTTTTTAAAGGATTTAAGAAAACTGAACCACAAAACATTTATTTAAATTAAAACCATTTAAAGGCACTTTTGAATAGTCAAAATATGTTTCGGTAAAAAGTAAAGCGATGAAGCTACAGTCCCAGTCACAATACATAATATCTGCCTAAATCCGGGAATTGCATATTCCATAGCGTAGATATCCTATATTAAATTAAATAACAAAAGAATTACAATTTGAATTGAACAGACTGATATAAAAAACAGAACAACGGAGAGATATTGCCATTTATAAGAAGGAAAAGGAAGACTATTTATTGTTATACATTTATTGATGTGTCGAGATTGCATGTGACGTTTTATATCATTATACCTACATCACATGTCATAAGCTTGTGTGAGCTTCATAACGTTTCCTTTTCAAAAGGCCACAGATGTGCCTACGTCTCAGTAATTTTATAACAGTCAACATACAATTCGCAACGGGGAAGGCTGATCAAAGCTGATTGTAGATTACATGTCCAAAGCGTAGTCCCAATCTGCCCAATGAGGTCAAGCTATTTTGAAATTTAAAATGACATTGACAGATTTTCAGGCAATGGCGATGCTTAGTACAAGTTATACTAGCGCCATTAGATTTACAGTTGCCTTACACACTGGCCAGTCCGAAATGTAACTGTAAACCTTAACAATATCTTACGTAGTCTGATATTCACGTTTCCAGGCAGGGCGTGTTTGTAATCCGTAAGTGCTGGAGCCGCGCTGCTATAATACCAATTAACCTTTTCGCCTCAATATTATTACACTTACACGTGAAAACAACGCGCAATTGGCGGTATTGGCAATAAAACGTTATAGCCACTTGGACTTTATTCTCCAAGTAGTAAAGCTGGTTTTCATTTTCGCCTCAGTCGCTAGGCTTTAAGGCATTTGCGTCACTAATAAATCCAGGCAAATTAATGCGATGTACATTAGAAGAAATCGTAATAATAAATTTTGCCAAAGGAGACATAAACCGAAATTGTTTTCTTCGAACCTATTTTAGCGTAACTTTTAATTAAACCGACGTTAAATCGAACAGGCTCGTATTTCTCGGAATAAAGGATTCCAAATTCGAATTAGATTAGATGGTGATTTTTTTTTTTTAATTTGTAGTTTTTTTCTGCGGCTATGCCAAAAATGTTTTTTTGCTTTTTTAATGTTGTGGAATATAAACAGGTGTAGATAAATATAAAATAGCGTTACATTATTTGAACTTTAGCTAATAGGAAGTTAGATTCGGAAGTTTCTTCGTAAACTATCTACGTTACTATGTAAACTTCGGAAGGTACTGTTTGCTGTTGGTAGAAGTTGTTCCAACTTTAATTAAGTGTGGCAACACAAATGTTTGGCGGGTAAACAGTGTTGTTTGAAAAATACTTAGTTTAAAACTTGGTTGCGACGGTACTTATCCTTGTGATTAAAACTCGTATTCTCTGGTGTTAAAACTATAATATTTTAAAATTAAAAGCTTGCCAGCTTGCTTGCTTGATGACTTTAGCAAGAAGAGCGGAGCTAGCTGATTTATTATGACTACTTGAAAAGTTTATCATCCCATAAAATTCTGGAAAATTCTAGAATCCTGTGGGAAAACCCTAGCTTGATTCTGTTAGTCTTTCGATATTCGATTGTCAATTAGTGTTAAGCTGTCAATTGAATTGACCCGATGACTTTTAATATTAGCTCTTTACTTGACACAATCAGATTTATTGGCAATTCGAAGAAATTGATAGTCAAATTGTAAGGTGTAAATTAGGATTCAATATTCTATTTTTACCTAACGGCAGTGAAGCGCAAAAAGAGAAAAACTTTCCCATATTCTTTTCTCCTACTCTTTAAATCAGCTTATTGCTTTTTCACAACGGTAAGTAAAGGTAGGTATCTACTAAAGAAAAGAAGTAGGTCATATAAAAGATTGAAGATGATCGACGCGTATAGCGTCTTTGCTTTTGCGTAGCAGGTGGTTGTCAAAGTAATATAAGAACGAGTAACTGTAATGAAAAAAAAGGCATGTGTGCCAGATAGAATGTCGTCTTTGTAACAAAAGGAAAAGAAAATTAGATGCCAACAGCTGTCTAAAAAAATTAGTTTGATGTACAGTCGCCAGCACATTAATTTTACCACAAACTGTCTTTCTTAAAATGATTTTAAATCATAAAATGTTAAAAATCGAATGACAGATTTTGACAGTTTGTAGTAACTTGATGCACTGGCGACTGTACATTGACATCTTTTTGACACTGGAAAATATTTTTTCATGGTTTTCTAAATATTTATTAATACGCCAGAGACTACATTTTACTGTAATATTTTGCGTCACCAGGAATACATTATATTAAGCCTAATAAGCTTAGTGCGTTGGCCCTTTTTCCGTCAAGAGTAAATAAATAATGAGAAATGAGGATAACAACTTTGTATCCTTCTTTCTCTTATTATGCTTATCAAATATGAAAGTGTTCTGAGGAGGATTTATTTTGTAGGGTAACTCTGATGGGCTGACATATTTTGCAATTTTTCCTCTTTTGAAACGACTTGTAAACCTGTTCAGTTAGATTCAGTTAGTTCAGTTAGAAAAAGTAGATAATTAGGTATGTAAAACATACCTAACTATCTACTTTTTTTCCTAATTTTCAAAACAAATCATAAAACTTTTGTAAAAGTACGTATTCAAAGTAGCGGTAACTGTGAAGCCTTTTGAAGCAAGCCATTTCCACAAAACTATTGCTGTTATTTAACAATATATTTTCCTTTACTTCCAAATCCCACACATTTCTCACTAATATTTACAACTTGAACCGAACGCGCCCTTGCAAATCTCGCCAATACAACATAATTTTCTCCAACTCCTTATGTCGCCTCGGAATGTAAACGTTGATTCCTGCCATATTTACGCTCAGTTCCTCCGCCATTTTGGTTTTATTGCCGCGTATATAAATCTAGGGTAAAGATCGCGGGATTTGCTTCAGTGCCTACATTTCTATATGTTGATACATTCGTTTCTAGTAATGTTTCGGCGTGCAGCTACAGCTTCAGATGGGGTTTAATATTATTTATTTCGAATAAATATGTTGGTTTTTTCAACAATAGTTTTTGTGTAGTTAGGTCGAATAGGTATACTTTATTTTACACCAAAACTTGATAGCTGTTTTACAATATTTCTAGTTCGATAGGTACAACGGCGCTGGATAGTTTTTCGTGTAATGACGAAATGAAAAATAATTCAAATTATAAAAAAAAACGGGATAAAACTGGCCAGTCATTAGAATAATAAGGTTTGGTATCTTTCCCAAACAAAAATGACTGGCAAATGGTCGTAGTGTTTCGAGAAAAACAAATGACTGAGTTTGTTGTTCTATCTTTCAAAATGTTTTTGTTTAGAGACGTTAGGTACGTGAAAGGGGACTTGAATTGTCTTTTAAAGTTAGAAAGCAACAATAGAAAGCACTCGCTCTTGTTGATCTTTAATTAAAATGGTTTTTGGTGTTAATGATACTTGAGATGTAATTGTTTACTTCAGGACAACAATTTGAGTAAAGGAATAAGTGAAACGTAATTATTTGAAAAGATTTCTAGAACATTACGTTCCAATATTTAATTCCTGCCTTCTGTAGTAAAATGTTTTACCAGATAACCGAAGAAACTCAATTTAGGTCGCCCACATTGTCCATTGCCTCGTTTCTTAGAAATACCTTTCATTTCCGTCAACATATTGAGAAAAATATTGCCATTTTCATTTATATGCGGATTTATCTGGAAAGCGGAATACCTTTTTCAACATACAAAACAACCCACTTTATGTGTGAATCATGTTTTCAATTCACTTCATCAATTTTGTTCTTCGTGTTACTGCTACGCCAGCATTTCTGCTGTCAAAAACTTCACCACTTCCACGGCATCGTCGGTGGCTGCGCAAAATTCACAGACTGCACTTTTGAGGAACAAAGCGCAGATTTTTTTATATAAAGCTGGCTTAACAAACTTATAAGCACTGTACTAGACAGGCATCACCTTACCTCATTTTTAGCTGAGCAGTATTCAACTGTTTAAGGTACTAGTTCGAAGCTTACCGCACACAGCAGCAGATGGTGTGAGGTTGTGACATGTCGGAGCGACACGTCGTAGCTTCATGTCGTTGCAGTCAAGATTTCGAACCCAACCGCAGATGGACGCTCCAACTTCGGTGGCACTACTGATCTGCGGTCGGGCGACACGTCGTCTGCGGTCGTGCGACATGTAGTTGGACGACGTGTCGCTAACTACGGTAGGTATTTCATAGAAACACATAGATACCAGAGGTGTGGGAGCGACACGTCATCTGCTACTGCTGTGTGAAGTTGGCTACGAACTCGTACCTTTAGGGTGCGGCGCAGCGTAGTTTCATAGTACCCCGAACGGCTTGAGTTGAGACTTGAGACCGTGCAGTGCTTAAAGCTGTGCTAATCGTTGAGGACATACTTGCTATTGATGTGCGGCCCTATACTAAAGTTTAATACATAAGTTCTTAGTAACAACATAGTATGTTCTTCTACAGGTACTGGGCTCTGACACAGAATGGCATTTCGCGCACCGGGGCCTGCCCCACGCGCGCCCGCGCCGCTCCATCGCACACACGCGCGTGCTCAAGCAACACCCACTTGTAAGTACCCTGTTACTATAACTGCTAGCCTGCGTTATTCTTCTGCTGGACAAAGGCTTGTTTTTCCCCATGACTTTAGATTCTTTCGATCTATTGTTAATGAGGACCACTGATCGTGTTTTTAGATACCCTGCATGGCCTGTTAATACTACATAACCTAACATCACGCCTGTTATCCTCGAAGGGTTAGGCAGAGTTGTAACTAATAGTACACCCACATTTCGCCAGTTATGCCAAAGCCTCATGTAGTCGGGGGGCGAGGCTTTTGCTATCAGCTGGGCACAGATCCAGACTACGAGGCTGCTACTGAGCAATTACTAATGAAAAATTCCAATAACGCATTGCCCGACCCGGGAATCGAACCCAGGACTTGTTCAGTAGTCGCGCTTACGACCACTAGGCCAACGTGGCCTGTTTATTGTAACTCTGTGGCTATAAAGGCGTACATAACCAAATAGGCGGACTTTAGGCCTTGGGCATCTGTTACCAGTCTACCTACCTTAGGCTGACGCATAATTAAAATATTATTCTTTCTCTATCAACTTTAAACCTTTTGACCAAACAGAACAATATTTAAAATACGTTTAGCGTTACGTAAATGTTACAAGGAGTAAGTTTAGCGTTACGTAAATGTTACAAGGAGAATAGTAATATTACTTACTAGATTTTCTAAATTACCAACGTGTTATCAATTTCGGATTCTAATAAGAAGTGTACTATTTTTTTACTTAACTGTGAGTTCAATATAGTGGCCAATATAACAACTCAAAATCATATATGAAATGGAAAGCCACAGAAAGTTTAGTTATTCGAACTACTTACACTAACAACTTTCCTGTTTTTCAAAAACCCACCTGTATAACTACCTATATTTGCAATAAATGAATTTGAATTTGAACTTTTCGACTAAAAAGTTAAATTCAGATGAAATTAATATCAAACTCACCAAAACCCTGTTATAAACCGACATGTGTAACCGGTTAAAACCGTTCTAATTTACTGATTTCGGTGCGCGGCGACTGATCTCATTTACCGATGCGAGAACGCATTCAGCGAGCAATTTCACTACACTACAAATTGTCCGACAGTCGATTGGACAGCTACATGGATGAATGCCCAATACGTTTTCTAGTAAACCTCAATGCAGCTGGGTGTAGTTGAACGAAAATACTATTACTACGGTATTTGTGTTCCGGATACTTACGTAAGTAGGAAGGTACCTATGGTTTGAATTTTCATTTAGTTTTTAAATATGTTTTGTTTTTAAACTTTTTTGAAAATTAGTTTGGTATGGCGACTTCTTTACAACATTGATTTGGCTGTAATGTCAACGTGTTGGTTTAAGTTAGTTCGATACTTTCTTAAATAGATGGCGCCAACGTCACCGTAAGACGTTATTAATGGAACGAAAAATTTCGAGAGCTGTGAGCAGGGTGCGATGGTCTAATTGGTTAAGACGTCCGGTGTACAGAAATCGGAAGGTCGCAGGTTCAAACCCTGCTCGCACTCGAATTTTTCTTTCCATATCAAAGCTTTCATTTAGTTATTTGGAGAATACTGTTTGTAAGAGTAAACCATGGATGAAGCATGGCCTCAATAAGTACTGTGTTGAGGTGACTTGCAATGAGGTAAAGTGACGTCACTCTGCCTCATTACGTTATTTATTCTTGTTGTGTGGTGTACGAAACAAACCTAAGAGAAGGTCGGTAAGTAGGTGCTTATTTGCAAAATAAAACTCCTTTTATTTCAATACTAACATAAGACGGATTCAAAGAAAAAAACGTCTATATAATTATGTCAATTGTTTATTTAGTTCGACTTTAATAATCTATTTCTCAGGCATTTATTGGTGAATTTAAAAAAAAAATCGTCTAACTCCATTTAGTTAAATATAGTGTCATCAATATCATGAAACTTCTCGTTCTATCGGTAGTAGCTCAAAGGCATTAGGCCCGGCCCCTATTACATGAGACAGTTGAGACATAGGTAGCTCGAAGTTAGGATTTTCACCCGGTTGAAGGCAATAGGTTCGCCCCCCATTACATGAGACAAAGACATAACTGGTAAAATGATGGTATACTATAAGTACACCTATGTATAACCCCTCGAATATAACAGGCGTGATGTTAAGTTATTTTGCTTGGTAATCAATAATATTTCAAAACAATTCATTTCATTGACAGTGTTTCATTGAAAATATCTTTTCATGATAAGTCCTTCTATAAAAACCGAGATCTGATAACTTAATAGACTGGAAAGTACTAGGTTTTGAAAAATTATAAGAAAGTCGATAAAACGGCATCGGGTGAATGACGTAATCCGGTCAACTATATTATTTACGCTTTATTACCCCTGATAAGACTTATAAAGTCTTAAGAAAGTTCCTTTTAATAAGTTTTGTCTTAACTCATAATCTGCCGAGCGTTTTCCATCTATATTAGGGTCTTCAAATCTAACTGGATGTAGCTAAATTCCAGTATTTTACAAGGGGCGACTGCCTATCTGCCCTCCACAATTCAGTGAATGGGTAACACGATACCCTTTGATCAGACTGGTTGTCAAATCTTACTACTATTATAAATATGAAAGTTTGGATGGATGTTTGTTTCTCAATCACGCCAGATTTGGACGAAATTGGGCACAGGGATGGTTTATAGTCTTGAATAGCACACACATTTGTTTCCACGTAATCGAAGTCGCGAGCAATAGCAAGTTTAATATAAAGTTCGGGTTTCTACCCGTAGCGAGATCTTATACAGTATAAGATCTACAGATGCCCTAGCACGAGCGCATGGTGTAAATACGTCAATAATAAAAATGATAAATATCTGTTTCTCATATATCTAATATTTTTATAATTTTAAGAATGTACACTCCACAAAATCTGTATATCTATGGATGTTATTGATGGTGCTTGATGCAAACACTTAACTAAATTGCTACAGGATAAATGTATTTTCGATTAAAATATCGACGTATATACTTTACGTCTACACCGCGCGCTCGTGCTAGGACCTCTGATGACAGCCGGGAGCAACAGCTTAACGTGCTTTTCAAGCACGGATGGGTCTTGCTCCAGTCAACTGTGACATGTAACGTTGTAAAGTACCTGATTCTTTGAGTTAATGGGAGTAGACTGCCTTAACAATAAGAAAAATATATTTTTGACATTTCAAATCCTGTCTCGCTCTCGGTTTCGAGGTCTATTTAGCATTGAGTCCACTTTTCCGCAGAATACAATATGAAATTGGTCCTTTCCGTACACAAAGACTTGACAAAATAATACGAATATTACAATAAGTACTCAAGAAACAAGACATTTTATTTTGTGTGAGGAGGGTATTTACTTTTCTAGATGGTTGTATATTGTTCTCTTACGTTTTCTGATGAATGGCGGTATTTTAAGAGAAAAATATGCGCTAAAAGCGGTTGAGTTTCATTCCTCTATTGTGTAGTCCGTCTTAGGACGCTTTAAACTTATAGATATCCTGTATAAGATTTTAAACAGGTATACGTCAGTGTACAACAGTCTGTACACTGAAAGAAATTGGAACGAGGGAATGATGCACCTTTTTTGTTTACTAAGGCATATTTTCTGCAAATACGGCTTTTCTACTGACGGTTACAATAAAAGTCTTTTTTTTTTTTCGTTGCCTTAGGAACTAAAAAAAAAAAAGCTTTGGGACGTGCAACATCTTTATGACTGACCGACTACTTGACAGTTCAAAAGTGCCTGTAAATAGTTTAAATGAAATACGTGCATACGTGCGTTTGAAGAGCCTTCATAGATCTTCAAATCAAACTATTGATAAACGCAAAATTAAAGCGATTAAACTATTCACAAGTACTTTTGAATTTGCAAGGATTCAGTGCCAGTTTGTCAAAAAGTTGAAGCAAGTTGCAGGACGAGAAATAAGGTGAAAATAATATGGGCTGCGGGAGGGTTCGAAAGAGATACCGCGGCCCTGGAATACAAAGGGCAAAGATGGAACATGGATGGGTTTTAGTCAGTACAAGTCTGACACGTTCCGCACCGCCCAAAGCTGGGGACCCCGGTCATTTGATGATTACCCATCCGAAAAAAAGAGGAAAGTTAAAATAAAATAATATCGAACGTAGTTTTTTTTTAAATCGTCGGACTCATGTAACCTGAGGAGCTCGTGGCTAAATAATAACAGCCGCTCGGGTCGATCTTTAGGTTAAGCCGTGCTTACCTAGGTTGGTCTGTGGATGGGTGACCGCCCATTACATACCGAGTTTCCTCCGTGCCTCGGAAAGCACGTTAAGCTGTTGGTGCCGGCTGTCATCTGTAGATCTTTGACAGTCGTTACAGGTAGTCAGTGGCTCAAAAAGTCTGACAACCAGTCTTACCAAGGGGTATCGTATTACCCAGTACTAACTGGATTGTGAAGGTCAGATAGGCAGTCGTTCCATGTAAAATACTGGTATTCAGCTGCATCCGGTTAGACTGGAAGCCGACTTCAACATAGTTGGGTAAAGGCTAGGCAGATGATGATGGACTCATGTAACCATGAAATTGTTGTTGCTTTGTTACCAAGAGGACTTCAATCAAGGATTTTAAAAGGTTTAATGATCGAAGTACGCCCAGATACAATTAATTAAAATACAGAAAGGTATAATAGAAACACCACTTCGACAGGAAGGTAATTAAGCCGTGTTTATTACCAATTACTTTCGTTCTCTGATGTAAAACAAAGGGAATATAGGTAATCCTTTATAAGACCAGCTGTTAAAGCACGTCTTAACATAAAATAACTATTACTTAATAGCTGAAGTAATTTCAAGAATGAAGTTAGTTATTCGTTACAGCTTTTTTTCGTGGTGAAGATTTTTATTATGTACCGGTAAGACATCGACGAGCTCGTGGCTAAATAATAACAACCGCTCGGGGCGATCTTTAGGTTAAGCCATGCTTGCCTAGGTTGGTCTGTGGATGGATGACCGCCCATTACATACCGAGTTTCCTCCGTGCCTCGGAAAGCACGTTAAGCCGTTGGTCCCGGCTGTTATTTGTAGATCTTTGACAGTCGTTAAGTAGTCAGTGGCCCAAAAGTCTGACAACCAGTCTTACCAAGGGGTATCGTATTACCCAGTACAAACTGGGTTGTGGAGGTCAGATAGTCAGTCGCTCCATGTAAAATACTGGTATTCAGCTGCATCCGGTTAGACTGGAAGCCGATCCCAACATAATTGGGAAAAGGCTAGGAAGATGATAACATAACATCACACCTTGTTATCACCGATGAGTTAGGCAGAGGTGTGTCTTTGGTTTACTCGAGTGTTTATGGTGATTGTAAGGTACATTCATATTTGTCATTTTACTTATACTATCACGGAAAAAGAAAAAAAGTCGTTCTTAGAAACTTACAAAAAACAGCATTCTAAATAATAAAAAGGCCATTACTACAAGCCAACATTCTGGCTTTCATTACGCTACATTAATTTAATTTTAAACCATTAAACGAGGCAGTGCCAAACCGCACAGTTTCATGTAATAAATATGTATTTAACATTCACAGCGTCTGACAACTTTTTGACCTTTTCTCTTTTACTGGAAGTGGCACAAAAATAAACGCAAATATGAACTCGAAATGTGTTTTGTTAGCATTGAAACAATGGCGCGTGAATTTTTAATTCGACATTTTGGCCGGCGTTTGTGCTACCGAGCATAAACGCCGGCGAAAATGTTGGAATGTCGAATATACCAAGAATAGTACATTTCTATCATAGATTTACGACGACGCAGGGTGGTGAAAAATTATTGTTTTGTTAAAGGATCTGGTACTGGTACCGGACAACTCGCGATCCGGCTGCAGATAATATACAATGACAGATAGGTACTTCAGTAGTATTTGTATAGAAGTAGGTATCCGTGTCCGGAGGTGCGTCCGCGATTAATCGTCTGTACTGATTTGACCGAACCATTTGAATTGTTCTATATCCGAACCAGCTCCATCCAGCTGTTGCCAGCCACGGAACCCTAATTCTTTTTCCGAAATAAAAGTAGTCTAAGTTACTCCTTATAACATCAGCTATCTGCCAGTCCCATCAAAATCGGTCTAGCCGTTTCGAAGACTAGCCGGGACAAACAGACAGACAAAATTAAACAAAAATGGTATAAGTACATAGGCATTTAGTGTAAAGATATTATTTTGAAATTACAGACACTTCAATTTTATTTAATTTTATAGAAGATAGATAATTTCTCTCCGATGGAAAGCTACTTAATCGACTTATAGATAGATAACGGGTCACAAAAGTCCTGACATTGTGTTTAGGAGGTTAATTCCGAAGATTGATATGTCATCTAAGAGTCAAAGGAATGAAGAATGGCCGCTACAGTCTAGAATCTGTGTCAATTCGCGCCAAGACCGTCATCCATCACGAAGATAATACCTTCGCAGATTGTCACGACATCTGCCGACAGTCAGCGTTAAATTTATTGTTCAACGGATTATGGTAATGTAAGCTAGCACATTACAGACACATGTGGCCTCACTTCGCATTTGTCTTCGCACAAAATGTAGATTTCTGCAATACGTAGGGATGCGGTGTGTGCGACCCATCCTATTGTATGCTATCAACTCAGCTCTCTACTTACAGTATTACGTTTCACGAGACGCGACACGGGAGCAACCCTAATGCCGTAAACCCCCTTTTTTTTTGGGATTGGAAATCATTCTGGGCGGAGCGGAAGGGAGTGTCAGACTTTACTAAAACCCATCCATGTTCCTTCTTTGCCCTTTGTGTTCCAGGACCACGGTATCTCTTTCGAACACTCCCGCAGCTGCCGTAAAAAAAAACCTGTATAAATCAATAGCTGAATAATCTTCGCCATCAGTAAATGAGTCTAACTTTAATAGCCTATATCTTGCAAACGTGATGCTTTATAGACCGGCCGCTTTAACGAGTCCTCCGCTTTGCCCCATCAAATGCACATTAAGCATTCACAAATTCCTAACAATATCCCACAGGTTATTTGATTTAAAATAACCATAATCCACGTAGGTATTACGATACTAATTAAACCAATACGTGATCAACCTTCAGAACTCATTAAGGCGGTCGCTCTATAGAAGAGTTTGTCTCAAACATGTTTTTTTTTAATGGTAGTGATTGATTAAAGCAGGTTTTATGCGTGGCTGCTATTTTTTAAATACAATAAAAAGGCAGGTTGGTTGAGGAACTCGTGGCTAGTTTATAAACAGCTGTATCCGGTTAGAAGCCGACCCCGACTAGGCAGATGACGAAAATGGTAGGTACGGTAGGCTTCATATAAAAATATTCCAACGCCTTTCCTACTTGCTCATTAAAACAATGCCACTAATAATAGGTATCTATGCCCAAAACTGATAGCAATTTTATGATGATATTTCGAAGGCTCATAATTCACAGTAGCTTGGCAACAATTCCCAGTCAGTCACCTAAACAGAGATTAATTGATAAATGACCTCACTCATTATGTAGGCTGTTTGGAATCTAGTTTGCATTCCACGTCCTTCGCTGCCAAGCCTACCATAATTGGCAGGATCTGCCGAGCCGCATAAATTACACGTCAAAATCCAGCCGAATATTTTCAGAGTAACTTTTTCCACAAATTCTGAAATTACGAAAAACTTTTCGGGATTCATTTTTGTGTCGAAACTGATGTTTAGGCGTTCGCTCGTAACTCTTGCTTTGGACTCGGAGGGATCCGGAAATTCATTATAACGCCTTTTTGTGGAATTTCAGGGATGAAAAAGGATGGACAGTAATTTTACAAATTAATGAAACGTATAATAAGAGACTTTTGGCATAAAACCTTTACTCCCATATTCTAACAATGACAGTAGGTATATACGACGTAGTAAACTAGCGTAATGGGTGCTTAAAAATAAGGAGCCAGTATTTATCTTGTGGGTCAAGTAATTTTAAATTATTTATTTTTTATAAAAAAATATACTCAGATAAAAAAAAAATCCCTTGAAATGGCTTTGTCGCCGTTAGATGATTCCCTTAAAATATTTCGTGTATGAATAGTTAGAACTTGTATACAACAGTCGCCTGAGCATTGTTGCCTACAAGTCTAAACACCACATAATGGGGCACTCGTGCGCAGTGCATGGTGGCAACGTTTTTTTAAAGAAAAAAAAAGCAAAAATGTACTGTTGCCAGTGACAGCAGAAGATGGCATTATTAAAAAAAAAAAACATGGCATATATACATGGCATTATTAAATAAATAATAAAAATAAATTGTGTTTTCATTCAGGCAAAATACCCACATACAACAAAAAAATAATAAAAATAAATTTAGATTGAATGAAAACAGTAAAGTAGAAAATCATAGAAAAATATAATAAAAAAATCATTAAAATCATTAAAAAAAATCATTAAAAGTCATTCAATAAAAATATCAATATTATTAAGTATTGTTGTTAAAGTGAATTGTTCCTATTTATTAAGTAGTCGATTATATTTACTAACATAGGTTAAGGAATACTAACAATTTTATGAGTAAAGTGCCTGAAAAAAAGATAAAGGCTATTATTGTAGGGAGCCCCCATAGCTTGAGAAGGTTGAATGGGTTAGCGGTGCCAAGTTCAAGGATCTGGGTTTGCATGTTGACACTTGCCTTGGCTGGCGTAAGCAGGTCGCGATTGTGAGCAAGAAAATCACCGGAACGTTGCGATCGCTATATCGGTTGAAAAATGTTCTCCCATCACACGTTAAGGCAATGCTTGTACAGTCCCTAATCTTCCCCATAATTGACTATGGTGATGTGTGCTACTACGACCTGAATGCAGATCTGCTCAATAAACTTGACCGACTTCTTAATAACTGCATTCGATTCGTCTTTAATCTCCGCAAGTATGATCATGTATCTACGCATAGATCGCTTTTAAGATGGCTGCCCATCCGTCAGCACAGAGAATTGAGGGCTTTGACAACCCTGTTTTCTCTTCTTCACAAACCCACTTCTCCTTCTTATCTGACGTCTAATTGTCAATATTTATGCTCTGCGCACAGCAAGAATCTTCGTTCTGCTAATAATTGTCTTTTACGATGTTCTTCTCACCGCTCTGGTTTTATAAAATCTTCTTTCTTTGTCCAGGCGGTTTTCCTCTGGAATGCGCTCCCTCAGAGTATCAGGACGGTGACCAGTCAGTTCACTTTCAAAGTGAAAGCTCGGGAATATATACACAAACAAAGTCTCTGAACTAATTTGTTGTAGTTTTTCTTGTTTATCTCTCTTAACTTTATAAAGTTTAATATATGTATGTATATAAGTATTTATTATTATATGTTTTAGTTATAAATATTTTCTAGTTTTTTTTTTTTTTGTTATTGCACCTACTGTATATTGTCTCTGCATCACCCTAAGGTAGACTGGTAGAAAATGCCTATGGCATTAAGTCCGCCTTTGTACAGTTTTTACTTGTGTATAAAGTTTTAATAAATAAAATAAATAAATACGAGTAAGTAACGATTTTATAAGAAAGAAACACTGGTACAGATGACTAAGGAAATAGAAAAAAAACCCCAACAAAATTCCAGCATTTACAATCAAGCTAATTGTTCCTCTTAGGAAAACGCCCTAATTGAGAACTACAGTAAAGTGGACATTACCTTGCCTACCTAACCGCTTGGCCACGGTCTTCACTCAATGGGCACGCGTGTTGCAACAGCCACTGCTGAAAAAAAACATAACATCACGCCTGTAATCCCAAAAGGGTAAGGAAGAGGTGTATCTAATAGTACACCCACATTTGCCAGTTATGTTTATTGGTTTAAGTGTAAAAAAACAAATAAGGGAAATTACTTAGGGCATGCCACGACACACTGCGACACGACGGTACTTTCGCAAAGTAAACAAGTGAAGTACGCACGTGTCGTTTGTCGCATCGCCTGTGGTCGCAGTCAGATTTATTAACAAAGTAATTAATAATAATATACTTTATTGATACAATTCCTTACAATATGCTTACTATCTAGCTAAAGTTCACAATATTTAAAGGCGCACATAAGTTGAAACCCTGACTCCTAAACTAGGAATACCTGTGACTTAGGAGTCAGAACTTGTTAAATTAACAATATTTAAAGCTCCGACACCACAATAATAACAGTAAAAAATAAACGTGTTATTATATTCTCAGCGAGGTAAGAAAATGGAATTACCTCCAATTTTGCTCAATTACGAAAAATACTACTCACTTTTATGTTTTATTTCACTGCTGTAAGATTGTTCAAGTACACAACGCCTTAAAAAATATTACGAGCCGAGATTTTTTCACTAAAATAACGAGTTTTTCCGCCTGACAGCGCGATTTTAAAAGGTGTTTTTGTTAACAGTAATAAGGAGGGTCGGTAATAAGGAGTTTCCCTGTTTTTCATCCGGTTTGCACAACGCGAGAGGTCACTCATTTTTGTACAAGGTCACGTTTAATTGGTTGGTGAAACTTTACAGACGAAACGGGGACCCGCTAGCAAAGTTTTTTTTTCATAATACATTTATGTCAAGTAAGCCTGCCTGGCTATCCTGTACAAGGTGTTTTTTATATCCCATAACTCTAGGGTTATGAATGAGGCCATATCAAAGAACAGACACGCATATGAATTATTTTTGAATTGGCATTTTTTTTTTGTTTTAATTTTTCATACTTTTTTTTTCATTTCATTCGACAAAGCCACGATTATTAATGTAAAACATCCTTACGTGAAATATGACAACAGCGCATTTTCTTTGCTTTAAATATGAAAGATTGGTTTGAAAGAAAATGAATTATTCGTATTATCAATGAAACATAAATTAATTATGATTGATGATATCTTCGAAACTTTGCATTTTTGAACCATATTCTAACATTTTTTGTATTATTTTTACTTATCGAATATAAACCTAGAGTTATGGGATGTAAAAAAAACACGTTGTATATAGCTACCTACTTTTAACAGTACAAAAGGTTTCGTACGTCATTTTCCCAATATAACAAAAGTGGAATGTATCGTTCATTACATAACGAATGTGTGTGAAGTGCGAACTGAGCGAAGTGTGTGAAGTGTTCACGTGTGGAGTTAAATGGAGTTCGAATTTAGGGCACGTTCATGCCGAACGTCCATATATTTGGTCCCATTAAAATAGGTGAACAAATTTTAACAGAGCGTAGCGTTCAGTAAGCAAAAAAAAACACTGATTAAAGTGATTATGATTTATTTTGACCTAAAATCATTGGTTAACCAACATTTTTAGTGTACGCTGTTTTGATATGGAAAGAAAAATTCGAGTGTTTCGATGGTCTAATTGGTTAAGACGTCCGGTGTACTGAATCGGAAGGTCGCAGGTTCAAACCCTGCTCGCACTCGAATTTTTCTTTCCATATCAAAACAGCTATAGTTCCCTACGCAGGGTTTGCGTATAAAAATATTAAAAAAATTTAGTGTACTTTCGTTAGTTGATTTTTTTTTTGTAAGTATCTAATGCGTTTTTCTTTTTTTTTTTACCTTTGTCCTTATTTTGGTGGTGGTGGTGGTAAAGATTTCTAAAAGTTTGTATATCTATTTTTATGGGACCTTATATATGTCAATCGCAGACTGTGGCTTATTGCATGCTGTACATTTGGGGAGGGAATTTTTCAGGAATTCTAGAAGTACCTACGCTGTTTTTCAACCGAAATAAGTTTTGTTATAAGAAAACCCAATTCAGGTTTAAGCATTGCAATTTGTATGCATATTTTTTATTTTGCGTGCAATAAACAATAAGAATAAGTTCTTTATTTTTTTTTTTAAAAGTGAACAATCGCAGAGTGCGTTTTGTTCACTTTTTTTGTTTGTTCACTTCGACTTATGAAAAGGGATAGAGGCTGTGATGCCTGTTCTTACTTACTTTCACATTTGCCAGATCATAAGTGATCACTCTTGAAAACAGAAGAACATAGAAGTTATGTAATTTTAAAACTAAACAAAATTCGGTAATTTGATTAATAAGCGAAATACTCTTTACAAATCTTTACGAAAATAATATTAAACTTAACAAAAAAGGCATATTTTATCTTCTATCTTGAAGTAGGTTAAGTATTATCACTATTAAGTTGCGCTCGTAATGGCGGTAGACTGAGATATACTGTCGATACTGTCTGATTGAGAAGGACCAAACAAAGATTGGCTAGACACCACTTAGTTACCAATGAGATACTAAACTAAGATACTGAACTAAGATAATAAACTTCTACAGTTTAAGTTATAAAAAATGTAGTTTGGTAATGTCAGATTATTTAGCGGTACTTAATTACACAGACACAGAAAAACTTCTAGAAGTTGTGGTTTGATTATGTTATCGTATCTGTTTGTACATATTTACTTAAGCTAGTTTTAGTGTTTTTCTTTTATACCAACTTGATGCATAGTTATAATTGTTAATAGATTAATTTTATTTTATTGTCCTTATTGAATTGTGCTAGGTAAAGTGATAGCCTGAAACACAGGTTTAAATAAACCTAGATCGGGCCGGTCGCTGACATGCTTGCGACTGTAGAATATATTTTAGTTATAGTTTACTTATAAGTACTTATAATTAGTATGAGAAATAATACTACTGCGCTTAAATGTAGACTTTTTGTAATACTTTTTAAATAAATTATTCTTATTCTTAATGGTTATTCTAAACGCGTCCTAACGTCCGTCACTTACTTAATAGGTACCCAGACGGTCTCTGCCAAACATTCGAGTATTTGTACACAAAGGACTCTTTACAAGTTCGTCCATACGATTCATGTGTAGGGATTCTATTTTTTTGGAAGAATTTCTTTTGTGATAAATATGTAGTAAATGGCACATTTCAATCTTTGACAAATACCTATGTGGTTTTCTTGTGCGAAATAGCTTAAAACTATATAAAACAGTAGGTAGGGGTGGCGTGTAGTTTTCCTAGCTGACAAATCAGGGCCGAGGAGTAGTGGACCGTTGAGGAACGGCCTCGACGAAAGGTGGAAGTGCCAGAGTAGCCCGCAAAATAACAATTTTCTTAATTTTTTTGCATTTTGCAGGGTAGTGTCAGTCTGTATGTTGAATAAAATATGATTTGCGACCGTAACAGGACAAAAATTTTAAAGTAGAATTTGTGCGATCTAATGTATGATGATTTCAAAATGGTGGAATCGTGCTACTAATTACTTGAAAGTACAAAAAAGTAGTCATATTGCAAAAGTAGGCATCGTGCTACGAAATCGTATTTACAGAATTATAGTCATTAAAATCATTTCAATAAACTTAGAAGGTTGTATTGATTATTTGAAGGTCACCAGTGCCAGTATTAGTCAACCAAAAAGTGTCCAAATTGACGTAATAGACTCGCCGGTTGAGGAGTTAGTATATTCACTTTTAGTTGCCTCAGATTTACTAAGAAAATGTTCGTCTATGTTTTTCTTTTACAAAGAAAAACTTTCTTTTAAAAATACGAAGCGAATGACATGAAAATTCATGAAATAACTTAGGAGCATCCTTCATGAACGCAGTTAAGAAAAATAACCGGCGTTGTGATTCATATTTAAACGGCGAGCGTACTTGAAGGTTTTATTTGCTTTTCTGTGGTTAGAAAGATCTCACATTTATTGTTTATGAGTCTCGTAAAGGTTAGATGAGAGAACTTGATATTAAACTAGCTGTTGCTCCGACCTTCGTTGGCGTGAAATTATTATAAAAATTAGACTACCCTATTTGAATCGGATTTTGTTGACAATTTCAAGGGTTTTATTTGCTTTGCAGAGAACCGTAAACTTTTTCTAAAATAAAAGCAGCCTTACTCCTTCTATCAGCTATCTGCCAGTCCCGTTAAAATTGGCCCAGCCGTTTCGGAGATTAGCCGGAACAAAGAGACACAAATAATAAAAAAATATATATCAGTACCGTATATACTTTCATTCAGTAAAAAGACGTTATTTCGAAATTACAAACAGACACTTCAATTTTATTTATTTGTAAGATACCGAGAGCGGAATAGTCGTCAACTGCTTCCGAAAACTGAATTGCAGATATGGGGCTGTTTGGGCTGAAGATGTTTCGCGCAACCCTTAGTAAAGACCCTTTCGATGACTGGGACTTTTTCGAGACCCTCTAATAAGTCCCAGTCATCGAAAGAGGCTCTAATAAGTGAGTACCTCGTGTGACAAGACGATTTAAACTAGCATAATAATCTTGATCTTCCGACAATCTACTACTTTGTTTTAGCGTCATCATCTGCCTAGCCGTTTCCCAACTATGTTGGGGTCGGCTTCCAGTCTAACTAGATGCAGCTGAATACCAGTATTTTACATGGAGCGACTGCCTATCTGACCTCCACAACCCAGTTAGTACTGGGTAATACGATACCCGTTGGTAAACCTGGTTGTCAGACTTTCGAGACCTGTAACGACTGTCAAATATCTACAAATGACCGCCGGGACCAACGGCTTAACGTGCTTTCCGAGGCACGGAGAAAACTCTTTATGTAATGGGAGGTCACCCATCCACGGACCAACACAGGCAAGCGTTGCTTAACCTGAAGATCAAGTGACTGTTATTATTTAGCCACGAACTCCTCATACTTTGTTATACATACTTTGTTTTAGCGTAATAAGGAAAATAAGATGAAATTGATTAAATATTAAAACCGCAGCCCACATACAGTTTCTTATATCATAAATCAAGCTTTCCATCATAAAGAAGACGTTATTTATAAGCTGTAAAACATGTTTTATGATTTTATTCATGGCGGCATCACCTCGGAATATCAACGAGGTGATTTTAAACGTGAACTTGTGAACATTGACAATTTTCTGACGTCGTCGTTCATAAGGCGCGATTGAACTCCCTGAGTCGACGACTTTTCTATCTAGCCAGACGTTTCCACAGAAATTGACGGTTTTTAATAAAATGTCGCCGTATGAGGTTTTACATGAGATTTTGTTGAATTGAATTTTGAATATTTGGTCTGCGTGGTAAGGTTTATTAGATACTAGCTGTTGCCCGCGACTTCGTTCGTGTGGAATTTTTTTTTGTGTATGTGTGAGGAGACCACCTCGTTGGTCGAGTGGTCGCAGGCGCGACTACTAAGCATGGGGACCTGCGATCGATTACGGGGTCGGGCAGTGTTAAAAAAAATGTATATTTCAATTACATAAAAGTTATCACACACATGATTTGCAGATCACCTTTTAAGTAAGGAGACGCTTGTATTAGGGGGCGTCCATTAATTACGTGAGGCAACTTTTGCGATTTTTGGTCTGCGTGGTAAGGTTTATTAGATATTTTGTGCGTTCGTTGGTCTAGTGCTCGTATGCGCGACTATTGAGCATGAGGACCTGGGTCCGATTTCCAAATTGTTATTGGGTTTTTCCATCAAAAAAAATTATTTCTCCGTAGCAGCCACGGAGTCTGGATTTGTGTCCGGTTGATGACAATAGGCTCGGCCCTATTACATGGGACTTAAATAATGACTGGCCAAATGTAGGTGTACTATTGCTTAACCCTTTGGGGATTACAGGCTTCAGGCTTCAGGCTTCAGGGATTAAAATTCAATTGTATTGTGTAGTATTTTATATCCAGAAATAAATTCAATTAATTCTTACACGTGAGCTATGTACGGAATAAATGTAGGTGCAACCACCTGTATTAATTTCGGTAAATATGTTTAATAGTACTTGTGCGGTTCTTGGTAATTAGGTCAATCATTCTGCATTATCTGAATACTTGGGCATTGTAATAGCTGACTAAGGGATAACGTCAAGAGGATGGCAAAAGTACACTCCTGTCGAATAACATAATAGGTACTTCTGATTCTATGACATTTTTTCGCTCCATCTATCCATTAAAATTTCGCCGTCGTAAAAGGCATCTCCGCTTGATTTCTATGTTTGAGATCAAGCAGTTTTCTGCGACCTTCGTGAAATTATTATAAAAAAAACAATTGTCCCCGTTTTTGCATCATTTTGTATTGATGCTCCATTCGTATTATTTGCCCATTATATAGCCTTTTTTTTTTTTTTTTGGATAGGAAATCATCAAATGACCCCCCCCACTCTGGGCGGAGCGGGAGGGAGTGTCAGACTTGTACTGACTAAAACCCATCCATGTTCCTTCTTTGCCCTTTGTGTTCCAGGGCCACGGTGTCTCTTTCGAACAGTCCTGCAGCTCTGGCAGGCATCGGCCCATGCGGACCCCTACTCGGTTGCTGACATCTCTTTGAGGCGCGCGTGGAACACGAACGCGCCGTCGACACGGCCTGTCGTCATAAGACGGCCGGACGGCGAGCTAGCCCATAACTCGCCGTCCACAGGCCCGCGCCTACGGTGGCCGGGAGCCACCACGTGACCCCCGACGCCCAGGGCGTCTCCCGCGGCGGCTGGGACGTGAGGTTCTTTCCCTCTCACGTCCCGCCACCTCCTTCACTAGCATGACTGCTTCACAGAAGGTGGTGACGGCTTCCCATTCCCTCTCGCTCCGGACCATGGCTTGAACCAGGGCCGGACGCGAGAGATCGCCGCCGCCAATCGCCGCTACAAGGACACGGCGGTGCTCCGCCCAAGCGGGGCAGACGTCTACGGTGTGCTCCACCGTGTCCTCCGGACGATCCTCGCAGTGGAAACACCCGGGCGTTTCCTCCCGCCCGATTCGGTGCAGGAACCTCCCGAAACAACCGTGTCCGGTGAGGATCTGCGTCAGGCGGTAGGTGAGGGCGCCGTGGTGCCTCTCTAGCCACTCCTCAAAGAGGGGACTTATCGCCACTATGGTAGCGTGCCCTCCCATTATATAGCCTTCCTCTATAATGGGCTATCCAACACTAAAAAATAATTGTTCAATTCAAACCAATATTTACTGAGATTAGCGCGTTCAACCAAAGAATCTCTTCAGCTTTATAATATTAGTATAGATTTGTGAAAAAATCCTAAAAGATTGAGCCTTTCGATAATGGGCTAGAAAACACTAAAATAATAATTATTCAATTCGAACCAGCAGTATAAGATTTTAAACTATTATAGTCACTAACATCAACCACCAACCAACCAGTAATTCCTGAGATTAGCGCGTTCAACCATATAAACTCTTTAGCTTTATAATATTAAAAGATTGCATATTTTGCTAATGATTCAAACTGACAAACACGTTGGTTTTGGTATTTTTCTAGGAAGATATGATACATTCTGTAATGTTAGTCCTATCCTAATGTAATGGTAAGTTGGAACAGAAAGCTTTCCAATTTGATTACAATTTAATACAGTCAATCAATACTCTCATTTATAAAAACTTACTTTTGGAGACGACATTTTAATAGTCAACACGAGGCCACAACACTTAATAAATTTTTAAATGTTTTATTCAGACTGACAATTTCAAAGTCACGGGACTCGTGGCTAAATAATAGCAGCCGCTCGGATCGATCTTTAGGTTAAGCCGTGCTTGCCTACGTTGGACTGTGGATTGGTGACCACCCATTACATACCGAGTTTCCTCCGTGCCTCGGAAAGCACGTTAAGCCGTTGGTCCCGGGTGTCATTTGTAGATCTTTGACAGCCGTTACAGGTAGTCAGTGGCTCAAAAAGTCTGACAACCAGTCTTACCAAGGGGTATCGTATTACCTAGTACTAACTGGGTTGTGGAGGTCAGACAGGCAGTCGCTCCATGTAAAATACTGGTATTCAGCTGCATCCGGTTAGACTGGAAGCCGACCCTAACATAGTTGGGAAAAAGCTAGGCAGATGATGAATTTCAAAATCACAGGACATTTCCTTAACGTATTCAAAACTTCAAAGCTTTCATAATATTAATGCATATCATAAATAACTACCTATATTAATGCATATCATAAATAACTACCTTTATATGGAACGGTATAAAGATAATTAATTTTAGGAAACATATGAGCCACTTGGCGAGTTTTGTAAAGTTCGTGCTTTCGTAAAGTTTTATATGAATGTGTTCCATTCTAAATTGATTTTCAGATAGACTTTGGTGCCTGGAGTTAGGTGCGAAGTTTCCATAATAAGTTGAATATGATTTAGTTTGCAAACCATTTACAAAAGTTTTAAGTATCGTAAGTTTGTAAGTTGGAAATTATTTAGGTGCAAAACACTAAGTATGTTACTTTGAAATTGGCTTTGATACAAAATGGCATAATAATAATAAAGCATATTGAGGAACTGTTTTTTCGGGAAATTGAGTAATGGTACTTTACTATCAACCAACATTGTTACATGTTAATGTAACATAACACCATGCCTGTAATCCCAGAAGGATTAGGCAGAAGTGTACCTAATAGTACACCCACTTATCGACAGTTATGTTTAAGTCCCATGTAATGGGGGCAAGCCTATTGCCATCAACCGGGCACAAATCCAAACTCCATGACTGCTACTGAGAAATTCCTGATGGCAAACATCCAATAATACTTTGCCCGACCTGGGAATCAAATCCAGGACCTCCAGGTGCCTCAGCTATCGTCGCGCTTCTGACAACTAGACCAACGCGACAGTCAATGTGTTTTGAATAAAATGTAATCTATGTATGATCGGGTATCAACTACTACACAATGAAAAAGTTTTTATGAAGTGAAAGTTTTGTTTTGATGTTTTGTTTTTGATGATGATGATGAAGCTAGCAGACAAAAAAACAAAAACAATTAATTACGTCCAAATATTAGATAATCTATTAGACTATGGTTTGAAAGGACTTTACAGTGTTTAAATGAGAGTTTAGAGTCGTTTAATAAAATAATATTTTTGGCAACAATCGTTGCCAAAGGTAAAGTTCGAATTTTGGTTTTGAAAACTATAGTTGCCAGAAGCAATTGAGTGGTTCAGTGGTAGCCCAATGGTTACTGCCGAGACTTGCTCTTTTCTTTGTGTAACTTATTTCTTACCATCATCTGCTTAGCCTTTTCCCAACTATGGTGGGTTCGGCTTCCAGTCTAACCAGATGCAGCTAAATACCAGTATTTTACATGGAGCGATTGTCTATCTGACCTCCACAACTCAGTGAGTACTGCTAAATAATACGATACCCCTTGGTAAGACGGAGTTACGGGCCACTGACTACCTGTATCGACTGTCAAAGATCTACAAATGACAGCCGGTACCAACGGCTTAATGAGCTTTTCGAGGAGGAAACTCGGTATGTAATAGGTGGCCACCCATCCACGAAACAACTTAGGAAAGCACGTTATTTCTTACCGCTGCAACTGCTCTCAAAACAGTGAAGGAAAACATCGTGTGGAAACCGGTATGTCCCAGGACGAAATATTCAAAGACATGTAAGTTCCACCTAAACACACTGAGTTTGCGTGGTGGATATCCCACTCCCTCTTACAGAGAGGAGACCTGTGTCCCAGCAGTGGGAACATTACAGGCTAATTTTGCTAAGAGGCCAGTTTTTACTGGTTTTATTAACCCTGACGTACGACCGACTGTATTCATAGACAGGTGCGAGTTAACATTCAGGCCAAGTTTAGGGACACATTAATCAGTTTTTCGGAAACCCATTTATCCCTCAGTTGGTGCCGGCGGAATACTAATCTAGACGGCTCTTTAGGGAGCCGTGACGGTTTTAGATCCGGAGTAATGACGTGAAAAATAGATCGTGTTTTTGAATAAATGTTGAGGGTTACAGACTGTGTATTATGTTTATATATTCTTAATTGTAAAATGAAATGTAAAACAATTTCATGTAGCGGAGATGAGAATGTGAAGAAGGATGTGAGGAGTGACCAGAATGGATAGTATTTGAGGAAGTTTGAAAGTGGCGCCTGTTACAGAAGAATTGAAAGAAGTCGTTTGTCTTGGTATGGACATGTAGTGACGAATGATAAAACGCATGTGTCTAAAAGGGTGATGAATATGAACGGTGATGAAGATGAATGAATAGAGAGAGAAGAGTGGAAGGCCAAAGAAAAGATGGATGGATTGTGTGAGGAATGATATGAAAGAGAAAGGAGTAAGTAATGCCGTGACGTCTGACAGGGCAGAATGGAATAAGAAAACATGTTGCGCCGACTCCAAGTAGAATGGGACAAGGACTGGAAGATGATAATTTTCTCCATTGTAACTTTTTCTTTTCTTCATTGTTTCTTTTTGAGGAGCTCATGGCTAAATAATAACAGCCGCTCGGATCGATCTTTAGGTTAAGCCGTGCTTGCCTAGGTTGGTCTGTGGATGGGTGTCCACCCATTACATACCGAGTTTCCTCCGTGCCTCGAAAAGCATGTTAAGCCGATGGTCCCGGGTGTCATTTGTAGATCTTTAACAGTCGTTACGTAGTCAGTGGCCCAAAAAGTCTGACAACCAGTCTTACCAAGGGGTATCGTATTACCCAGTACTAACTGGGTTGTGGAGGTCAGAAGGCAGTCGCTCCATGTAAAATACTGGTATTCAGCTGCATCCGGTTAGACTGGAAGCCGACCCCAATATAGTTGGGAAAAGGCTAGGCAGATGATGTAACTTTTGTAATATTATTTTTTGCTTTATCACATCTATTCGCACTGTTCATTAAATAACGAATTCTTTAATTATGCTTTGGTCGATAAATGTGCGTCAGTTAAAGTAATTTTTAGCAGCCACCCGGAGTCAAAATTTGTACCAGATTGGATAAGCCATAATTAAAGAAGATTAATGTAACTAAGATGGTCTAGTGGTCGCAAAACCGACTGTTGAATAAGATGTCCTGGGTTCGATTACCGGGTCGGGCAAAGCATTATTGGATTTTTCCATCAGGAATTTCTTCGTAGCGGTCACGGAGTCAGGATCAGTGCCCGTTTGGCTCACCCCCTATTACATGAGACTTTAACATAACTGGCGAACTATTACACCTCGTATTAATCCTTGGAGAATACAGGCGTGTAGTTACATTAAGATCGGTTGTAACAGTTGTCATAGTATTTTGACCTTTATGATGTACCCACGCGGCTTTGTCTGTCGCTTGACATTGCTTGAACCCGTTGAACAATCTTACCTTGCATAAGAGATTGATCAACTTTATTTACGTTTGTTAATATTTTGCTACAAGCTAATAATCTTCCAAATCTCTTGCTTTGGGTTCCAAAATAACAATACCATGATTTAATAAAAGAATGCTTTTGCGGTAAAGTTGAAAATCTATTAAATAAATTTGACAGATTGTAGCATCTTGATGTGCTGGCGTCTGTACCTTTCATAATATTCATTAATAGCTCGTAGCGTCCGTAGCTCGAAGCGTCCGCAGCTCCTAGCGTCCGTAGCTCCTAGCGTCCGTAGCTCCTAGCGTCCGTAGCTCGTAGTGTCCGTAAGTCGTAGCGTCCGCAGCTCGTAGCGTCTGTTCTATGGTCCGTAGCAGTCAAACAGGATATATTAATTCTTGCTACAAAATATGGACATAAGTATGTTTGTGAGTCTGTTTACAGCGTCAATACTGTAATAATCACCTACAATTCCTTAAAAGTTTTATTTGGTGGTGAGAATATAATTTGTTTCAATCTTCATAATTTTCAAATTCTGGCTGAAAACTGCGGAGTCAAGTTAAGTTATGTAAACCCATTAACACACGACCTTTTAAGTCCCAAAACTGTATTTTAAACTATTTTACTACCCTTAAATGTTCCCTACAGTTCGCTAAAATCGGGCTCTCGTGTAAAACAGTCTTAATAGTCCCTTCGAATAACTTAACTGTAGTTTCCCCGAACAAGCGCGTTTAGACTTTTTATTTCACAATCTCTTTGTAAGGCGGGGATTTTCAGCTTTGTTTAATAGTTTTAAGCTCCGAGGAATATTTACTGCGTGTAGAAGACCACTAACTATCCTACTTTTACTTAGTATCCCGTTAGGGAGCTGTTTTAATAACGATTAGGATAGAATTTTAAATACGCTTTTTGTTTTCAAACGTTGCTAATTCCTTTGTGATATAAATGACGAGTGTACGGACCTCTTTTAGCTTCTTGAACTTAGTTAAAGGTCAGTTTAATTAAAATGATGAAAACTGTTTGCTTCCTCAGTTAAGTCAACTGACGCAAAGATGGATAGGATGTTATGTACACCTTAAATTGAACTGTACTACTAAAGTAACAATATATTTTGTGATGGCAATAATTATGTTCTACTTAGGACACTTCATTTTTATTTATGCCCAAAAACATGACAAGTTTCAACTGAATTTATCTCTCACCCCCTCTGTTGTCCTCAGGTGCACACAGCAGTCCAACAAACCGGCTTTAAAAGAGTAAAGCGGGGATTTCGCCCGCTCAGGCTGCCGGAGCCTGCGCCGGCGCCAGCGGCAGAGCCCCGCGACCCCTACTTCCCCCTGCAATGGTACTTGAAGAACACGGGTCAGAATGGGGGAAAACCTAAATTGGATTTGAACGTGGAGGCGGCGTGGGCCCTGGGGTATACCGGGATCAATGTTACCACTGCTATTATGGATGATGGTTAGTATCATTCTGTAATATTATTGGCGTTATTGTGTACAACAAACATATGAATTAGGTAATGAAGCCATGAAGAACTTGATGTGCTGTCGACTGTACCTTCAGAGGTTTTTGAACTTAAGTTTTTCTAGTGGCTAGCAAGTAACATCTTGCTGTAATTTTACGGAGGCCCGTAACAATTCTTGTGCTAGGAGTAGTAACATTACCACTCTTAACGCTGAACATTGATTTCGCTGACTTTGTGTAGTTACAAAATTAGAATCCAGCTCTTGTACCAGTTTACATTTGTTAGCTTGAAGTATACAATATGGGTTAGAAATGTACAGTAGACCTCAAAAGTGCAGCACCATGCTAAAGATTACATTGCTATGAACTGTGCGAGCGCGATACAGCAGTGTGTGTGCGTGTGCGTGTATGAGTGATGTCTCAACATTCTACACATAACACACACTAATGAACTGTCGTCACACTACGCGAAATAGCATTATATTTCTGTTGCATTTAGAATACACATCATAGTGATGACCTGTTCTTACCATTGCATTGTTAAAATTCGCGTAGTATTAACATGAGTTGGTAGCTGTTTGGGCTGAGCATGGGTTCACGATCAATGAAGTCCAAGTTCGAATCCATGTTATAACAATGTGTGGCTGTTTTTTGTTTCTTTGAAACCTTAATTATATTTGTATTTTAAGCAGAAAGTCGTTAGGTATTTATGTTTATTTATGATATAGTTATGCTTATTATTTATTTTTTATAAGAAGTTAAATATTAGATAGTTATTGTATTATTATTTAAACTCATTAATTGATTTTTATTTATGATTTCGGTGTTGGAAGGTGGAAATAAAAAAATCATGCTGAATGATAACAAAAATGTTTATTCGTTTTATTTATTTATAAAATTAACAAACTTTTATGAGAATGTGACGTCACATTCCTATCTAGGCAAAAAAAAGTTCTCTTATCACCGTTCATAAGATTTTTTGTTGTATACCCACTTAGTCAATTCATAATAAGAATAACATAACACGGAAAGGATATTCTAATAACACAAATATAATTGTTGATACCCGCTTATTATAGGTATCAGTATTCAGCAGAGTTAATTGAATACTATGAGTATGAGTATAATATATGAGTTAGACTTTATGAACGTGTTTTTTTAATGTAACGTCACATTGAATGTATTGAGGTTATAGCTTAAGTGTTCATTTTCTTGACGAAAAGAATATTGAAACTAAACCCCAATTTAAGATCATTAAATTTAAAATTTATTTCTTAATTTTTTATTTTTTTATTTACGGTTATGTTAATATTACTAAATATTTAGTTACCCGGTCTACTTATTAAATTAAGTATTATTATTTTTTCGCCATAAATTAAGTCTTCCTTTTGGCAAGACTTGAAAGTCTTCTCGTCAGAAAATACAGTCACCTCCCAGTTAAAATGTAAATAATCTCGAGCAAAACGTAGTCTTTCCTCCCTGTGTTTTTGTGTCAAAAATGGTTTTTAGCTGGCTTCCGATGATGTAAACCTTCAGCATGGAATGCATGGCGAACAGTCTGTAATGTAGTATCCAATTGCTCTGCAAACATTATAGTTGGAATGAAACCATTTGTTTCATATTCTTCCACCATAAAACGTCGCTGAGTCGGGTTAATAAGCGGCGGCCTTTCACTTCTTAGATGACTCTTCAGACTACCTTCTTCCTCAAACCTCTTTACCCAACGGCTAACAGAATTTCTAAAAAAAAACAAAATATGATTACACACTTGCAACTAGCAATTTATTTAATAATAAGAAAATCACACACCACAACTATCATCATAATAATTATAATTTTTAAAAATAACTTACACATTTTAAGCCAGTTTCAGTTGAAATTTGAGAAATATTAAGCCCATTTTTACGCAAAGTGACAATATTTGCCCTGTCATCAATACTAATATTAGCTTGCATCTTGAATAAAGACAATCAAACAATACGCTAATCGTAATAATAACACAAACGCTCGAAACAAAGTTCACCAACTAACAACGTCATAACTAACTACTTTGTTCAATCCAGAAGTTTATTTTGTTTCACATTCACCCTCATCTTTTTTGTTAATAATAAGTTCCAACTAATATTTAGAAAAACATATCTCATCGGGTCTAACGTATCATTTATAATTAAAACACAAAAAGAGTAATGTCACTTGGGTTCGAACGCAGAGTATACAGTGCGAGACATTTTATCTATAGCGTTAACCGCTAAGCCAGATAGACACATAATTGTTTGTTTGAAATTAAATATCACTAACTTAATACTCCGTCGCGACATGACAGGCTTGTCACTAAGGCAAATGATCATTATATCGCACTCTTTCTGACTAGATAATTATGAAAGAGAGCGATATACGAGATCGTGTATGTGTGCAAAATATTTGTTATGGAAAAAGGTCGTAAGTGCGACTTGTTTTGATGCGATCGTTTTGTGAAACTGCTACTGCACTTATGGTCTCTACTGTACGTTCAGTTGGTGATTTATGCTGAAGGTCTAATCATATCGCAATATCTTCAAGAATACTATATTTCATACTTAACATCACAAAACACTCTGTATTCTGTTAAATCTACCATAGTCTGTTATTCTTTTGTTAAGACGTAGATATTGGTGTGGGTTACATGTTCGTGATCTTTAGCTTTTAAGAATTTTTTGTATTTTTCGCAGCATGTAACTGTTTTATGTCCGTAATAAATAAAATAAAATAAAATAAAACATATTCAAACTAAAGGCCAATGTGTAAAAAACATGATTCATCCTTGTCTCTGAATACCTGCGTAATCATCACACGAAAGGTACACATTGCCATGCAATTTTAATTTAATCTGTTACAAAAACACGGTCCCAAATTACAAAAAAAGGAAACTTGTCTCTGAAAACCTTGTAGCTACGGAACGTGCTACCTTTTCAATGAATATTAATAAGGAAAATATAATTACGTCCTATGAGAGGATAATAATGAATAAATTATATGTATAATATAGAGAGTCTCCGTTAGATGCCGGTTTTAATAAAAAACACAGATATTAAGAGGCCGTATGCGAAATTTTACCGGTTTTGCTAATTTACGTGATTTTACAGACGTGTGTCATACAAAAGGTACTGTATTTGTATAAGTATTAATGTACAACATAAACGACCATTTTAATTCTGAGCTAAAGTATAAGATACTTTTTATTGAGTATTATAGTACGAGATTTAGTTTGTTTTAAAAGATTTTTTTGTTGCTATTTTTAATTCATTTATTTTTCAGGAAATGGATTGATTTTGAATGACATTTTATTTCTATTGTTTTAATTTTATAAATGAGAGTCCTAAGTAGCCGAAATCAAAAGCAATTATTTGCCCATTTTCTCCAAAATTTAACTAAGTAAAATAGTGGGTTCGAACCCAGGCAGGCGCATTACTTTGTGTAATTTATTTCTTCACCACTGTTATCAAAACGGTGAAGGAAAACATCGTGAGGAAACCGGCATTTCATAAAACCAAAAATTATAAGACATGTGATATCTACCAACCCGCACTGGGCCCGCGTGGTTTATTATAGCCCGCTCCCTTTCACAGAGAGAAGGCCGTGTGTCCCAGCAGTGGGAACATTATAGGCTGATTGTGCTATGCTAAAATATTATTTTTACTCAAAATTTTATGTCAGAGTGGTAAAAAATGATGCGTAAATTTTCTAGACGTCTTTCACAACAATACATTTAATTTTTTTTATATACCCTTTCGACGTCAAAATGATTCGTAAATATGTGATATTCTAAACCTCTTACGGCAAAACAGTCGCCGGTTTGCAATTAAAATAAAAGAAGTAGCTCATTCACTAGATCATTATTGAAATTATCTTTCATGCTGTGCATTAAAACTGATAGAAATACAGTATTTTAACATTAAAATCACGTAAATAAGCAAAATCGACAAAATTTTGTATATGGCCTCTTAATATGCCTTTGACTTATGATGCCAGAGAAAATAATGATTTTTTTCATAAAGCTTATCCGTCTTATTTCTTCATCAAATTAATTTTGTCAGATACAGGATCTGATATCGTTTTCTTGGCTCTTATTAATATAATCTGTTATACATACAAACATTTTTCCATGGCAGAAGACCGTGTGAGTATTGTACTTTGGAATCAAACAGAGGTTTCTATTAAAAATAAAGATTTTGAAAGCTACCTACTATTAATATAATATATTATTTATTTATTTAATTACAACAGTTAAGTTAACAACCAAGTACAGTAATTAAAATTATAAAAAATAATTGAGATAATTATGACACATATTAAAACATACAAAATAACAAATTAAAGGAACATTTAAAGTGAAAACATAAATAAAATAAGATTAACAACACTTTCATAAATTCCTCTCACAGTACTTTTGACATACCAATAAAATCTACCTAATTTTTTGGGGTCTAAAATCATGTAGCTGTTTGCTAGCCGATGTTCCTTGTAATATAACGTTATTAAAACCATAATTACTTAATTTTTCTTATTTTTTGTTGCAGGAGTTGACTATATGCATCCAGACTTGAAGTACAACTATGTAAGTATACTCGTTTACTGGTCATAGAATAGTTATCTGTAAAACCATTTCATTCAAATAGCTGTAGGTTTAAATAAAAGGATTCAGGACCTTTTTCGGTTATGGGAGCCCATATTAAAGGACACACGCTGGTGTGTTTAAAAACTGACACGCTCTCTCCTCTCGCTCTTATATCCCCATGGGATGGCAATCCGACCCGACCGGAGATAGATCTGGCGGAGGGCTACTTCTGCAGCAACGGCTGTAATGTACTTTATGAGGCACGGGGATCTCATACCACCAACTTCCTAAATTGAGAAATTCTCAATAGAAAAACCCAATAAGCACTATGCGAGACCTGGGAATCGAACCTAGCATCCCATACTCAGCAGACGCGCTCACGACCTCGAGATCAATGAGGCAGTCAAATATTAATCGGGTCTTTAAATACCTAATCACAGGAGCAAATTAAACACAAACATATTTTAGAACAATTTAACAGCCTCTTCAACATTTAACAAAAAGTAAAACCTTCCATAATTCAAACTACACGTTGAATTAAACAAAGATTCATTAATCTTTTACAACAAAAATGAAACGCTTTATCGTCCTGTTCCACGTAATGAGAAGTGAGATTTGTTCCACAGTTGAATTTTAAATGAACACCTTCACGGGCACTGAGCTTGTTCAAATATTTAAAGCCGGGCGCGAAATAATAATTTCGTTCGTGTAAATAGGCTTTTCTTTTTGCTTAGTAACGTCTGTGGTAATCAGTGGGAACTTTGGAAAAGATGGTGGGATAATTTTTATTTGGAATTGTCGTCAAATTCCCTTCCCATCATTCTCATCATCTGCCAAGCCTTTTTCCAACTATGTCAGGGTCGGCTTACAGTTTAACAGGATACGGCTGAATACCAGTATTTTTCATGGAGCGACTGCCTTTCTGACCTCCACAATCCAGTTGGTAATCAATGATATAAGATACCCTTAGAGAAAATTGACTGTCAACCTATCGGGCCACTAAGTACATCTAACGCTGTCAAATTCCTTTCTCAATTAATTAAATTAAAAATATTATTGCTATGATATACTGATTATAAGTATTTTAATAAGTTATGAATTTTTCATAAAAGACATCATTACACATCTTTAAACGTACTTACATAAGTAATGTTCTACTATTATCGAGGACATAATAAGTAGGTTCAAGCAAAAATCAACAGTGAAACGTGTCTGAAAACCATTTTGAACCTTATTTTTTGGCCACGAGATTTTAGATTTGAATATTTTCATGTGTATAAGAGCAGTAACAATATTGCGTGCGGTTATGAAGGCACGTACGAGTTTCCTGATGATATTGTTTGATTAATTTAAAATTATGACTGTGTAAGTGTGTAGGTGTTATTGTTCCTTTTCGTTTTATTAGGTACCTCTCATTCTCTGATTGTGTTGTAACTGCCTATTTGGTCTAGTGGTGCAAGCATCATGGGTTCGATTCCTCGGTCAGGAAAATCATTTTTGGATTTTTCCATCAGGAATTTTTCAGTAGTAACCCGGATTCCTATGTTGTATGGTAGATTGTTGGCAATAGGCTCGTCCCCAGTTAGTCACTTAAACATACCTGTCATGTGGGTGGGTTGGGTACTATAAGTACACACCTGCATAACCATTCGGGGATCACAGGCGTGATGTTAGGTAATTTCGTCAAGTCCCTTAGTTATTAAGTACGAAATGTATTGGAAAAAGAACAACTAAATACGTCATATTCTTGTAATACAAGAGAGTAAATCGTCCCAAAAGCTTCAAGGTCAATTTAGTAAAATAAACTAAAGCCTTGTGTAATATTTTTACGGTGGATATTGTACTTATACAACATTAGTTTTAGTATATGCGAAACCTGAAACACGTGTCTAGTATTTTTATGTAAAGAAGCTATGTACAAAATTTCAAAACTGTATCATGAAAAATCAAAGTTATAAGCTTGTTCTGTTACCTGGTTGTCCGCACAAAAACGTGGTCACCACGCGGCCCACCGCGCGCAGTCCAGCGTTGTCTTGAGCTCATTGATAATAATAATTTGGCAGTATCTACCCAAATGATTGCGATAGGTATTTAGTGTCGCTCGGTGTCCAACTTGTAACTTTCTAAAAATATTTTTGGGACAAAATATAACGTAAACTTATACTGTCACTAACAGGATATCTTCCGTGATTGTTCATTCAATCAATCAACAACCATAGCCAGCCGCACCGAGAGGACAAAGCTACAAGCTGATTCACGCCACCCAATGCACAATTATGTTCCAGTGCCCCAGAGGCTGAAAAGCCGTAAAAGCTTTTTTGGGTGCGTTGGCCTAGCTAGCCCAGCGAATAGTAATGCCTCCACAGCGAGATGTGATCTCTGGCGAGAGCTGCTTAAGCCCCCTGACGGCTTCATCGAGCCGTCTGAAAGCCTTCCACCTGGACATGCTTTGCCGTGGTCGACTTGGAAATCTCTGAATAGACTCCGAACCCAAGTCGGCCGTACCAAGGATAATTTCTCTAGATGGGGGTTCATGGTCGGCTCAGATCTCAAATGTTTATGCGGCGTGTCTCCACAGACAATGGGTCATCTTCCATCTTGCGCTGCATGCCCTAACACTTGCACACTTGACGATCTTATGACTGCATCAGCGAGCGGAATTTGCGTAGCTGAATTTTGGGCCAAACATATATAATAAAAATTTGCCATCGACACGCTAAGAAGAATCAACAATCACGGAAGATATCCCGTAAGTGACAGTATAACTTTAGTTGTAAACCGTGAAAGCTTAAAACAGTGTTTAAAATATATCGTGGTTAAAAAAATATTGGAATCGATTCAGTTACTTATTCTGAACAAACTATATTCAGGTTTCGCAAATACTAAAAATAATGTTGTATATTTTACGTAACTCGGAGATTCGATTACATCTAAAACAGTCTGGCCTTGAGTATGATAAACTTAGAGCTTTTCTTCATGAACTTGAAAATAATTTCAGACATATTTAATCTCGGTATTTTTTGCCGTTGTTGAAAAAGTTTTTAACGAATTTCGGTATCTGGTGAAATTGAATTTGATTTTACTTGTGATTAAATTATTGGGCAAAAATTTTTTTGCGATGTTTTAAGATTAGCTTGCGTCTTTGCCACTTGTATAAATATATTATGGCAAAATATATTGACAAAGGTGCTTTGAAGAGAATTTTCGATAACTTTTTTTAAGAAAGCTTGTACACTTATAGTCTGAGCAGAAAACAATAACAAGCCTTCACAGAGGATACCTACATCTATAGACCTACCGCTTTAATGAGTCCTCGCGAAGGTATCAATTTAAATGGAATATTCTGAAGGTTAATCACGTATTGGTTCAATCAGTATCGTAATACCTGGATTACGATTATTTTAAAGCAAATAACCTGTGGGATACTGTTAGGACTTAATGATGCTAATGTGCCTTTGTTGGGGCCAGGCGGAGGACTCATTAAAGCGGTCGGTCTATAAAGATTCTGTCAGTTTGTATGAAACAATTCTATCAATTCTTTCTGGCAGTTTTATATTGGTGACTTGATCGGATTTAAAAAGTTCGCAAGTCTTACTAGAAATCCTCCATTTCAGCCGTTTCTTCGGAACAGGTTTTAATTGGCAGAGTTTACTGTATCGCCTTGACTCTGTTTTCGGTAATTACTGAGAGTTAATTAATCTTTATTCTGGCTTAATGCTGAGCTTAACTGTGCGTGCAAATTCATTAGGATTTAGCGGGGATTTCGCTCAATTACCATTAGTTAAAAGTAACCTCGACCAAGTTTAAGCAAATTGAGCACAATTTGCTTAAACTTATTCGAGGTTACTTTTGAGTGAAGTTTGTCGTGCGGTTCTATGGAGTGTCATTTTGGTAATATTCCCATAAAGTTATACTTTTGTAGATACCGGTCTGTTAGAGCCCCGTTTGGATAGTAACGTCTACTATCGCAAAGCTGATACTATACATAACATCAGGCCTGTAATCCCCGAAGGGTTAGACAGAGGTGTACCTAATAGTACTGACGTTTCGCCAGTTACAAGCTTGATATTATGTTAGCTGTTTATCATAGCGACGTCTATCACACCCTGGGCTGTGTGTAAACCCAACTTCCAACCTTGATGACTGCTCATTGAAAGCTTGTTTTAAATGAGTGTTGAAGTAAACCATCGAGTTATGTTTCATTTTACAGATCCACAGAATATTTAATTTCGTAAGATTTTACTGAAATTGAAAACAGAACCTTTCCAAATAGCTTCAGCGCTTATGAAAACAGAACCGTGTAATAAGCTCTTGTAATTCGTCACACTCTGCTTGGGTAGTAACAACAATAACTGGTTAAAATACATGATCACATCACACTAACACTATAAAGGCGAAAGTTTGTGTGTGTGTGTATGTATGTATGTTTGTTACTCTTTCACGCTCAAACGGCTTAACGGATTTGGATGAAATTTAGTATCAAGATAGCTTATGTTCTGGTTTAACACATAAACTACTTTGAATCCGGGAAAAATGCGGTGTTCCCGTGGGATGATCAAATAACTCAAATATGGTTTTCCCGAATTTTGACTAACATCGTCTCTTTGGCAGCCAAAAGTACTAGGCTAGCATAAATTCAAAGTGTTGTTTATTCAAACGAGGTAGCTGTGGCTGTATGCAGTTAGGGTAGGTAGGATAGGTAGGTAGTGTAGGTAGGTAAGGTAAGTAGGAAATTAGGTAGCGACACTATCGAATGGTGTAATAATACAGGGTGTTTTTTTTTCAAAATACACGGGTTCGATTCCTGGCTAGGAACATTGATTTTCCAAAAATCCAATGATGCAGTTTTAGTTTTCATTAAAATCTGGCTCGAGACTCCTTTGAGTATTTTTCGCTATTCCTCAAGGTTTCGGATTTGGCCATCCACGCCCACTGGATGAATATGAAACGTATTCTGTTTTACCAGTTTGTTTTTATTAGCTGTTTTACATATATTTTGTACCCTGTAGGCATTGTGTGTATTGTCCGTATTGTTTGACCAGCACAATTATAATGTTTGTTTAAAATGTTTGAACAAATATTTGCGAGCTCCGATAGCTGTGGAAGTTCTCAAGGGTTTGTTTTGAAATGTAATGTGGTTATAAAAGGTTATTGCTGCTGAGCCCTTTTTTAGCAGTTGAATTTTCGTGGAATATAATGGAATATATTGCACAGCTGTGGGATGATGCAGGCTAACAGTATCAGTATTATGACGAATTGGAAGTGTACCAAAAATATAGCCATAATCTGCAAACATGATTAACTCTTTTTTTTAATTCTTGTAATTTATTTGTCGTAGAACGCGGAGGCTTCGTATGACTTCAGCAGCAACGATCCGTTTCCCTATCCAAGATATACGGACGACTGGTTCAACAGGTATGTTAATATTTTTTCATCATCCTTTAGGTACTGTCCCACTGCTAACAAAAGCTTCCCTCAAGTCTGTCCAGGAACTCTTTTCTTGCGCCACTTTTTTCTGGGTATAGTCCCAGAAAAAAGTGACGCGCGGTCTACAACATGTGGTGCCGGAGATAACGACATATCGTTATGATATTAATTGCATTTTGAAAACAGCTGTATGACAACTTTTCAAGGCACTGCACAGTTGACCAGTGGCTGAGTGATACGCGCGTTCGATTCCCGCACGGAACAAATATTTGTATGGCCTACAGGTAGTTGTTCCGGGTGTTTGTGTATGTGAGTGTAAATGTTTGCAAACACACCCACGATAGGTACAGGAGAAGTTCCTAGTATGGGGTACAGGAGAAATTCCTAGGCATATATGTTCAAAAAAAAATGCAATTTGAACAGAAGCAGACATTTTACAAAACAGCAAGAGAGACGCTGTTTGTGACCAATCATTATACAATCCGATGATGACAATTAAATCAACGAAAATTTAGACCTTTTTGTCACAAATACAGAAACAGACAATCATGTCAATAGCAATAACAGCCTATAATGTTCCCACTGCTGGGACACATGGCCTCCTCTCTTTGAGAGGGATCTACCACGTGGGCCCAGTGCGGGTTGGTTATCATTTTAATAAGTACTTACTTTAATTATAACAATAATCCGTAACAACAAAAAGTTCCAAAAATAATTATAATTCATATATTCTCAAATCTAGAGCAAGCAAGGTCGTCTGCGACATTAAAATATAATTCCATGATTAAATATTAAATTTTCCAATATTTAATGAAAAGGGTATAATTACTTAGGACTTAGCTATGTAAACCCATGTTAATTAATTCAACTACGTACCTCAGTTTAGGTAAAACCTTAATGTATATTTAATAGATGTTAGTTTAGGCAACGACTATGGAAGGATGACTATGATTTTAGGGTTCAAACTTTGATTTCGGTATAAGTTCTGATGAGAGGAAATTAAATGTAAATTCGAGGAGTTTGTACAGCGAGTAACTGAAACGTAATTAAAAGTTATTTTCAGAGATTTATTAAAACCATGGTATAATAATATAATACAAAACAGTTATATTTACGCTGCAATCCATACACACTTCTTTCGGTTTGTAAAACTCAAACTCAAACTCAAAGCATTTATTTAAATTAGACAATTATAGGCACTTTTGAATGTCAGAAACTAGTACTACTAAGCATCTTATACATAATTTTTACCTTGCTGCCACCATGAAATGTTTCATTGATTTTAATGAATCTACAACATGACTGATCTTACCTAATTAAAAGTTTCAACATTTTGTTTAATAATTAAACTGGATTAACGGCAGGGAAAAAGGATCATGATATATTGATTTCGAAACATAATAATAACTGTGTTCGAATACAATTTAATAATGTAAAGTTTTGTACCTAACATTTTTTTTTTTTTGTATTAAAGTTTTTATTTCACCCTTTTTAGTTGTGGAATTTCTCAGAAATCTTTGTCAAGTATCAATTTTTAACAATGTAACTGGAAGTTATAAGCACATCATCCACATAGACGAAGAAGAAAAAAGTGTTTCTTATAGAGATAACTCATTAAGTACCGAAGCAAAGTTAATAAAATTGAGCGACCATTGCGCAAGCTTCCTCTTACAAATGAAAAAAAGAATCACTTAAATCGAACTAGTAAGCACGGAGAAAACGGTGTACATAGATGAACAAAAAGAGACTGGCTGAATATATACCCACCTCCTTTTTTAGAAGTCGGTTGAAAAAAGAAAACACATTTATTGTTACACAGATACGTGCATGCAAAAAAAAAATATAAAAGGAAAACACTTCTCACACTTTTCTCTGAGACATCTTTCCACGCCATTCACCACACACATATTGCCGATTCCACGACAAAATTACATTTTTCGAAGCATTTTGTCAGCTGTCGAACACTATACGAGTTTCTGCGAGTTTTCCACTTAAGTAGCTGTCTTGCTAAGTTAAAGTCGTCAAGTTAGAGGCTTCGTATTTCGAGTGAGGTTAGATTGAAACCTTGTCGAAGTAAATAGTGGTAGGGCTAAGTTCTAGACTAATAGATAGTTGTTAGAGCTCGATCAGTTAAATTGGAGGGCTGTGTTGGTTGAAATTGGTCGCAATTTAGATTGGTGAATAAGTAAGTAATTGATTAAGTATCAATAATTCAAGGTGTAAACGGACCCTTTATAAAGCCGTCAAACCAAGCATTTTTACATCAAACTACGCAAAAATTATTGCTGGGAAACGATTTTTTTTTCGGGGTCAATAATAACGAATGCACAAAACATTGTGCTGATGAATGCATTGAATAGTAAGGGTGTCATTGAGGTACCTATTTAAAGTAAAGTTGTAGCATTTAAAATGGAATTAAAAAAAATTAGATCTTTAATTTTTTTTTTAAATAAAAAAAAAACGTTGCCCCATTCTGGGAATTTGAGAGAGATATTGGGGAATATCTCCGTAAGTAGAAGGTTCCCAGGTATGGTCAACAAAAAAAATATCGTAATGACGGAGAGAACAAGTGCCTCTCGACTTCATTAAGAGTATACTTTATACCTTTATTTTAGCCTAAACAATTTTCGTATTTCTACAGCAGTATTCAACAGGATTGACGTTAACTTTTCGGCAGTTTATGTCAATCCCATCCATTTTTGACTCTTCTTTCGACTCCGACTCTTTCTTTGTAGGTAGTTTTTATCAGTAACCATACAATATTATAATTTTGAAACTAGTTATTTTTTATTACTTATGTTCTGGCACTATTAGGCACACCTCTGCCCTACCTCTCAGGGAGTACAAGCGTGATGTTATGTTTTTGAGACTGCTTGGTTAATTGAGTGGTGGTAAACGTGTTTGCTGAGCATGGTCCTGGGTTCGATTCCCGGGTCGGGCAACATGTTATTAGGTTTTTCAATAGGAATTTCTCGTAGTAGCCACAAAGTTTGGATTTCCGGTTCTCGCCCCCTATTATGTGGAACTTAAACATAAGTAGCAAAATATGGGTTGCACAATTAGGCACACCTTAGCCCTACCCCTCATGGAGTACAGGTGTGATGTTATGTTCTTGAGAATTCATAAACTATGTAATATAAAAATCATGTGCAAAGAAAATGTAAATGCTTTCCTTATTTTCCTCACGATATTTACATAGCTCTTTTAAAATATGCCTTGAACGTGTTTTTTAACGTTGACACGCTTTCACATTGATTTAGATTTGAAAATAAATCTCTATTCTACATTTTTCTTTAATAAAAGTCTTCATAAATTCATATTTATTCAGTACTTTACCATTTTTATGAGAGCAAAAGATGTGGGATGCTTTTGGAACATGGAACCCGTTTTATTAATGTCATTGTCTTTTTGAAACTAGAATATAACTCATAATCCCCGAAGGGTTAGGCAGAGGTCTACCTAATAGTACACCCACATTTCGTCAGTTATGTTAAAGTTCCATGTAATAGGTGGGCGAGCCTATTGCCATCAAGGGCTGTTTTTGTTCGGGGCCATACCTGAGAACCTTCTAATTACGGAGTTATTGGGGGTCTAAGTTCCAACTTTTTACAAGTTTTAAATACTAGTTTTTAAGGTTTTTACTTTAATACCTCCATCACCCGTTTACTATTCAACGCATCCATAAGCACAATGATTTGAGTGCATTACATTGAGTTTTACCGTAAAAGGTTATTTTTTACCCCAAAAAAAAAGTCGTTTCCCAGCAATAATTTTTGTGTAGGGTTACTTAGTTTGATGTACAAAACGCTTGGTTGACAGCTTCGTGAAGGGTCCGTTTACACCTGGTATTATTTCTTTAATTTGCAAAGCAGCTTGTTTTTGCTAAACCATCGGTTGGTACACATTGTAAATTTAATGTCGTTTAAAATTTATAATTAAAACTAATCCGCCAGTAGAAATCCAGATTTTTTAAATAACATAATACACAGAGGCCTTTTACCGATGGAGGTAAGCAGAAACTAAAGTAAGATCACCATTGAATAAATAAAAAAAAATTCGCTTTGGACGTAAGAGTTTTTTTTTTTAAACTATGCTCCACACTAGGAATACCTCCTGTATTGTGGGTGCGTTTATAAATATTAAAACTCACATACACTAACACCCAGACCCAGAACAACTACCTGTAGGCCATTTCGGAAATTCGCAAAGTTCTTCGAAAAGTTCCGCGCGGAAATCGAACACACAACACGTAGCGCAGCAGCCAATCGCTCAGCCACTGCGCCAACCATCCATAATACAATTCAATGCAAGATGATCATTTGTTTCATTTTAGTTAAAAAATTAACCCCCGAAAAAATAAAGATACGATGGAAGCTTACCTGTTCATCAACAATGAGCCAATCCCATAGCCATGGCTTTACCTAGGTTCATCTATGCGAATATAAATATTATATGATTGATGTTTGTCCCACAGCCACGGCACCCGCTGTGCGGGAGAGGTGGCCGCAGCGCGGGACAACGGCGTCTGTGGCGTGGGAGTGGCGTATCACTCCAAAGTTGCTGGTAAGTTCACACTCTACTGTCTTTTGCACTTAAGAAACTTTGTTCCGACTCTCGTGTCATGTTTTTATGACCCTGATGGCGTGGCGGTTCAAAGGTTAACCTTTGGACCGCCACGTCAATAGCGAAAATCTGTGTTCTCTACGCCAAGCGCTTTAAAAAAGTGTTATTTTCGACGTGCCATGCCATCCGAGGCGTCGTGAGCACTTTTTGATTTGACGTCCATAGACGTCCGTGGAGGTCAATAATCAAAGATATATTCGTCGTCACGTCGGCAATTAAAAAAGAAATGCCTTGCTTCACATTTTTATTCGTAATATTGAAAATTACTAGTAGTTATTGGTTTCCGCGTTCGTTGTCTAATCGATGATAAAAGTTTACTAATAATAAACTAAGTACGTGGAATGTGAACTCTGCTATCATTGTGCCGATTGTCATAACTGCCAATGGCCTTATGGCCAAGAACGTCGATGAACATCTTTCGAGGCTCTTCTTAGGCGGTTGGATCAAGAGCCTGATTCAGAAGGCAGTACTCCTCGATACGGCTCGCATTGTGAGGAAGTTCCTCTGAAATATTAAAAAAAATGTCTATAGATGAATAAACGAAAACTAAGAGCTAACATTATTTTCTTGGAAACGGCCTGGTCTTTCAGCAAACATTCAATCCAATCGTTTTTTATTCACTTAATAAAACCATAATCTTAAATTGATGGCGATAAAACTTTCAATTTAAATCCATCGTCACGTACGGACGTTAAAGAAAATAACTGCAATAAAAATCGTAGCGACAACGACTACTACAGCGTAGCAGCTAGCTACGCCGTAGTAGTGACGTCACGTACTTCGTAGCTGTTGCGTAGCTCTTTTTATTTACTCGATAAAAACTCGTAAGCTTATCATATCAGACTGTGACCTACAAAAGTATCTTCCGTGAACTATAAAGAGTAATTCCTTAGAGATTGGTGAGCGGAATACGTAATTTTCTTTTATTTTTTTTATCGCCCGCGACTTTTTTACAAAAATTGTAATAGTTCAGCTAATCTGCATGATATAAATGTAATTTATAGCCTATAGTACCCACGAATAATGCAGCTTTCTGCCAATAAAAGAATTCAGTAGAATTGGATTATTAGTTCCGGAGATTACCCCTACATACAAACCTACCAACAAATACCTCTTTATAATATTGGTATAGATAAATCTAAGAATATATTTTACGAAGAAAACCGTGGATACCAATAAAAAAAACTCTTTCGGATTCAGTCTGGTAATAAATCCCACATAATGTATGCATTAGTTGTATAAGCATATGGATTTCTTGCAAACAATGTCAGACTTCGACGTGAGATATTTTGGAAATCAGTAAAGACAACAAAAAAAGCTTATAAAATGTGTTTTTATGACAACGTTGTCGATGGCTCGTGGCTAAATAATAACAGTTGCTCGGATCGATGCTTGCCTAGGTTGGTCTATGGATGGGTGATCACCCATTACATATCGAGTTTCCTCTGTACCTCTAAAAGCACGTTAAGCCGTTGGTCCCGGCTGTCATTTTTAGATCTTTGACAGTCGTTTCAGGTAGTCAGTGGCCCGAAAAGTCTGACAACCAGTCTTTCTTACCTAGTATTAACTGGGTTGTGGAGGTCCGATAGTCAGTCGCTTAATGTAATGTGCTGGTATTCAGCTGCATCCGGTAAGACTCGTAACCGACCCCAACACAGTTGCCATAAAGCAAGGCAGATGTCCATAAAAAAATAAACAGCAATTGTTATTAGCATATCGAAGAAGACATGCTGCGCCGACCCCAAATATAGTAAATGGTAGAAGGGCAGGGAAATGGTTATGATTGAACTTACATGTACTCGTAATAAAACACCTGCCTCGTTGGTCGAGTGCTCGCAACCGCGACTGCTGACCATGAGGTTCCATTGCCGGGTCAGGCAAAGTATTATCAGGTTTTTCAATCAGGCGTTTCTCAGTAACAGCCACGAAGTCTGGATAAAATTTGTGCCTGGTTGATGGCAATAAGCTCGACCCCTATTTAATGGGACTTAAAAACATAACTGGCGAAATGTGGGTGTACCATTAGGTACATCTTTGGCTAACCCTTCGAGGATCACAGGTTTGTTGTTGTCTACACTATCTACACTAATATTATAAAGAGGAAAGATTTGTATTTTTGTATGTTTGAAAGGAATTAACTCAAAAATTACTGGACCGATTTCAAAAGTTCTTTTACCAATAGAAATCTAAATTATCAAGAAGTAACAAAGGCTAAAAATTATATTTATATCATGCAAATTAGCTAAACTATCGCATTTTTTATGGACGAATTCGCGGGGGAAGTGCTATAGATCGACTGCTTTAATAAGTCCTAGCGAAGGTATCAATTTAAATGGAATATTCTGAAGGTTGATCACGATATTCGTTCAATTAGTATCGTAATATCTATGTGGATTATGGTTATTTTAAAGCAAATAACCTGTGGGATATTGGAGGAGCTCATGGCTGAATTACAGCCGCTCGGTTCGATCTTTAGGTTAAGCCGTGCTTACCTAGGTTAGTCTGTGGATGGGTGACCGCCAATTACATACCGAGTTTCCTCCGTGCCTTGGAAAGCACGTTAAGCCGTTGGTCCCAGCTGTCATCTGCAGATCTTTGACAGTCGTTACAGGTAGTCAGTGGTCCAAAAAGTCTGACAACCAGTCTTACCAAGGGGTATCGTAATACCCAGTACTAACTGGGTTGTGGAGGTCAGATAGGCAGACGCTCCATGTAAAATACTGGTATTCAGCTACATCCGGTTAGACTGGAAGCCGACCCCAACACATTTGGGAAAAGGCTAGGCAGAACCTGTGGGATATTGTGAGAACTCATTAAAGCGGTCGGCATATAGTGTACAATAAAACAATCTCAACTAGTCGTAAAACCGTGTGAAACAGGGTTAGAACACTAGTTATATTATAATTTCTCTCGATAACCATCCGGCTTACATCACAGCACGATATTATTAGTTTCCCTCCATCCCTCTTCCCCCAGATATATGAGATCATCTAATTTGTAACCAGAGACTTGACCGTATCGATTACCCTCCTCTATTGGTGATAATAATTAGGTATTCAATGGCTTGGAAGCTTTTGTTTATGTAAGATAATATGAGGGATGTGATTGGTCGATAGTGTTTTGTTTGGACAGTGTCTGTTGTATTTGTTGGTATCAATATATTCCTTGTACCAGCATTGTTTAACTTAGAAGGGATCTGTCGATGGTCTACCGATAAATTGCAGACGCCACTCAATACTTAAGCACCTCCAAAAATACTTAGGTGCTGGAGTATCTGACCTACAACAACAATCACTCCAACAAAAACAAAACACTAAAAAGTAGAGAATGTGGACTTTTGTTTGTTTCATTGACTTTTTTGCCATCGATTTCCGGAAGTAAAGTGAACTTCCACTTTTTAGTGTTTTTTTTTTGGAAGACATCAGTTATTTTTTTTGATATGTGTTATGATGGTCATTTTCCAGTTGTTAATAAAAGTTACTAGCAGATCATCCACATAGACATACAGACAGAAAAAAATATGTATTATAGAAGATATCTCATAAACTACCCAAGCAATGTGAATAAAATGAAAATGGGACAACTGTGCGAGCTTTTTCTACCAAATGAAAAAATAATCACGTAAATCGGAGCAGTAATCACGGAGAGTTATGAGGTAACAAAGATTAAAAAGAAAAAAAAATACAGCAGGACCTCCTCCTTTATAGAAGTCGGTTATAAATACCTTCTTTCAACAAATCCACAGCCCAGCTCTCACATTAGCATCAGCTTAATTAACTATTAACCAGAGTTATTTATAACGCGCTATAAAAGTATCTACAATGCCTCCATTAGCCGTCGCCCCGTCGGCCATTGCGGGTCCGTCACCCGAGACCTCTGCAAGGGCACATTGAAAGTCATATAAATTATACTAGATAAATATAAAAGAAAAAATGGTCATGGACTACTGTTTTTTTTTAATTTTAAATAGAGATGTGAAGAGCAGTGATAAATTATAATTAGAAATGGGATAGACTTGCCTTGTTTACATATTATGTTTTCATCGCAGAATACTTGTACTTATTACAAAGTTCTATGATTTTTATGGAGTATGATTGCAGAATTGCTTCCGTCTTCCTGTAATCCATCCAAAGTTTGTTTTGAAAAGAGCGATTTTAGTGATAAGACCACCCATTGTGTCATACTATGTGAATGTTTTCTTTTATGAATGTTTTATTCTATTCTATTCTATGATTAGGAATGAAGTAAGAATGCCATATACAGACCCTTATTGTACTTTGCGGATAGCTTGCTACGGATTTTCCCTTTTCTTTGCAGGATGAGCAACAATCCACCTCCTCCACAAGTAAGAACCTCTGAAGAATTGTACTGATATTATGGTCTCTTATAATGCTCAGTTGGTCACTACAGTTTAAAAACTCTGCGAAACTGGTCTGGCTGTTTGTGTATGTGAGCTTAAATGTTTGTAAACGCACCCACGATACAGGAGAAATTCCTAGTGTGGGGCAAAGTTTTTTTTTAAAAACAAAGAAAGAAAGAAGAAACTTACGACGCAGGTTGTCACAGATACTGTTTGACAGGAGACTGGAGGTATCTCTTCTATCTCTCTTCCTATCTGTTGAAGAAGTCTGTGTTAAGCCTAAGTTTAACAGGCGTAGGCTTAGTCACGCTATGTAGGTAATTTTCTCAAATTAATTTAGTTTCGTGTCTATGCATTAATGAAGGTTTGTTTAGGATTCTGTGGTCTGGATTTCCGTCCTTACTTTTTCACTGCCGTTGAATAGGTTTTAATAAAAGGGCACACATGTTGACAATGGCTAGGGTTAGAACATACATTATTTTTATACCGTCATGGACGTTCCCGTGGGATAATTTCTGTCTTCCATGCTGTCGAAACTGCCAGCAAAATTTTAGAAACCAGATTTCGCTCGCAGTTTCAACCGCGTGGAAGAACGTTTGCTTTTTTTCTCTTCGAACTTATTTCTTGATCAATATTATATACGGAAGACGTACAATCTCAAAAACTTGATTCAAAACATCGGCATTCAATCTGCCAGCCGCAGTGTCAGTCTAATCAGATTCGTAGAAATCAGAAGGTATCTATCTAAATATAAACAGATTTTATTTCTTCATATACCAAACAGGTACCTCGTAACTGGTATTAACAGAAAGAACTCGGAAAGTAATTTAATTTTGGTGTGGCATAAATTCATTTATACAGCATCCGAAGGAGAGATAAAATGTTAAAATGAAATCAACCGCCATATTTCGAATTTCCGGAAATCGAGTTACCTTCGGAGTTTAGAAGACGAGTTCCTATAATTTCGTTTAGATATTTTTTGATAAGACCAGTTTCTTGTTTTAGTTTGAAGCGCGACTGCTTAGTTTAGTCTTAGTAGACGGTCAACTCAACAACAAATATTGTAAAAGCAATTGCCAGCTGCAGTCCCTTTTGAAGTATTTCGTATGTCTTTAATAATTAACATAAGCGTTTCAGTACCATATGTCAATACAATGCATCTTTTACTCTTTACCGATTGCGTCCGTGCCTTGGAAAACACGTTTAGCCGTTGATCCCGGCTGTTAATTGTAGATCTTTGACATTCGTTACAGGTATTCAGTGACCCGAAAGTCTGACAACCAGTCTCACCCAGGAGTATTGTATTACCTAGTACTAACTGGGTTGTGAAGGTCAGGTAGGCAGTCGCTCCATGTAAAATACTGGTATTTAGCTGCATCCGGTTAGACTGGAAGCCGATTGAAACATAGTTGGGAAAGGGCTAGGCAGATGATGTATATATATTTTAATTTTCTGTCTTCAAGAGGAGATAGAAAGTCACATTGGATAATAATTGAAATAGGCATGGCTTTTGTTATCTTCATGGGATGATGGTTTCTGAAATAACAGTCGAATGCAGGTGTAATATAATGTATGTAGTATTAAAATAGTTTGTTAACAAAATAATTCATAGAAAGAAAGAAATAAAGAAAACATGTTTATTTGGCACATGCCAAAAGGGAAAAACCAAAAAACAAAAAACTGAAATCTAAACAACAAAAAAAAAGATAAAACCGGGCCTATTTGGCGCAGGCCCGGTTCAGCAAACGGCAGGGCAATTAGTGCCCGGCGCTGGTTTTCAACCAAGGAATTTCAATACTGAATACATTGTATTGACACATTTTCTAGCATAGAGAATAGAGATGTATACTTACCATAGGCATTCGTGACGTAAAAGGGTTCTTCGGTTGAGTTCCAATAGGACTTATATGGATGTTGGAAAGGTCTCAATTTACACAGTTTGGTAATGTATAAAAAAGGCTCTAGAATTGCGAACTCTGAGGGGGGGGGGGGAAGGGCTGGAATGATATACTGAATACGTGGTAATAGGTTGTGCATCGATGTCCCTCCTGTCGGAAGGATCGTTTCTTTTCAATGGAGTAAGAGGAAGTTAACCCCCTGTTTATCATACTATAGTCTACACATTCACATCTACATAATATCCTTTCAACACATGATGTGCGTATTACATTCTAAAATATTCCACTTTTATAGCAAAAAATATTTACCATTTAACAGTTGACCTGCTAATCTCTCGACGATGTACCCGGCAGTATATGACGTGGTCGGTATCTGTCCCTCCCAGACATTACTCGCGCTCCGCCGGACCGCGTGATTACACATTTTGAAACGCGGTCCTTTCAGACTACGCCCAATGTACTGGCCGTTATCTGTTCGAGGTTTAAATTAGAAAAAGGTGGATTAGATTCTAGATTGAATCGCTTTTTTAAATGTGTGTTTATGTTAGGTGTTTATTTTGTGTGGCAGTTATAGTGTGTCTAGTGTCTAGCGGTCGGATTCATGTGTGTATTGTATAATTATCACTTGCTTCGGTGAAGGGGAACATCGTGAGGAAACCAACATGCCTGAGAGATATTTCTCGACGGCATCCAAAGCCAAGTCAGAGGCCTATGGGTGGCATAAAATAATATTTTCTAGTCTTTTTTTTCTGTTATTGCACCTACTGTATATTGTCTCTGCATCACCCTAAGGTAGACTGGTAGAAAATGCCTATGGCATTAAGTCCGCCTTTGTTCAGTTTTTTTACTTGTGCATAAAGTTTTAATAAATAAATAAAAACTCTGACACCACGTTAGGCACTAACCATACGATAAAGAAAGAAGACAATGACTTTTAATTGAAATCAAATGTTCATTTACATGGTACTTATACAACATTTGTTTTAGTATACACAAAACCTGAAACACGTGTCTAGTATTTTTATGTAAAGAATCTATGTACAAAATTTCAAAACTGTATCATGCAAAATCACAAAGTTATTAGCTTGTTCTGTTACCTGGTTATCCGCACAAAAACGTGGTCACCACGCGGCGCGCCCGCCGCGTCGTCTTGAGCTAATAATTGATAATAATTATTTGGCAGTAGGTGCCTAAAAGATTGCGATAGGTACTTAGTATCGCTCGGTGTTCTACTTGTAGCCTGTTTCAAATATTTTTGGGACAAAATATAACATGGTTTCAAAATTATTGGAATCGATTCAGTTACTTATTCTGAACAAACTATATTCAGGTTTCGCATATACTGAAAATAATGTTGTATACACTTAACTGGCCGTGCTGTTTTTATTTTAAAATAAAATTTCGAATTTTTAAACAGTATTTAAGTTTCAAAAAGTAACATAGACATGATGGTCTTTATTCTGGAAAGTACAGGTCTTTTCCTTCTTCTATACGCGGGTAGAATCGTGGACATGGGTATATAATGCCGTTTAATTTATTTTGCAAGTTATTTTCCACACTATATAACTGGTTTGTTGGGCGTCGATTCCGTTAAAATAACCAGTTATAAGTTTAAATTGTAAAAGAATTTCCATTAAATTAATAACTGTGCTAACTTACAACTTTGAATATGTTGTATGTATGCGTTCTGTGAAAACAAATTTTACAGGAATGTGTGTATAATTATGTAGAAATGTAAATAGTCTACATATTAAAGAATATTCAATTCCATTATACTAGGTGTAAGGGACAGCCCTCCACAAACTGACAGTGTGCATTCAGCTCCTTATTTTGAATCATATTCCACCGGCATTTTTCTCCGGATTTTTTTTACTTTTTTATATTTTTTTCAGTTATTTTTCTTTTATTTCAATGTAAAATTACATTTCCTGTACTCCATGTATGTAAATAATACGGCTAAAATAAAAAATCCAACAATGGATGTTGGAATACTCTAACAAACGACGCGTGAAATCAGCTGTTCACTTCCTGCCTAGCTACAGAGTTCATCGAACCCGTCGTCGCGCTTGCCGTTCGCTACGTGCGTTTTGCCACTAAACTTAGTTTTGTAACGATACATTGCGTATGAGGAAATAAAACAAATTTATTGGATTCCCATAACATTCCTAAAATAATTTCTTGTACCGGTCATCTTAGTATGATATACTGAATTCACCCCATCAGTTTGTGGACGGCTGTCCCTTACAACCTGTATTCTTTCTAGATCTAGTGAAAGGTCCATTAAAAAGACCTCACTACTTTGTCCATATACTGTCAAAGCATTTGCTAGCTATTCGAACACTCTCTTAAACAGCAGCCTTTCAGGAAAAATACCAGGAATATTTTCACTTTATATTTTTCTTCGAGAGATATTCGCAAACTCTCACAGAATTTCAACGCTTTTGTGTTTGTTTAAGAATAGCGTTCTTTACTCTTCCATTGAAGAACGTAAAATATATCCTAAGAATTCTTTGAGTGGTTGAGAAGCATCGTTCACGAGGTCTTGGTCAATATTTATTTTAACTTGAATTTTTATTTGTCAATCGTGACGTTGGCGCTTCAAGAGTTTCAATTTATATTACAGAGCAAGTATTGAATTGAAAAGCCAATTTAGTAATGTATATTTATTAGTTTCAACGAATCAATCAATCAATTAATCGTTTCAATCTATTTATGAATATAGGCAGTTCTTTAAGCAATACTTAGATTTGTCAGTCGGGCTGACGACTATCGAAGGTGTAAACGGACCCTTCACGAAGCCGTCAACCAAGCATCTATGTTAAGGGTTTTGGTTTCCTCACTTAGTCCTTAAAGTTGACTATTATGCTTAACCAAGCATTCTATACATATCACTAAGTGACTCTACCGTAATAATAATTGCTGGAAAACGACTATTTTTTAGGGTGAAAAAAATCACAGTAAAAAACATTGTGCTGATGGATGCAGTGAATAGTACAGCGCTCACGGAGGTATATAAAGTAAAGTTATAACATTAAAAACTTGTATTTAAAAAAAAAACTTGTGAAAATGTTGAAACTTTGATCTTCAATATCTCCGTAACTAGAAGGGTCACAGGTATGGTCTAGAACAAAACAATGATCGCAATGACGGGAAGAGTAAGTGCCTTTTAGATTCGTTAAGGGTATTTTTATACCCATTATTTGAAGTCCTCCTCGCTCGTGGCTAAATAATAACAGCCGCTCGGATCGATCTTTAGGTTAAGCCGCGCTTGCCTAGGTTGGTCTGTGGATGGGTGACCACCCATTACATACCGAGTTTCCTCCGTGCCTCGGAAAGCACGTTAAGCCGTTGGTCCCGGGTGTCATTTGTAGATCTTTGACAGTCGATAGGTAGTCAGTGGCCCAAAAAGTCTGACAACCAGTCTTTCCAAGGGGTATCGTATTACCCAGTACTAACTGGGTTGTGGAGGTCAGATAGGCAGTCGCTCCATGTAAAATACTGGTATTCAGCTGCATCCGGTTAGACTGGAAGCCGACCCCAACATAGTTGGGATAAGGCTAGGCAGATGATGATATTTGAAGTCCTCCATAAGTGACGATGAAAACAGTCGCAGGACAGATGTCTTAAAAAGCAAATAGGTGTTACACCACCTTCAAAACCCCGAGCTTCCAACCTTCTAAAGAAACATAACTAATGCAAAAAATCCAATAATAGTTTTGCTCAACTTGGAATCGAACCTGAAACCAGCAGTTACGACCGTGAGACCAACGGCTAAGGTTATTCAAATAAAGACTGTAACAAAACAGGGCGCTAAACATAAAACGCTCCGTGTCCGTTTTATTGTGCCGTATATCCGTTCGTGCCCGTAATATGTCTCTTTGCGGACCCGTATTACCATACGTTACTGAGTAGGTTGTTTCTTTCAAGGTCTATTGCTTACAACTGTAAATAACATGTTTTTGTACTGAAGTAGTGATTTGGAAATAGGGAAGTTGATATGTTTTGTATTTAGGGTCCCGCGATGGTATAGAAATATTAACATGTACGTTGTACTCGGAAAATTATAAAATTGACAGAGTTCTATTACAAATACAAATCTGTCAATTTTTATATTTTTTCTTTGAGAATTCCATTATCTGAATCCCAAGATTCAAATAGTTTGAATTGACCTCACTTAGGTCGCGCTAAAAACGTTTACGTTGAGAACAGTGATTTCGCACTGGAACTTTAGCTTCAACTAAGCCTGTTGCAGTCCACTGCTGGACGTAAGCTTGTGACAAAGGAACTATGACGTACTCTAGGTAGGTAACTAGGTATAGGTACATTTTCCTTATATTTAGGGAATTGTGTGATTCATATCACGACCTACACCACACCCACTATTAATATCTTGCACAAAATATCTTGTAACGCAAGCAGAGTTCTCAACGACAAAAAGGAAAACATTTTGCAAACAGCTCTTATTGTATTACAAACAAGACAAATCTGACGACGCGGAAAATGGCGGCCATTTTCAATTTTGTTCTCGAATTTTCGCTTTTGTTTTGTTTTTTGTTTGAATAGGTTTTTTTTTTGTTTTAAATACAAAATCCACTATGTGGTCCCAGGGTGGGTTGTTGGTTGGCACATTTATGCCATTTTTTTCATTCTGGGACATAAAGGTTTCCCCTCGAAGCTTCCTTTCACCGTTTTGAGAGTAGAGATGATCAAATCACTTACAAAGGGAAACGCCTGTCCGGGTTCTTATTAACGACCTAAAATCTCAAAGTCTGAGATTGTACCATTGGGCCACCATTGCTCCATTAATTTATATCTATAGCCTTATTTAATACATGTCTTAAAAATACATTACATATACTATGCAAAATAGATTTCAAGCAGATTATCTGTTTGTCGCGGTAAGAGCTTTTGGGACATTATACGATTTTCGGGGCTCACCCTCTTACATGGGGCTTACGAATGACTGGCAAAATAATAGTGTATCTTCATTACATACACTCACGTAGGTACATACAGAAACATTAGGGGAAGGCCCTTTACTACCTTAAACTGCAAGGCTAATAAGTTTATGGGTCCACTGTGGGCTCGTGGTTTAATGCAATGATACAGAGGTCGTGGGTTTGTGGGGGTTTTGAGATCCAGTTTAGTATTTACGTTCAAGGGAAAAAGTTGCAACCTTGACCTTCAACTTCGTTTTCAGAACAGAAAAAATAAAACAATAACGCGAAGAATAATATCTCGGTCTCTGTAAAAAGCTGCCTCGGTTGCGATAGCGTTCAAATATTTCACTGTTTTTTTTTTTAATGTTTAATAATTAATAGTTACAATTAATTAAATAATTGATCGAATGTTATTATAATATATATTTGTACCTACACCGTAAAGGTAAAACACGACTGTGATCCTTTCTGCAATGTACTTAACATCTGGCGTGCTTTGTGTGTATGCACTCATGTTTCTAACAAATAAATAAACTCTGAACTCTGTTATAATGAATTTCTGGAATGGAATACGCCCTGTCACTTTCAGAATGCATACTATTCAATAAATTATTGAAAAGTAATCCTTTTTTCTTTCGACAATTTAAAAGTGCCTGTAACTGGCCTACCTGAAATAAATGCTGTAATATTTTCATTTTTTTAAAGTTCTCTTCTTTACAACACAAATTTTCATCTAACACTTAGCCCTGACCTAAACTACGAGTGATAAATTAGTCTTAGATTACACAAAGCCTTAGTATAACGTGTGTATAATAAGTCCTAAGTCCCTAGAGTACGGCTGAGGCCCGGAGTAATGCTATTTAAGGTCCTGCTCAAGATTAGGATCGTAGGTATTTTCGTATCCATACGCAAACATAATAAGCACTGTTTGCGTATGGATAAGAAAATACTTAATCTTGAAGAAAAAAGGAAAGTGGGTTGGTCTGAATTGAGGAGCTTAGATTTTCCCACGCAACGGCTGTCGTACTCATAATTTTGTTTTATGTTCTTTTGTGTGATCGCAGTGGCCGGGGCTTGGAGAAGTCGTAAAGCGCAACAAATTTTAAGTCTCTTAATTAATTTACGTTAACTTATTAATATCCTGTATTTTAAATCTTATTTTCTATTATAAATGCGAAAGTTTGTGAAGATGGATGGATGTTTGTTACTCTTTCACGCAATTGACGAAAGTTTACAATAATATAGCTCAGAAAAACACATAGGCTATATTTTTTATTGAGATATTGTGTAAAAAAATTAATTTACATGGGCGAAGCCGCGGGCAGTAGCTAGTGGTAAATAAATCTATTTCCACAAACCGTGCACTTCCGCAGTCTACTTAAGTGGTACAGTAGATTTTTTTTTCGTTTACTAGTACAGTAGAAAAATGTTTGTTTTAAGGTGAAAATGCTTTCTATATTAAGAGCGCTTGTACACAACGTCGCCAATACCTGTCAAATATTTCGCTGTTTTGATTAATTTGGTAATATTACTGTATGGAAATAAAAAATATGACTAACTAGTGAACTAAAGTATTGATTATGAAATGCAATAATTAATATCTTAACACCGAATATTTAGTTTTAGATGTAAAAAAAGTATTTGGAAACTTTTCAAATGCCTTTTTTACACCTAAAACGGTTACAACATCAAATTCAGTGTTTTAATTGCAATTCATTATTAATATTCTAGTTCACTAGTTAGCCATATTTCTTATTTCCATACTACCAAACTTCCATATTACCAAATAAATTTAAATAGGTAAATATTTGACAGCTATTTGCGACGTTGCCAACTTTTTGATGAACGCTCTTAATATTAAATAGTAGTTGTAGTTACATAGCCAAAAAAAAAAAAAGATTAGCAATGACATCTATGACACAAGATGAGAACTAAAAATCCTGCATCGCGCAATAGCCCAGTAGCACGCAGCAGCCCACAGACACAACACCCGTCTGGTCGGAGGATACTCCCTTTTCAATGGTGGACAGCAGTGATAGCCTAATGGTGTGACCGTCGGACTGCCAAGTCAAGGACTGTCTCGAGTTCGAACCCAAGACACGCATATAATTATCACTTGCTTCGGTGAAGGAAAACATCGTGAGGAAACCAGCATGCCTTTTTTTTTTTTTTTTTCGGATGGGAAATCATTCCCCCCCCCCCACTCTGGGCGGAGCGGAAGGGAGTGTCAGACTTGTACTGACTAAAACCCATCCATGTTCCTTCTTTGCCCTTTGTGTTCCAGGGCCACGGTATCTCTTTCGAACAGTCCCGCAGCCCTGGCAGGCATCGGCCCATGCGGACCCCTACTTATTTGCTGACATCTCTTTGAGGCGCACGTGGAACACGAACGCGCCGTCGACACGGCCTGTCGTCATAAGACGGCCGGACGACGAGCTAGCCCATAACTCGCCGTCCACAGGCCCGGGCCTACGATGGCCGGGAGCCACCACGTGACCCCCGACGCCCAGGGCGTCTCCTTCGGCGGCTGGGACGTGAGGTTCTTTCCCTTTCACGTCCCGCCACCTCCTTCACTAGCATGACTGCTTCGCAGAAGGAGGTGACGGCTTCCCATTCCCTCTCACTCCGGACCATGGCTTGGACCAGGGCCGGACGCGAGAGATCGCCGCCGCCAATCGCCGCTACGAGGATCATCCAGCATGCCTAAAAGATATGTCTTGACGGCATGTAAAATCAAGTCAGAGACCCTTGGGCGGCATAAAAACTCTGACACTAGGTTAGGCACTAACCATACGATAAAGAATGGGGGATGAAGAAGTTTACTCCCTGATCCTCATGCCCTTAAAGTTTATTCATCTGTCAAGTTTAGCTTGTTAGAAATAGTTATATCTGCCTGCCAAAGTTCGCGTCATAATTCGGTGTTCGAAAGGTTGTCAGCGCCAAACTCGAGCCGGCTTCTCATTTCCTGATATCAATTCAAACTAAAGCGAAGTTGAAACTAACTGTATGTCAGGACTATGAAGTTTCGACAACTTGGAAATGTCAAACAACGAACTGGTTGGCTTATCGATTGACTGTCTTTCTGCAGTTGAAAGTACTTACAGCCTACTCATGATAACGAATTAGTTTTCTATGAAACCAAGTACGGTATAATTATCGATAAAAACCTGTTTTATACACGGTGTAAGTGACATCGACTAGCAAACTGTTAAATGATTCTAGAGCCCTCTTGGGTTGAAATATTACGTAGCTAATTAAAAAAACAGCTGTTCCATAAAGTTGAGCAAATAGTCACTATAGTCAAAATGTATGTAACAGCTTGTAGCGCTTAGGTGGTGTGGAATAATACTCCAGATGATGACGACGTAGTATATTTAAGTTGCAAGTGCTGAAGCTTATTGGAATGAATGTATTTAGAAAAAGGCGGTCCCTTTTATACAAAGTTTGTCATCAAAAAATCGATGCATAGTGGGTACATCGACAACTTAGTTTGGGCACAATATTGTCGATGTACCCTACATACTAAAATGTTACTGTGAGGGTGATATTCCGCTACAGTACTCCCCCCTTAGCGAAGCGTACGGGCATCTTGACGATCCTGCCTGATCTTGTACGTTGGTCGATAGTGTTCGAGGCTGGAAGCAGGCTGGAGTGATCTTCAGTGGTAGCTGCAGCTGGTTGGCGTGTCTCAGTACTCGTGTATTCGTGGTTATCTTCGATGTTGATAGTGTATGCCGGCTTGAGACGGTCGATCGATATGTTGCTCGATCTGCCTGGTAGCTGTATCGTGAAATACTTCTCGTTGCGTTCGATGACCTTGTATGGACCTTTGTATGGATGCTGCAGTGGTTTTCGGACGGTGTCATCGCGTACAAACACGTGGCTGCATGTTGGTAGGTCGTTGTGCACGAACATACATCGCTTGTTTGAATGCGGCTTGTATGTAGGTGTCAGCTTCGTAATCACGTCGTGTAACTGATCGACGTAGGTGTGGTCAATCTTCGTTGCGGCTGGTGATGGTGATATAAAATCGCCGGGCAGCCGTATTGCTTGGCCGTAGGTGAGCTGCGCGGCACTTGTGTTAGTATCGGTGCGCGTGGCGGCTCGTAGCCCCATCAAAACAATAGGTAACTCGTTGATCCATTTGTTGCTGTTTGCTAGTCGTGTCATGAGTGCGGCCTTCAGTGTTCGGTGCCAGCGTTCGACGATGCCGTTACTCTGCGGGTGGTAGGCAGTAGTACGGGTTCTTTCTACTCCAAGTAGTTGTGCGAGGTCTTGAAATAGTCGACTTTCAAACTGTCGTCCTTGATCAGTCGTTATTTTTGTAGGACAACCGAAACGAGATATCCATGTTTCGTACAGCTTTCTTGCGACGATTTCGGCGGTTATCTCATGAAGGGGTACTGCTTCGGGCCAACGTGTACAGCGGTCGATCATCGTGAGTAGGTATCGATGTCCACACGAAGATGTAGGTAGTGGTCCAACAATATCAACGTGGATGTGTTGAAATCGTTCGCTCGTTGGGAATGCTGTGACGTCACTGTTGTTGTGTCGTTGAACTTTGGACAGCTGACACGAAGTGCATGCTTTCGTCCACTCGCCAATGTCTGTATTCATTGCTGGCCAAAAGTAACGATCTTGCATAAGTTTGCGCGTAGTTCGTATTCCAGGGTGACTTACATTGTGCACGGCGTTGAATGCGATGCGGCGAAAGTCAGCTGGTAGGTATGGACGAATGTGTGACGTAGACGTTTCGCAGAATATTGGCTTGTTAGTGCCGGGTATGACGATTTTCTTGAGTTGAATATTTGTTTGTTGTGATAAGATTGGTATATTCCTGTCTTTTTCTTGCTCTTGTGATAGTTCTTCGTAGTTGATTGGTGATGGTAATTCGATGGTTTCGATACGAGAGAGTGCGTCGGCGACAACGTTGTTTACTCCGCTGACGTGTCGAATGTCCGTCGTGAACTCGCTGATAAATAACAGCTGACGCGTGCGCCGTTGCGTATCGTTATCGGACGGAGGCTTGCGTATAGCGTAAGTCAGCGGTTTGTGGTCGGTGTAAACAATAAGTTCTCTTCCTTCGAACATTTTTCTGAAGTGTTTGATTGCCATGTAGATTGATAATAATTCTCTGTCGAATGTACTATATCGCTGTTGTGTTTCGGAGAATTTCTTTGAGAAGTTTCCAAGCGGTATCCATTTCTTGTTCACAAGTTGTTGAAGTACAGCTCCTGCGCAGGTGTTTGATGCGTCGCACATAAGGGAGATGGCGTCGGTTGGTGATGGAGATGGATGAGCGAGTAAAGCTGCGTTTTGGATGCTAACTTTACACAACTCGAATGCTTGTGACGCTTCTGTGTTCCAGTCGATTTTTGTCTTGTCGCGTTTCTTCGAATTGTGCAGGAACGCGTTGAGAGGTGCTTGTATGTGGGCTGCGTTCGGTATGCTGTCACGATAGAAGTTTACCATGCCAATAAATCGACGTAAGTCTTCAATTGTCTCGGGTTTGGGGTAAGCAGTGATAGCAGTGACTTTATCTTGTGGTGGCTTGAGTCCGTTGCTCGACACTTGATAACCCAGGAACTTGACATTTTCTTTACCGAAGACGCATTTTGATGGATTTACAGTGATGCCATACTCGTCTAATCTGCGTAACACCTCCTGTAGATCTTCTAAGTGACTGGTTTCATTATCTGATGCGACGATGACGTCATCAATGAATGGAAATGCGTAGTCTAACCCGATGAGTACTTGATGAATGAATCGTTGGAATGTCTGTCCAGCATTTTTGAGACCAGGACACATTCGAGGAAATTCGAACAAGCCGAAGGGTGTTGTGATGGCTGTCTTCTCGATGTCCGGTTCGTATACAGGCAGTTGTTGGTAAGCACGATTTAGGTCGAGTGTTGTGAAGATCTTCTTGCCGTGAAGTAGGTAGGTGAAATCTTTGAGACGTGGCACTGGATAGCGGTCTGGTTTCGTGACGTCATTGAGTCTGCGGTAGTCGCCACAAACACGAAGGTCGCCGTTTTTCTTTGGCACGACGTGTAGCGGGCTGGACCAAGGACTTTTGCTTGGACGGCAGATTCCTTGCTGCATCATCGACTCGAATTCCTTCTTCACGGACATGTACCGATGTGGTGGTAGTGGTCTGCTCTTGCTGTGTACTGGTGGACCGGTAGTTTCAATGTGATGTTCTACACGGTGTTTGGGAGCATCCTTCATGCATGATGGTCGTAGGATGTCAGGAAACTTGCTGAGTAGCTGGTGATATGGTTGATCAACGTCGATACTTCTTACGGTAGGCTCAGCGGAGTAGGTGACTGGTGCCTTGACTACGAGGTTGGTAACTTTGTCGACTAGACATCGGCCGGCTATGTCGACAAGAAGTTGATGATTTTTCAAGAAGTCGGCACCGATGATGGGTCTGCTGACTGCAGCGATGATGAACTTCCAGGTGTATGGTCTTCGTAGGTTGAGATCCAGTTGTAGTGTTTTCTCTCCGTACGTTGGGATTACCGTGTTGTTCGCTGCATACAAGCAAAAGTCTGTTGGCGTAGCTTTCCCGCCTTTTCTTCTTGGTATTACGGAGACGTTGGCGCCAGTATCAATTAGAAATGACAGACGTGAGTTTTTGTCTGTTATAAATAGGCGGTAAGAAGTGTGGTTTGCGCTGGTTCCCGCCTCAGCCAACGCAGGCGTTAGTTTCCCGAGGGGGCGCTGCTGTCTTCGTAGTTACACGGACGCGTACACTTTCGCGCCTCTTTGCCGAACATGCGATGATAAAAGCAGGTCGCTGATTGGTCGTTTCGGGCGCGATTGTGATTGGCTCTGCTCGATGAACGCGATCTTGAGCGTCGTCTGTCGAACGATCTACGTCGATTTTGATGCGATCGGTATGCTTTCAGCTCTGCGATTTCTTTGGTGAGCGCGTCAATTTTCTCTTCAATTGACGTAGATGCACGTGGGGTAGTGGGAACGGAGGAAATTGCAGCGACTGCGCCGAGTGGTTGTGTCTGCTCGAGGATTTTATCTGCCATCGTTGCCAGCTCGTGGATATCGGAGTGTTTCGCGATGTTTTCACTGACGGCGAGGACTGCTCGAACAGATTGTGGTAGATGGTTGGTCCACATAATCCGCAGTGCTGAGTCAGAGATATTGTCGGCGGCGAGGTTTTTCATGCGGCGTAGTAGCTGTGAAGGCTTCATGTCGTCGAGTTCCATTTCAGATAGCAACCTTTGTACTTGCCGTTGCTCGGATTCTTCGTAAACTTGGAACAACCGACTCTTCAATGCTTCGTATCGGTTTGTCTCAGGTGGACGGAGAATTATGTCGGAGATTTCGTCGAGATCTTGCCGCTCTAGTTGTCCGATGACGATCTCGAACATGACTTGATCGCCTTTCTTCTGCACAGACATGATGGCTTCGAACTGCGCGAACCACAGACGAATTCTGTCGCGCCAAAAGGGTGGAATGCGCAGCGACGTTGACACGCCAGAGAGTTGTTGTTCACCGTCTTGTGCCATGATGAAATCTTGATCTGGAGGTATCTTCTTAATAATCACGTCGGGGTCACCAATGTAGCGCTTAGGTGGTGTGGAATAATACTCCAGATGATGACGACGTAGTATATTTAAGTTGCAAGTGCTGAAGCTTATTGGAATGAATGTATTTAGAAAAAGGCGGTCCCTTTTATACAAAGTTTGTCATCAAAAAATCAATGCATAGTGGGTACATCGACAACTTAGTTTGGGCACAATATTGTCGATGTACCCTACATACTAAAATGTTACTGTGAGGGTGATATTACGCTACAAGCTAATCTTTATATCGTGTATATATTTTTTTATCTTATTAGTTAATATTGCATAGTGTTTCATGTAGTTTAAAGCTTTCAACTAGATAATTGTCATTTGTCGGAGAAAATGAAGCGTTAAAAGTGAATAAAAATGCATTGGTATTGTCATTCTACCTTTTATAGTCTTCTTACCACGTCACTAGGAATTAACGACGTGTGTGGGATTATACTTAAACTTTTCCTTTGTTCCGGTTTACCAGCTGGGAAAAATACCTCTTTTATTAATTTGCTGTAGCACTTCACCCTTCACGATTTTGTCCGCAAAAATTGTGATAGTTCGGCTAATATGCATGATATGAATATAATTTGTAGCCTATAGTACTCACGAATAATGTAGCTTTCTGCCCGTGAAACAATTTTTTGAATTAGATCATTAATTCCGGAGTTTACCCCCTACATACAAGCTTACAAACTAACAACCAAACAAACAAATTTTACGTCTTTATAATATTAGTATAGACAAGCGACCCGCCTTAGCTTCGCACGGATGCAATTTACCAACGAAGAAATAGAGAAGTACGCTTAGCAAAAAAAAATGATTTATATTGATTTAGATATACAACATTAGTTTTAGTATATGCGAAACCTGAAACACGTGTTAGTATTTTTATGTAAAGAATCTATGTACAAAATTTCAAAACTGTATCATGAAAAATCACAAAGTTATAAGCTTGTTCTGTTACCTAGTTGTCCACACAAAAATGTGGTCACCACACGGTGCGCACCTCCAGCGTCGTCTTGAGCTCATTGATAATAATAATTTGGCAGTAGGTACCTAAATTATTGCGATAGGTACTTAAAGTCGCTCGGTGTCCAACTTTTAACTTTTTAAATATTTTTGGGAAAAAATATAACATGGTTTAAAAAATATTGGAATCGATTCAGTTACGTATTCTGAACAAACTATATTCAGGTTTCGTATAGACTAAAAATAATGTTGTATAAGTGTAGATTCCTCTACTCTGACCGAAGAAACGATGGATAAACTGCGTGAAGGATGATATGTTTAGAAAGGAGGTGTCTGATGAGAAAGAGTAATAGAGAAATATGGAAAGAGAAGAGATGCTAGGCAGGAGATGATATAGATACAAAAGACAAATAGATAGATTCTTGTATTTCCTCGTCCCAAAATATTAAAAGGAATAAGTACATGTGAGGAAAGAAAAGGTCAAGAACAACGTATTGAACATATCGTTAACAATATGATTAGGATGACAGTCCGAAAAACTGACGGTGACAGGTGACAAGGTGGTAAAAAGGAAAAATACGGTCCTTTTACAATGATCTTTATTGTCGTAAAAATAAGGTTTCTTTTGATGTGCTGCAGCTGACAAGTCTGACAAAACCAAAATGATGTTTATTATCGAAAGAACTAAAGTCTATTTGGAAATATCGCTCATAACAGGACAGCTGTTCTTTTTAATTAATTTTATAGTTACGAGTAGTAGTAACAGACCTTGCCTCGGAAAGCACGTTAAGCCATTGGTCCCGGGTGTCATTTGTAGATCTTTGACAGTCGTTATAGGTAGTCAGTGGCCCAAAAAGTCTGACAACCAGTCTTACCAAGGGGTATCGTTTTACCCAGTACTAACTGGGTTGTGGAGGTCAGATAGGCATTCGTTCCATGTAAAATACTGGTATTCAGCTGCATCCGGTTAGACTGGAAGCCGACCCCAACATAGTTGGGAAAAGGCTAGGCAGATGATGATGAGTAGTAGTAACAGACCATGAACGATGTTCTAACTGTTTTCAGTTTATCTTTATTCGAATTTGTTATTCTTTCACTGAAAATTTGTGTTTGTTCGAAATAGAGTTTTTAATTGGGAGTGCTATTCTTTCTGAATGAGGCAACATAAAAATTAATGAAAAAGAGTTTAAATGTCATTGTTTTGTGAAATATTGTTCATGTATTTTTCAGAGGTGGAAAAGATACTAAAAAGAAAGAAAAAAAAATGTATTTATTAGACTCGTACAGGACAAAACAATAAAATTAAATTAAATAAAAAGAGAACAATAAAAAACAAAACTTCTTGAAGACATACAATAAACTAAATTGGTACGAGGTCAACAGGCATGTAGGCTTACATAGACGACATAAATTCTGTTTTACAGATAAATAAATGTCAATAAAATTGTTATAAAGACTTCTTCGTTTACTCGCTGCTTTTATAAAAAGAACTCAACATAAGAAAACGCAAAGAAATTTAAAAAAAAATGTTAACCACTTCGTTTAAAAAAGGAATCAGAATTCAAATGAAAGGCGACAATATCGCGGCTCCATTTTGTATCTAAATATTTGCCGGCACCGCTTCAAGCACTCGCAAAAGCTAATATAACATTTATTGCTAGATGCATAAAGCCGTTTTAAGTACTTAAATAAGATAAACAGGTAAATTACCGTTATCTGTTCAGCTTCGTGGAACGACGAGGAGTAGCGTGGCATTAAGGAAGTATTACTACGCTTTTGACGCATCGCTTGGGGATTTGCGGCTTCAACAGCTTTATCACCCTTTGTAAACTTAATTGAGGATTATACCTGTCCAAACAAATTTATTTTTAGATTGCCAATCTCAAATAATTGAATTTAGTTTAATATTCGCGTTTCAAATAAAGCCGTTCGGACTGAGAAGTAACGACTTACTGAAGTGGAAGCCATTTTGAATTTGGAGCTCTTTCATATAGATGGTTTGTCTAGTTCTACAGTTTTTTTTTTAAACTGCCTTTGTATTTATCTTCTTTGTCTAATCATCAGTAGTTTTCAGGAACTTCGTCGGTATAAAGTTTTCTTTTAGTTGAACGAGTTTTGCTCCATTGTTCGATTCTTTTTATAAAGAAATACAATTCGATTCATTGCGTTCTTCATTTGCTTGATTAAAAACTTTTTAGTTCTTTACTTAGTGAGTAAGACTTAATCAAGTTATAAATGAGTTTAATAATCAATTACTTTCTTTTATACTAAAAGTGAAATCTTTTAGTATAAAAGAAAGTTTTTTTTTTTTAAATTCATAAAGCAACCTTTCATTTTTGCTCCATACATGAGCACTTTCATTTTAATCTTACTCCTTTTTAATGGAGCTTTACTCTCACCAGATTAAAATATTCAATAGTAACTATCTACAGCATCTATCTATACTAATTTGACTACCCTTCTTTTCCTTGGCTTTGTTATCTTTCATAAAATAACCACTGTATTTTGCCCCCAGGTATAAGAATGTTGGACCAGCCCTACATGACGGACCTGATCGAGGCCAATTCGATGGGTCACGAGCCCCACAAGATCCACATCTACAGCGCGTCGTGGGGGCCCACTGATGACGGCAGGACCGTCGACGGGCCACGCAACGCCACTATGAGGGCCATCGTCCGAGGTGTTAATGAGGTAAGACTGTGTTAAACTTATACTGTCACTAACGGGATATCTTCCGTGATTATTAATTATTTTGAGATTCCGAAATTTCGACGCTGTTGCAAGCGCCATGATCGCGGGATGACTGGAGAATGTAGGTGGATGGTAAATAAATTGTCTTAGTGTCGAGTTCCAGTAGTGCACGTAGCAAAAGACTAAGAAAGAGGGTAGACATATTTGTCTGCACCTTATTTGTTTTCTTTTTTGTTGTAAATCTCTGAATTGTGATTGAAAGTGAGTTATTGTAATCTATAGGTCCCGTAGGATTTTTATGTTTAGTGTCATAACCTCTGATGTATGGGGTATGGGCCACATGGATTTCATTAATTGTTGATGGTTTGTATCGAACACCCGAAAACAGAAAGCTAATAGAATAGCACAATTCAGAAAAGTTTTGGCGCAGGAGTTTTGCTCATCCTATACATACTTTATTTACTGGGTACATTGACAAGTTTCACAAGGAGGATGTCACTGGCCAACAAGTTTTTTTTTTAATCTGTGGGTTGTATAAAATGTTTATAAATAGTACAAATAAGATTCATAAAAGGAACAGTGTTTCAACCGCACTATCTAGTCACAAGTCGGTAACCAAATCCGGCTGGTTATAGATTTTCAGGAATTCTGTTCTATCCGGAAATAGAAACTGTCATGTGTAGATATTTTAACAAACTGCTGGACAGGGCAGTATTGGAAATAGAACCTACACGTGTCGTCAGAAATGTTATTTTAGTTTGAGTTATTTTTGAACGTGTATTCGTTGGTAGCGCTTGGCAAAAAACGTTTCGTAACAGACCTGTTTTTATGTTTTCATATTGGATTTGGAGTTCCAATTTTGAGTTTCCCTCAATTCTGCTACCTAATAAGTGATAGTTATAGGTTAGGCGAAAACTAAACCAGTATTCGACTAAAGTGTTTGCATCATGGACCTGAATATGCAACCTTATTTAAGGTACTCTTGTGAACGCCACCACGACCTCAAATCGTAGCGGCAACCGCAGCAGCCTAATCGCTATGACAAGCCACAGGGACACAAATAGTTACCATGTGACTCTTTATGAAAACGATTCCGTAGATGACATTCATGCCTATCACCGTTGTGGTTGTATACTCTTGTATTGCAACTTTCATCGAAATCTTTACAGCCGTTTTCAAGAATTTGATTACAAATATTCAAATATTGCTCATTGCTCATTGATCAATAGTACACATATATAATTATATGTAACAAGATCTAACCTAATTTTGTTTTACACATTTTATAATGAAAATTGACGTAAACCACCGTAGAAGTTGAAAATGCACTTTAAAACGAATCGATTTAATAGTCTATATCGGTTTTACCATAAACATAAGCTCGTTTAAATAGTGACATAAAACTTTAGTAGCTGCGATATATTCTGTTAAAGTGAAAATAGCATTATCTATGACGCCTTTTTACGGTACACGCGATCTTGTTTATGTCAAGTTTAAACGTTAAATATAGCATAAAGAATCTAAAGATGCTTATATTAAAAAATATTTTACTTCGGCTCAAGGCGATATTAAAAGGTATAATAAAACTGATTGACTTTGATAAAAATTCTAACAGTTTAAGCGATTTACAACGATGCACTTTTATGTTATACGATCCAATTAGGTTACAACATTCATTTAAGACCATTTTAAATTATTATTGCAATTTTGACAGTTGAAGATTCAGTTTTTATTTTATCCATTTTGATTCTGAATAAAGATTAATCTACCGGTGGATCCTAAACCCTGCTGGTAGGCCATTTAAAATTAAAGTTATAAGTGAACAGACATTTTTTACCTTTACGATTAAACCACTCAACTAGCAATCTCACCACTAAAATATACTATATTACGTTTTACTCCATTAAGAGTTGACATTAAAACCTCTTAGAGAGGGATTAGTTTCAACCCAGGTGGTCGAAAGGGGGAACGAAAGGGGTGGGTCACCTGAGTAAATACTACCCTCCCGTCGGCTTTGATATTCCTTCTGTCACTTGCCTTAATGGAAGTTTCTTTCTACTGAATGTAATGCGGCTAAATAGTGGAAAATAAACTTGGCTTGGCCTTCGTTGTAAAGTACTTGTACGTACTGATGATTATTAGCTAATTTTTATGTCACAGGATTTTTTGTGTGACTCAAACTATGTATAAGCCGATTAATAAATGTTATTTAGCACTACTTACTTTACTGTCACACTACTATCAAACTCCAAGTGCAAGATAGAGACGGGTATGTTATGTATGTACCCGTCTCTGTCTTGCACTTGGAGTTTGACAGCTGTGTGACAGTGACTGGTTCCGCATGGATAAGTAGCAAAAAGACCCATGGAGCGTGCGTGCTCGGCACAAAATTTGGTAGACCGATTTCCAAACGTCAAAATTCGGAGATGTACAAAGGCCTTAAATATTAGAAAGCGCGTCATGGAACTCAAATGGAGTTGGGCAGGACACACACAGGTGGTGTAGAACTCTGACCGATTGGCTTCCAAGGACTGGAAACAGAAGTGTTGGTCGTCCGGCGGCGAGATGGTCAGACGACATTGTTGCCATTGCGGGAATAATCTGGATGATCCTGGCTAGTGTTGCCCAAATGCAAGAACAAGACGAGACTTAGCCAGTCTTGGTCTTGGTCTTGCGCCAATACACCTGGTCTTGGTCTTGGTCTTGGTCTTGCGCTCCCAGTCTTGGTCTTGGTCTTGGTCTTGCAGCAAGAGTCTTGCAAGTCTTGCAATTACCTATTAGTCTATTACTATTTATTAAAGTTTACTTTAAATCTTAGAAAAACGTATTAGAATTGGAACATTGTGAGCTTGAATTAACATAGCCATAGTAAAGATCAAGCAGATTAATAAATAACTGAAGATTTGATAAGAAATTCGAAAAATCAACTGACCTATATGTCGTTTTCCATGGAAGTAACTGTTTCTTAATAAACATTTATGATTTATAAGCTTACATTTGCTAAAACATGTAAAAAAACAAATTAATTACAATAACTTGACTGTATTTTAAAGAACAATACTTATCTGTCTAGAAAGAGATTGAACCCTCAACTTATAAGAAATTTAATAAAAGAGTTTTACGATTTATCATTTATTTGAATAAAAAATAAAATACAACACAAATCAACAGCTTTATCATTAGGTTATGATACTTTATATCAATTTTTTTGACCAAGAATTAATACAAAGTAACCATCTGGCTGACTCATCACTTAACCTATTTCTATGTTTTCTAATTACTAATGATGCTTTAGAAAATAACCTCTCAGCAGGTACTGAAGTTGCAGGTATTGAGAGAAAATCACGGGCCATTTTCGATAAAATCGGATACTCTGTCTCATGCGTGCTCCACCAATCTAAAATGTCTTCCGAGCTGGCAGTTCTTGGTTTTCTCAGGTACTCCTCCAACTCGTCTATCACTAAGCCTTGAAGACAAGATCCAGATGACGTCGAGGGACATTCATAGAGTTTATCAAAGTCTATTACGTCTTCATCTTCATCACATACTTTATTTTCTTTTTCTGGTAATTCCAGAGATTTGTTCAGTGAGTGTAGACTTTTATATTCTTCATAAAGTTCATTGAACTTGCGCAGACTTTCTGTTTTAAGTTGCTTCCCCCACATTGTCAGGTCAAAAGTCTGAGCCTTATGCCTTGGGTCTAAAATTAAAGAAGTACAATAAATCCAGTTGCTCTTCTTGTAATGTTTAAGCATTTTGTCTCGAGCTGCTTGGAAAGCTAGAATGAGCCTTTCATCCACTTCAGATTGATTAGGTTTCTCATCTAACTGTTTTACCATGGATTCAATTTTATCTAGCAAGAGATTGAATGATACAATGACTAGCGGTAATGTAACATATTTGTCTCCACCAAGTTTTGTACTTAAAAGTTTAAAGTTTATTAGAAATTTATGTAATTTTTCGAGTACCTGCCATTCATTAGCTGTGATTTGAAAATCATTTAATTCGGTGACAGAACTGCACAATATGTCAATGCCCGCTCTCACTTTTAAACCAAATCCAATCATGTCATGTGTGGAATTCCATCTCGTTGGACAGTCAAGAATGGCATTTAGATTTGATGGCACGCCAGCTGCTTCACAAGCAGACTGAAACTTCTTCTTCACTATCTCACTTCTTTTTATTTTACTGGAAATACTGCGTAACTTTGTTACAGATGTACGCGAGTCAGCAATATTTGGTGCAGATTCTTCATCTTCCTCATCCTCAGTTTCGTCTGCATAGTCTTCGTACTGCTGATCTTGCGCGCTAGTGTCAGACTCACAGTGTAATGCTAAGGTCTTTAATAAATCTTGTACACCAAGGTTTAAAATGTGAGCAAAGCACCGGAAATGTTGATTGTCTGAATCAAAGTGTGGCGGCAGCTGTTTGCCCAGTTCATACATAAATTTGGTATTTGCAGTTGCGTTGTCGACCGTGATACCTTGTATTTTATCAATTATGCCATATTCCAATAAACATTCATGGAAAATCGTTGCAATATCTTCCCCAGTATGTCGACCGCGTGATGGTATAAAATCAAGAACTACAGATTGATACTTCCATTCGTTGTCTATATAATGAATAGTAACCCCGTAGTAACTCCTACCAGCAATTGACGTCCACCCATCAATGGTAAAAGACATTTTAGATGATAATTGTTGAAGTCGTTCCTTGAGATTCAATTGGAGCTCTTCAAATCGCTCTTTGACTTTCCTTCTAAGTGTAGACCTTTTAGGAAACACCATGTTAGGGCAAATACGTCGAAAATATACTTGTGTAGCTTCGTCATCGAAAAATGAGAAGGGAAGATATTTTTTCACCACCCAATCAACTGTAGCTGTCGTGATGTTGTCACTGCTGTTTTCCGACTGAAACAAAACAATAAATCTTGTGTTATTATTTAAAACATACTAGGTTTGAGCGTATAAGAGGAGGAGGTTTGTTGTTGTTAAATCGAGAAAATCGTTAAATTGATATTTGTTATATTAAGGTTGCACTGTACTGTAATTTACCAAAATAAAGTACTTAGTTGTTACTGGCCGATTAAAAGAAAATATGGGTGTTTATAAAAAATATTTAAGACGATAATTACATACTTAATATGTCGCACCCCTAGATGAAAACACCACTAACTCAAAAATACTTACGTAAGTTAATGGCGTTTTTGAAAGTATCGCATGAATAGCTACGCGGAGTTAAAATTCTTTTAACTGTTAAATAATATTCTTACCTGTCCACTTCTTCCAGCGGTTACTAAAAAGCTTGTGATATCTCCACTTAATTTTGGTTTAACAGGAAGAAATATTTCTGATTCCTTTTTGTGGAAAGATATTAGATGTTTCCTTAAGCCTGAAGTGTTTCTGTTTTTCATTTTTATTTCAATCTTTTTATGTTGGCACAATTTACAGAAGGCAGTTTGGGATGCATGAATTATTTCGAAAAACTCCTCAAATTTGCTTTTGGGTCTTTTAGATCTGTGACTCAAACTCTCGTTACTCGGACTAGAATAATTTGAATCTTCGTCACTCATATTAAATTGTACACGTGATACGTTTTTAGAAAACAACGAGAATTAGTAAAAACAATTATTAAGTTAGACTCGAAGCACAGCTCAATTGGAAATGACTGGAATTAAAATAATTCCTTTATTTATAGTACGTTTCCTTGCTTTCTACCGCGCCGCCTCGCCACGTGCCGGCTCTATGAAAAGGATGCCGCCGCAAATCAAACAATGCCGCGTGCGGCGTACAAACACACACTAAATATTACCTACTTGTACAGACGCGACGCGTGAATAAAATAGAATTAGTGCCAATCACTATTCTTTACATATAAGTGAATGTTTTGGCGTACATCTATACTAATATTATAAAGCTGAAGAGTTCGTTTGTATGTTTGATGACAGAAGTTTTAAAATAAATAAATAAGTCCTGAACGTCACTATACCTCCAAAGTTACTATTCCTCGTGGACGAAGTCGCGGGCACAGCTAGTAAATACTTACTCTCATCATCTCTCTCAGAGATATTCGGGCTGGTAAGTAATACAAAACTCTTATCGTAGGCTTTTTATTTTATTAGTAGGTAAGTACCTACGCTTTTTATATTATTTTATTAGTTTTGTAGAATTTTTTTACACGTTTCAAGTATATTTAAAAGTGGCTACAATATTTATTAAACGGGTGATATTTGAACACTTTTTTGCTATTTTTTCTTGTAAAAACTTAAGAAATATAATGACTAAATGTACAATAATAGTACCTAAGTAATTAGTTTAAAACCATATAAGTAATCAATATTATAATATATACTTACTAGAATGAATTAATATGACATCTACTACCTATCCTTACCATTTTATCCTAATCATAATACTACTTGCGTGATCAGTATAATGTATTCATTTTCATTCTAAGCACTCTGAAACTTATTTATTCTTTGGAACACCTGTAGGTACTCTTAAAAAAATTCGAAATTATTTTGCATGAGTATACCTACGCCCTATGGCGGCAATCAAATAGTGTCACAAATGTTATGATTTCGGCGTGGCGGCAACGATTGTTTTAGATTTCAAAAGAAGCCGCCGGCGCGTGTATCATAACCATGTACTTCCGAAAAGCGGCAAATTTCTTTGAGAAGTAAGTACAAAACCTTTGATGCCGCATTATCAAAGTGCCGATGGTTAAAACATAACTATGTATGCACTCAGTTTGATTTTAATAGATATTTTTTTATTCGCTATGTTTATGGTATTAGTCGTAATGCGCATAGGTCCAGTTTTTCATATTCTTTGATACAGTTTTTTGCGTCTCATAGAATTCCTAAGTGTACCTACCTATACACCGAACTGTTACACCTAACTACTCAGTGAAATAGCGCTAAGTCCTAGCTGCAAGACGCAAGAGTCTTGCAGGCTATGTCTTGTTCTTGCTCAAGTCTTGCACGGTCAGTCTTGGTCTTGGTCTTGCTAAAAATACGCGGTCTTGTTCTTGGTCTTGGTCTTGCAAAAACGCAAGAACAAGACCAAGACTGCAAGACCAAGACTGAATTTGGGCAACACTAATCCTGGCACAGGACCAGAAGGGTGGAGCTTGACACAACCAAAGAGAGGCCTATACTGTGGATGATGATGATGATTCTGAAAGGTACAAAGTAGCGTTTATTATTGAATCGGGTTTGTGTAAATTAGTTTTAAATTATGCGCTATAGGCGTACATAAGAAGCCTAGCATAAATGGCAAAGCCAAAACGTTCACTAATTTTTATTCATATTTCCATTTACATTGTCTTTTATTCATCCTTTTCAAATTATAAATCCGACAGGATGTCTCAACAACACACGGAACTGGGGTCGAATATCTTGATCTTTTACGACTGAAATAATTACAGAGGAGCTTTTGTTGAGATCCTGTCTTCCTATTCTTGTTAAAGATACCCATTTTTAGTGGTGGGACATCCTAAAGAAGATTTTTTGTGATGCGCTCAAACATCAATGCACTAATACCTCCCGGTTTCTGAATTGAGAATTTGAAGTTGAGAACTTGTTAAACTTCAGCTTGGTAATTCCTTTAATGTACATAACAGAACATCACAATCCCCTAAGGTTTCGGCAGAGCACCCATTATACGCCCACATTTCGCCAGTTATGTTCAAGTTCCATGTAATAGGGGGCGAGCGTATTGCCATCAACCGGGCGCAAATCCGTGGCTGTTACTGAGAAATCCTGATGGAAAAACCCAATAACACTTTGCCCGACCTGGGAATCGAACCCAGGACCTAATGCGCAGCAGTAGCGCTTGCAACCACTAGACCAACGAGGCAGTCCACCAAACATACATAAATATATATAGGTAAAATGTGTAAGTTGATAAGTTTGTATGTAGGCGGTAACCTGCGGATCTTCTGATACGACAATGCTTTCACTAAATAAAAAAAAAATAAAAAAATAATGGCTATATTTAAATAGTTCCTGTGCGATAATCTCCAACCCGCAGTGGGCCCGCGTTTTGGATTATAGCCCATTCCCGCTCATAGAAAGGAGGCCTGCGTCCCAGCAGTGGGAACATTAATAGGCTGATTATGCTTATGCTTAATCGCCAACCATAACGCGAGCAATTCTCGAATAGTTAACTAAGCCACTCCATCCGTTAAAAGCTACTTTATTTCCCCTCACCGTTCGCCGTCATTTCCGCCACTGGAATGTTTGAAAAAGGAACATGGCAACACTTCCGGTCTTTAACTAGAAAGGACTTGCTGGAAATGGAGCTATTTGAGATAAAACGAGTTTAATCTTGTAGATCTGGGTAGGTAGATCTATGTAGCGATAAAGAGCAAGCTGTTTCTGTGAAAGTTCAATCGTTGAAAGTTATGTATTTAAATTAACTACTTTCGTGTATTTAACAATAGTTTTTTTTTTGTTTTTATTAAGATACTGCTGCGTCGTTAGACGAGCTCGTGGCTAAATAATAACAGCCGCTCGGATCGATCTTTAGGTTAAACCGTGCTTGCCTAGGTTGGTCTGTGGACGGGTGACCACCCATTACATACCGAGTTTCTTCCGTGCCTCGGAAAGCACGTTAAGCCGTTGGTCCCGGGTGTCATTTGTAGATCTTTGACAGTCGTTAGGTAGTCAGTGGCCCAAAAAGTCTGACAACTAGTCTTACCAAGGGGTAGCATATTACCCAGTACTAACTGGGTTGTGGAGGTCAGATAGGCAATCGCTCCATGTAAAATACTGGTTTTCAGCTGCATCCGGTTAGACTGGAAGCCGACCCCAATATAGTTGGGAAAAGGCTAGGCAGATGATGATGATGATTAAGATGCTGCGTCGTTAGCTTAATTTCGTATACTTAAGTAGCAATGGCTGATCTACTGCTGTGATGCGCACCCCAGGGATGCCAGATCGAGTTTTAGAATTATCCCCATATTCAATCTTTGCAATTTCATTCACAAAAAGTACCAAATGTATCGAATTTTGTTACTTGTTCGAATTTTGTTTTTGTTTTGTTTCTCGGAAAGCACGCTAAGCCGTTGGTCCCGGGTGTTATTTGTAGATCTTTGTCAGTTGTTAGGTAGTCAGTGGCCCAAAAAGTCTGACAACCAGTCTCACCCAGGGGTATCGTATTACCCAGTACTAACTGGGTTGTGGAGGTCATGTAAAATACTGGTATTCAGCTGCATCCGGTTAGACTGGAAGCCGACCCCAATATAGTTGGGAAAAGGCTAGGCAGATGAGATGATGATGTATCGAATTTTGTTTCTGTGTAAAGTATTGATCCCGATCCTAATCCTGTTCACGCACGACACTATGCAATCAGCTTATTATACGCAAGTTATTATTACGAATTACTAGTTCGCCTGTAAAATGTCTTTCACTTTCATAAATTTTACCTTATTTTTTGTGTTGCCACTTTCTTCAAGGATTTCATTTCCCCAAATTTTTCCCCAGTCTAGAACGATTTGTTTCCCTAAAAAAGGGAAATATATCCTTAATCTACCAACACTGGTGGACCCCGCGATAGAATATTGGTTGCGCAACGCCATATTTCAAACATCTAATTGGTTTTTCTTAGTAGGTGTGAAAGTAGAGGACGGTCCTCGTGGATAAACGTGTCTTCGTCTTGGGCTAGCCTAAATCCCTCACTTCTCTCAGGATTCTAGTATTTAATCGCTCAGGAGTTAACTCAAGCCCCCTCGCTCCGCTCGGGAGCTCTAGAAACCGTCGCTGCATTCGCGATTTAAAATAGTACCCGTAACGTAAGACACTGCTTTACCCCTTTTAGCGCATAATTTACCTAATTACATCATTCACCTTATGTGCGTCACTGCTGTGACAGACAATTTACAAATAGTGTCGCACGTAAGAGAAATGTGAGATGAGTAATGAACTGAAAATTAGTGAATATGAATTATTATGATTAGTAACTTATTTGTGTTGATGTTGTTTTTATTTGTGTGACTTTGTGTCTATACTAAATGATTTTAAAGATGTAACTAATGTGGCTTATGTGGTACCTGAAATATGTAAATTAATTTTTTAATAATCTACTATAAAATAGCCGGACGTAGTTCTCATTGACCTGGAACAAAAAAGAGATAAAATACTAATAAATATTAAAATTCAAGACGAAGAAGAACATAATTTTACAGGAAGACTACCAGAGATGAAATTACGGCCGTCCACCCTCAGCATACAATCTCGGCCTCACCAAGATCGTATGCTGAGGGTGTGCAGTCGTCTTCGACGTGCAAGATCAGGCGAGAATATCAAACATCCTATAATATAAGGACATAACTATAATTTACATAATTCCTTTACACGTAGCAGATGCTCATGCACGGTGGTGTTCAGTTAATGGTGTGCGTTTCACGCTCTAAATATTGGGTCATACGAGATTAATCAAAAACTTCAACCGTAAATCTTTAGTGAGTGTAAATCAAAGAGCTAGTGCACGAACTCAGATCATGAGAGATCTGTCAAAGGAAAGAGTTACTCCTACTAGAGCCTTTCTACACAGCGGCGTGGATTATGCTGGTCCATTCCAAATATGAATGTCAAGGGGAAGATTCATGATGACTTCCCATCCGAAAAAAAAAAATGAGAAGATTCATGAAAACACCAAAGGCGTACATTGCTTTATTTGTGGTGTAAAGTCCGTGTGGCGTACTGATCTGAAACGTGTGTTGACAAAAATCTCACTTTCGAAGAAATGACAACTGTTATTGTTGTATTGTTAACTATTATTGTACTAATTTCGTTGCATAGAATAGCATTTTGTTTTGCGTACCGTAAAACGGGGTGAATAGAACCGCAGGGGTGAATAGAGACAAATTTTGAAAGGGATTTAAACGTTGAATTAATGTGTTATGTTGCTAGCAAAGTCTCTAATTAAGTTTAACTAAGTAAATAAAACAGAGTACTTTTTGATAACATAATCAAATTAATTCAACGTTAAAATCCCTTTCAAAATTTGTCTCTATTCACCCCTGCGGTCCTATTCACCCCGTTTTACCGGAATTTATAACTTTGTCAAACCTCATTTTAATTTTGCATGCAGGCATTATGTAAATGTTTATTCGTATTGTTGGGTATAAGTTAACTTTATTGCAAATTAGGAACACATAGTGACATTAATTTATGTTTGAATTTGGATGAACTCGTTCTAGCAACCCCGGGGTGCGCACTACTGCAGCCGATCAGCTGTTGTGATGACTTGCCGCCATTACCGCTACAGAGAAAAAAGTTTAGGGCGAGTCAATTATTTAATCACTTTGGACTTGACCGTTTGTAAAAATCAAATTGTTTTTAATGTTGCAACTCTTTTTGTTAAAAAATAACCTACGAAGCGGAAACTGTTTGGTAAAAGTTTTCATGAATTGAAATTCAGTACAATATTACTGCCCGGCTAAAGTCTAGGGCATTAATGACTTGCTTTACTTTAGGTTTGCATGACATATAATTTGCCATTTACGAGCAGGTTGTGTGAAAATATAATAACAGTACAAGACAATTAAATTATACTCCAGACTTAATGTAAAGCAAAGCAAACACGCAGAACAATCAAATTTACCCACACGAATCGGTAAATACAATAGTCAATGGCAGTATAATAGTTTAACAGCCATTTCTATCGCCTTCAATTCCAATTCCACGTTTATATCCTCCCTTTATTGCATCGCTAAAATGGCCGCCATTCCTCTTAACATCTCCGTTTTTACGTCCACAAGATAATCGATTCAGGGACCCACCAGAAAGCAGGTATAATCCTTTGGCCACGATTTACACGCTCATCGACACGCGTATTGCGACGATGACTGGCAAAAAACAAATTAAAGTAACTGTTTAGAGAAGTAACTTTTAAGTATGCCATGACCATGACCACCTCGTTTGACTGCCTCGTTGGTCTTGTGATCGGAAGCGCGACTGCTGAGCATGATATCCTGGGTTCGATTCCCAATGCCATGCTCATGCCCTATTTTACATGGGATACTATAAGGTACACTTCTGCCTAACCCTTCAGGGATTACAGGCGTGATGTTATTATGACGATGATTATGCCATGACCACGTTTCTTAACTCATCCGTTAACCGAATAAAAACACTTTTTTGGAAACTTAATACATGCACAAACAAATTACGAATGTCTGCCCCCCTAGCCAAGTTGCAAACGATAAACGTGAACGCTTAGTAATCTCCAATAGATTTTCAACTTTATACCTAAGAGCATAAAGTTGAAAATCTATTAAAGACTACTGAGCGTTAGCGACCGGAACGTACGAAAACGCTATGTAATCTTCAATAGATTTTCAACTTTATATCCAACAACATAAAGTTGAAAATCTATTAAAGACTACGGAGAGTTTACGTTTATCGTTTGTGACTTGGCTAGGGGGGCTGATGTAATTATGTCATCTTAGCAATGAGTATTAATATTTCAGGTCCAGTTGAAAACCAGCGTCGGGCACCAGTAGTCCGGTATTTTGGTGAACTGGGCCTATTTGGTGCAGTCGAGAGACACACACTGTTATATTTTTTGTTTAGATTTTCTTTTCTTTTATTGTTTCTGTTTTATATTGTGTGATCTAGTGGCATGTGCCGAATAAATGTATTTATCATTCTTTAAAAAGTGTTTTTAGGGTGATAGTCGATCTTAGGAGGGTTCTTAGAAGATACGCGGATTGCCGTACCTACTCACACGAATAAAATAACTGACGAACATGTGACGAACGCATGTAACTTGACGAAAGTCGTATCGTTCGAAGGTGTGTACCGGCGGGCGCCTTATTCAGACCCACACAAGCTATCTACAATAAATTATGTTTGCTCACTGCTCACTGAGATAAAATATGTTCCTCCGATATTCTTATTCTTATTTCAGAAGGTTTAGAGGGAAATTCTCGCTTTTAGCTATGTTTGTATTCAGCTTTTATTATAGGATGTTTTCATAAGGTAAATATTTAAGATAACTTTGAAGATTTTTATTGGAAAAGTTTGGTTTACGATAAAGCGAGCGGAGCTAGAGAAATTGCGTTTTTGTTTGGAATTTATTTTGATTCGTAACTTTTTACACAGAGGTCCATAATTAATATCTATAATAATGAATATACCTGACAATGCGACATATTTGCTAAAAAATTGCAAATTTTGATTTAGATATTCACCATCATTTAGATCATTTATTTGGGAAAGTTTATGTGTTAGTGTTTTTTTTTCGTCGTTTGTTTTTGCTCGGGTCCTGTATGGGACCTTTCTCAAGAATTAGGCTATTATTACCCTTTAAATTTAAAAAATGTCGCGTTTTGGATCCTTAGGAAATATTAATATGTCTCCCTTTACTTTTGCAGTTATTTAATTATTTTCGTTGTTTGTTTACGTAGAAAACTTATATTAATATGGATTTTGACAGGTGACAGAACAAATTAGGCTAACTCGATCATGATATCGGGTGGGATAATAAGGCAGTTTTTTTACCCCATTCATTCATTTACAATATTATAACTTTACAGGCTACGTCAAACAATTTTATTAAATTCAATTGAATTAACTGAAATCGGCATTGGAACGTAAATTTCCTTAGGTATCCGTTTTTTTTTGCAAAGGACACTCCTTTGAGAAATCGGTGACCCAATGGCTAGCTTTTACCTTGGCCAGAGGTTTAGCGTTGCCAGAAAACGTGGCAACGCCGCCAGTCTCTTGGGGACATTACCGTTTGACAGCGATGAGGAGTTTTGTGTTAGTTACTTCAGTTTATTTTAACATACAGAAATCTCCATGTTGGAGTTGTAGAAGGGGCGCTAGTATTATGTCACAATTGACATATTATTATAACTAGAAGACGTGATATTTACCATGTTTATTGTTTTCTTTGAGTTCCCGATATTTCGGCGCTGTTGCAAGCACCATGATCACGGATAAACTGAAGTTATTGCGGGTGGGTGTTTATGAGCAGACAAATCGGTCTACCCTCTTTCTTGTTCGTTTTTTGCACTCAGTACCGCTACCACTGTCACTCACAACTCGATTCTGTTCCCGAAACACGAAACTCACTGTGTCTGCTCGCGAACTTTTTTCGGCACTATTCCGCTGGTTTCCAGGCTTTCGACAGTTGAAACCCATCCTCCCGATTGAAGTTCTTATATTTGGTGATCTCAATAGCTTCTCTAACGAGTCTAGGGACATAGTGGCGTTCTGTCGAGATGACCTGAGGGTTATGTAACTCAATCCAGTGGTTCGATCCTGATTCCAGGAGATGTTGAGCTATGGCTGATTTTTGGGTGTCGTTGTTCTTCACCGCCCTGATATGTTCCGATATTCGACACGTACGTTTCGTCTGACCGATATAAGACTTGCCGCAACTGCAGTCCACTTTGTAAACACCGGGCTTTTCCAGTGGAAAATTATCCTTCGGCGAACGCAGCATCTGAGACACTTTTTGACACAATTGACACATTTCCATGTAATTTAATGATAAACCTCGAAAATCATCACAGGTGGCCATAAGCCGACCTAATATTAACATATTGTCGACATTAACAGAGTTTCAAAGACTTGCCTGACTTGCCGTATTTACAGAATGGCGGCTCCTAAATACTCGTAATTCCAGTCACATATGGTAACGAGGCTCAAAGTCATAAGGGGAATTTTGGCAAAGGGATCTGACGTAGGGAGGTAATTGTCAATTTAACTTTAGTTAGTTATCATATTAATAATTTGGTCTGAAATTATTTGATCAAGGTTTGATTACGTTAAAAGTGTGTTGTGTAATTTGAACATAAGTTTGATGGCTATATTATTATAGATCTATAAATTGTAGTTTGGAAATAAAATAAAGTTTGATTGCTTATATTGAAAACTTCAACTTAGCTGTTCAAAATACAAATTGAATGGTGGTGGTACATATAGTAAAAATAAATTAAAGGAAAATAAACATAACATTACGCCTGGAATCCCCGAAGGGTTAGGCAGAGATGTACCTAATAGTACAGAGTACACACACATTTCGCCAGTTATGTTTAAGTCCCATGTAAAAGGGTGAGAGCCTATTGCCGTCACCCAAGCGCAAATCCAGACTCCGTGGCTGCTACTGAGAAATTCCTGATAGATAAAACCCAATAACACTTTGCCCGACCTGGGAATCGAACCCAGCACCTCATGCTCAGCAGTCTTGCTTACCAACGAGGCAAATAATTTAATAAGGAAAAAAAAATCCTATCGAGGTTTTTGTGATGTTCCTGTTTATATTTTGTTTTGCTCTTTAATTAATAAAAAATGAAAATAAATTTACACAGAAAGCCTATCAAATACTCGGTGCAATTATTTATCCTGTTTTTAAAAGCCTGTATGTTACCTTTTCACGTTTTTACGGCTGAACGGACTTCGATGTAATTTGGCACACGGATACAACATGAATGTGGACATAGAATACCTTTTTATCCCCTTAGTACGTTCACGTGGGATAACTTACGACCTCTATGCAGGAAAGCCGCTAGATATTATTATTTGACGTATTTTTAATGTCTTCTTTATCGTGTGGTTAATGCCTAACCTGGTGTCAGAGTTTTTATGCCGTCCATGGGCCTCGAATTTTGTTTTACATGCCATCAAGAAATATCTCTCAGGCAAGCTGGTTTCCTCACGATGTTTTCCTTCACAGAAGCTAGTGATAACTATACAATACGCACATGAATCTGAAAAATAAGAGGTGCGTGCCTTGGGTTCGAACTCGAGACCTATAACTTTATCGATTATCAGTAAATACTTAACCGGCTTTCTTTGAACATTATAATTATTAGATTTTAAACATTCATGGTCACTAAAATTATTATAACTAGAAGACGGGATATTTGCCATGTTGTTTGTTTGTTGTTGTTGTTGATGTGTGTGTGTATAACATGGTAAATATCCCGTCTTCCAGTTATAATAATTATAATTATTTTCTTAGGACTCGATTCAAATTAAGTTAAGTTGCTCATTTCCTGCAAATGCGATATACTTATTGACCTACACAAGCTGGGGGTATTATGTATTCTATGATAATTTGGAAATGTCAGGCAAAATGTACATGCCGTACTACAAATCAATGCATAAAATTCGTAAGAACCACTTTCTTTGAAATTAAATTACTAATTTTCTTTTTTCTTCAATCGGAATCTATCTATTCCTATTGCCATCCCACGCAATAGACTGATCACAGGGTAAGGCAATAAAATTATCTTTTCTTTGTATATTTTTTACTTTTAAAAATACTCACAAATTACCTAATTGAAGATGATTTGGCTTTGACTAAAATAACAAGTCTTTGTTTATTTATTTCATTTCAAAGCTAAAAATATATTCTTTCGTTACTTTGATCTGCCTACAACAAGATCCAAGGAAGATATATTTAAAGATTGGTGTGGAAAGTGGATAGGCAGAGCTTAACAACCTGAGGATATGAAGCAATTCCTTTGTCCATTGTCTTGGGTGCCAAAGGTTGAGAGAATCCCCTCTCTTGATCTGCGAATCGTATGACGTTTACAGATTCAAACAAAGAGTAGGTGAGCCTGGGCAGGTTACAAAAGGATTGCGTGGATGGCAGGTGTCTTATTTATACTTGCTTTGTGGTATAACAGATCTAAAACCGTAACAGATGTGTAGCTAGTATAGTTATTCTTCTTTGACCGTTTAGTGGTAGAAATTCAGTAGTGTATACAGAGTTATAAGATTTATACAACGTGAAATGTTTCAACACCACCTGGAGGGAAAGTAAGGTACTCTAAATACTGGAGATAGAAAATTTAACTAGAAGGAAACATTCCTTTATTTTTAAAACGAAATAAATCTGCATTCAAAGATTTTCGAAAATTCGCTGGCCACACTTGGGAATCAAAACGGCTAAATTCCAAAAAAAATAACACCCTGTACTTTTATGGCATCAATCGATAGGGATCATAAGGATCAAATCTCTCTAATAAACATGATAAATTAAATGAAAGGAAAACCATTGATGACTTGAAAGTAGAGGGTGTTATTTTTTGTTCAAATACACCTGTATGCATGGCCGCGGGAATCCGCTGAACGTGTGTGTGTATGTGTAGTACAGGTCGATGTGGCGATCGTTGTGACAGTCCATTTATCGTCGTCTTTAGACTGAAATAATGACGATAATCTGTATCCATTTCTTTAGTAAGTTTCTTCGTTCTAAGAAATTGATATTCATATTTTCTCTTGGTCTCCACAGGGACGAAACGGTTTGGGTAACATCTACGTCTGGGCGAGTGGCGACGGCGGAGAAGATGACGACTGCAACTGTGACGGATACGCAGCCTCCATGTGGACCGTCTCCATCAACAGGTGGGTGTACTTAGGGTACTTAGGTACTTAAGTTGTTAAAGGCCGTCTCTGGTCTCTGCTGATGTAATATTTATCCCAAAGATACAAGCAAGCGCTTTGTTGGGGAGTCGTTGTTCAAATTGTTCTTTTATAATTTGACATTAAAGACTGAATACAAATCTAACGGTACTTAGTTACTGGCTTAATTTTCTATGCCTGTAACAGATCTGAATGTATCAGATGGTCTTAAAAAGGTCAAGACTACTTTAGAGAAGCCGTATGACTCTGGATTCTAGATCGTATTTTGGCATCGGTGTTTCTTGTCTTTGTCAGTTAAAAAATGCGAGGATCTACTCGTAGTTTTGAAAAGGCCTTTTAAAACTCCTGAAAATGGTTAAATGTACCTGCAAAATTAATTATCATTTTATTTCATAAATATCCTGTTTGTCCCAGACTGATCCGTAAAAATAATAAACTTCGTGTTTGTTTTAAGTTTTTAGACAAGTTAGATTACTTACAGTGTCGTCCGGTGATCATTTGTCAGGCTTGACTCAGTTTGAAAAACTTTGAAATACTCCTAAGCTGTTTCACTTCAAACTGACAGAAAATAAAATTAATGACTATAATACCTTATTATACTTCCAAAATAAATTAGCACAAATTTAAAAATCTCTCGAAATAACATAAAAAACAATACTTTCTACCCTGGATTAGCCCTGTATACGATTTTCTCCCTTTTTATACGATTTGTCACTTAAAATTAGTTTTAATCTTTTAAGTTGCAAATATATTTGTGATCACCCTTTTGGACACCCCACTCGATGGTTTTGAAAGAAAAAAGAAATTCGAACGCTACGATATAGCACCCGAAATCCGCCATTTTTTTTTGTTTTTCATTTCAATGTAACTAGTGACATTGCCGCCACCAAGACGAATCTAATGACGTATAATTTATTCAAATCCGTTCATCCGTTTAGGAGTTACGAGGGATCATAGAAACAGACATACACACATACATACAGGTCAAACATAACCCTCCTTTTGAGCTTCACCTGCGTCGGGTAAAAACGACTACCGCTGCGTTTTGCACGGGACGCGCCAGCCTAGTATGTATCTAAACCAAAAAGTCGGCTGAATTTAAGTTTATTTCAATTTTCAGCGGTCTAGACTCAAAGTACCTAGTCTAACATGTAATATGTTCAATAGTACTTACAAAGCAAAACTATTTCTTTTTTCTGTGAAAAATGGTAAGGTTTTAGTTTCATCCAAGCAGCGCGTCTGTTTTTTACGAAATTGCTAAAGTACCTTTCATGACGCCATTTATTTGTCGACTTAGAATCTTTTATTTATTTTAAAAGGGTCTTATAAATATAAAGAGCTAACAGCTAGGAGTACTAATTTAATTGACTTTAATTTCAAATATTCTTTTGACCTCTACACTTAGTTTGTTTTAACTGTCACTAGCTTTTACCCGCGGCTTCACTCGCGTTATTTTAGAATTTGACAATCAATTCGTTTTTTACTCTGCTTGTAATAATTCAATCATAAATTCAATCATTTATTGGTTTAAAGTACGTACGCTAACAGTACATACATTTTACATTAAACAATAAAAGTATACAGGTTCGAGTTCTTATGAAGATACCAATTACAGTTGTAATCATGATTCGAAAGATACGTGGCGCCATCTATTATTATAAGAACGTTTTTGTAGTTTTCCTCGGGAACGGTACTTTTTTCGGGCTGAAAAGTACTCTATATCCGTTTCTGTACACCTGACAACGTATATGCAAAATTTCAGGATGATCGGTTCAGTGGTTTAGGCGTGAAAGGGTAACAAACAAACTTACTTTCGCTTTTATAATATAAAGTTAAGATAAGGATTTACATTATGAATCTCCGAAAGGTTAGGCAGAATTTTACCTAATAGTACACCCACATTTGTAATAGCTCTTTGTCAGCAGTCCGTTCTGAGAAATTCTCGTTTATCTGTCATTCTCATGACATAATCAAAGTATTATATATTATCGTGTTGTGTATTGTTCTAGATACTTTGTCTCTACACGTGCGGGAGTAATGAAAACCGAATCTATTATAAACACCCACAGTTTTCTGGAAGCCTGATCAAATGTGATCAGCTATTGAAATCGTAGTAGTTTAAGTGATTGTTAGACAAGAACAAAGCATCATGTTTTTTTCTTTTGAACTTAAAAAAGCGGGATAAAATCAACACCTATGTTAAAGGTAAATACGGCATTGCGGCAGCCTACAAAAGATTTCGCGCGACCACTCCCAGTGAGTGATCGCGCGAAATCTTTTCCAATGAATTACTGCATTATTAAATTATGTATATTAAAAGGATGTATGAACGTAATCGACGTAAAAGGAGACCCTATGTACGGATCGTAGCAGGTGGTGTTCTGTCGTTATAGCCTAACCTTCATGGCTAAAAGATGTGAATATATTAAACTCAATTTCAATAGCCTATTTTAACCCTTAAACCATTTTTCAGTGCGATAAACGACGGTCAAAACGCTCACTACGACGAGTCTTGCTCATCAACTCTTGCGAGTACGTTCAGCAATGGTGCCCGAGACCCCAGCACTGGGGTAGCTACTACAGACTTGTATGGAAAATGCACAGCAACGCATTCGGGAACATCTGCAGCAGCGCCTGAGGCTGCGGGCGTGTTTGCGCTGGCCTTGCATGCCAAGTAAGTTTCTTTCTTTCTGAACCTGTCACTTTCGGTTATCAGTCATATAATGATGTTGAAAACTGCACTGCAAAGAACTTGGACAACGTAAATTAAAGTGTTGCAACGGTTCAATTTAGCTTCAATATATTGAAAGTCATCATCATCAAATCATCTAATTTTAAGTAGGCACTCAACGACACGTAAGTAATTCATGATGTGCCTTCCTGTAAGAAATTGGTACACTAGTCTATAATTTTATGTGAATGTGTCATATCTTAAAATCAGTATGTTTTCGGTAAGTCAAATGAAGTAAAAATATGGAAATCAGAATCCATATTCTACAACGTAGCGTTTACGTCTTTCAAAACGTTGCCACATTGCGTTCATTAAAGAACCTCACGCGCCAAGTTTTCTATAAAAGAAAAACTCACTGTCATTAAAACGCGACTAACCTACAGAGCGATGTTATTTTTCTTCTTAAAGGTGACTCTTTGTTTACAGTCCCAGCTTAACGTGGCGAGACATCCAACACTTGACTGTTTTGACTTCAAAGAGGAACTCGCTTTACGATGCTAAGGTATGCATTATGTTTTTGTATAAAATGTTTTTAGATGACCAAATCTTTTGTATAAGATACTTATGTTTCTCTAATGTGGTTTTCAGACAGTAAATAGACACTTATTTATTGATTTCGGCATCGAAAGGTAAATAGACATATCAAAAGGATGTACGGTTGCGCCATTTTTTGCGTTTTAAACAATGAGTAATTAAAACTTGCAGGCCAAGCGTAGTTTTGCTATGTTTCAATGCAGCACGGAGTGAAACTTTTGGACCAAACAGGCTTGAAGTTATAAGTTTTCTGATAAAACTAAAACATAAAACTTCGAAAATAAAAATCAAATTACGAACAATATTATGGGAGTTGTTGTTGTTATATACCTCAAAGAGCCTCCAGGTTAGTCTATAAACTTTTGTCTTCAAGTTTAAATGCCAAGGTAAATGGACTCAAAAGCCAAGATTTAGCCAAGTTTACTGTTTAATTTGATTTTGTTTTATTGCTCTTCCTTCTTTGATTTTGCATTGTGTTTTTGTTAACAATACTAAGCGTGGGTGAAAACTCCATAAATTAATGAATATATTCGAATATTATTTAGCGAGCCGAAAAGTTCAAGGGAACGGAAATCTTTGGAAATCAATTTATATTTCATCTTTGAAATTTGTTTTCGAAGTAATTATTTGAGTTTGATTGTTATTTCTAAGAGCTCTGGGTATTAATTTCAATTGATTTTAAGCGTTATGGATAATCATTATCTTGAAGTCTTATATTCAGTATTATCATCTAGTTCCTAAAAATAAAACTTTCAAGAAAAATCTTAAAAGGCCTTTTTTATGGCAATTTTTTTCAAAAACAAGGGGTTACTATGACATTTTAAAGCAAGAGTAATTCCAGTGTGGGAAAGGACAGAGCTATGCAGGTCATCTAGAGCCATCTCTTTCCCACACTAGAATTACTCCTGTTATAAGGTGTCATGTTAGTCCACCTTGTTTACGAGATTCCTAACAATGAGAGTTGTTCTCTAGTTTATATTTCGGATAATAAAGGGTGGAATACATCGACCCACAAACGGATACCCCATATTCAGTACACCATTGAAGTCATCATGATTCATAAAAGTTATAACGTTCCAACCTTCAATATCTCCGTAACTAGAAGGTTCCAAGGTATGGTTCGGACCAAAAACGATCGCAAAGATGGGAGGAATAGGGGCCTCTCGGCTTCGTTAAGGCGTTTTTAATTCAAATTCATTTATTTCGTGAACACAGGGTGTATACAGAAGATGTTATAAATAAATTATGAACGAGCTGTGCCCCTCCAAAAGGCATACAAAATATCAAAGGTTTTTTTTTTCTTAAACAAATACATTTTCGAAATTCAAAAAATAATTCTAGAATTCTACAATAATTATAAATCATGTCAAAATTATATAAAATGTCAAATAAAATAAAGTAAAAAGAACCAAAAAAATACAAAATAAAAATAATAATGTCACTAGTTCAATATTACACAATAATCAAAACACCCGTTAAATAGGAATATACTGTATGATTAGTGTTTCATGTCCTCAGGGTCGTTTCCACTGGACAATGAACGGCGTAGGACTGGAGTTCAACCACCTGTTTGGGTTCGGAGTGCTGGACGCGGGTGCCATGACGGCGCTCTCGGCCAACTGGCACTCCGTGCCACCGCGGTACCATTGCGAGGCTGGATCTGTTAATACGCATTCGTAAGTACTAGATGATTTTATTTATTTTTCGGTTAATAAATGGCAAACGTGCTTAGGCAAGTAGCTAAATGTTGAGAGGCCAGGAAACCAGTTGTAATTTCCTTATGTGATCTCAATTGCACAAAATTAGAAATAGACAAAAAAGTTTTATGGGAAAGCTGATTTTACTAAATTCAAAATTAAGGACTGCCTTGTTGATCGAGTGGACGCAAGCGCGACTACTGAGCATGAGGTCCTGGGTTCGATTCCCGGGTCGGGCAAAGTTTTATTGGGTTTTGATTAGAATTTTCTCAGTAGCAGCCACGGAGTCTGGATCTGTGCCAGGTTGTTGGCAAAAGGCTCGCCTCTTATTACATGGGACTTAAAATATAACTAGAAAAATGTGGGTGTATTATTAGGTATACCTCTGCCTAACTCTTGGGAGATTACCGATTTTCGGTCTTTCGAATATTGCACTGCAGATGAATATTTGCAAAAGTTCATTTTGAAACCCTGTCCTCGACGTTACCTTATTATTAGCCTACAGATATGAAGGTATTTCACCTATTCCACTAAACACCAAGACTGAAAATGTATAGGATCTTTCTCATCTATCAGTATCGCGTTTTGCGCAATACTAGAAACCGTACAATTTTTTTAAGCCGATAGTATTTGCGCTTGAGCTAAACGCCCTGCAATCGTTTAAAGTCTGATTAAAACACTGTACGTATACATATCTAAAAATAGAGTTGGGCTGATCCATCTATTTTTATTGTAAAGGCGAAAAAATAGACATCACTTTGTTTTAAGTACTACCGCGTTTACTGACGGTCGACCACTATTCAACCTTATGCTCTTAACTGATAAGGTTGGTATTTTATATATCCTTGTAGTTTATCTTTGTAATATTTTTTTTTTTTGCAGATAGATACACCTACCACTGTTTGTCTCTGCATCACCCAAAGGTTGACTGGTAGAAAATGCCTATGGCATTAAGTCCGCCTCTGTACTTTGTGCATTAAGTGTTAAATAAATAAATATATAAAAGTGGTCTACCGTAAGTCAGCGTGGTAGTTCCTAAAACGATCCAATAGGTTGCCAGGTGCAACCCATTAAGCGAATTGTGTCAGCTTTTAAGTTAGTTAGAACTAAAACTGCTTGCATTAACAACGAATATACATTCGGAATTCTCCGCTTTTCCAGCGAAATCCTATCCGAAGGTATGCTGACGATGAAGATTGAGACGTCGGCATGTGCTGGGACACCCAGCGAGGTGCGCTACCTGGAGCACGTGCAGGCAGTGGTCAGTGCCAACGCCAGCAGGCGCGGAGACTTAGAGCTGTTCCTCACTAGTCCTATGGCCACCAGGTAAGAACGACGTCGGCATGTTCCATCTGATTTTTGAAATTTGCATGTGTTGGCTGTTCATTATTAGGCGTCGGCTTAAGCCGTCGCGTTCTTGTATATCTGCTTATCTCGCGGATAAATTTGATTGCGCGATGCAGGATTTTTAGTTTTTAACTTGAGTTATAGATGTCGCCATAAATTCTTTTTGCCAATTTTAGCTACAGACCCATTATCCATTACCATTACCCTGAATCACTGATATAGTGAATACACCGCTTGTAGATCGAACAAGCAACCTGTTGGTTGCATCATTGAAAGTTTTCAGATTGAATGTTCCTCTTAATTTCCTTCTTACTACTGCCAACCACTAACTCTGCCTATGTTTATCTATTACAGATCAATGATCCTGAGCAGGCGCGCAAATGACGATGACTCCCGCGACGGCTTCACCAAGTGGCCTTTCATGACCACTCACACATGGGGAGAGTACCCGCAGGGCACGTGGATATTAGAGGTGCTCTTACTTTACTTGAAAAACTCTTACTTTACTTGAGAAAAACTTACTTTACTTGAGAAACTCTTACTTTACTTGAGAATCTCTTACTTTACTTGAGAAACTCTTAGTTACTTGAGAAATTAGAGTATTTTGTTTGAAATTGTAATTGTTTGTTTTGTTGGTAATTATTGTTAGGTTTCACGTTTTTTATTTTGGTATTTGTTAAAATATGTATTAGTTTATTTTACTTGTATATGTGTATTAGTATCATTATAAGTGCCTATATAAATTTTTGAAAGCAGGAAGTTATTTATTTTGTACCCTATCACAATGTTTTCTTATTTAACCCAAAGTTTGACTGGTAGAGAATGCCTTGTGGTATTAAGTCCGCCTATGTACCACTATTGTACATGAAGTTTAAATAAATAAATAAAATTTAATTCCCTTACTTGCTTACTTACTATTATAAATGTGAAACTTTGTGAGGATAAATGGATGTTTGTTACGCTCCAGGCACGCTACAACGGTGGTCCAAACAGCAACCCAAGTGACTGGTCGGGCTTCTTCCGCGGCTGGTCCCTGGTCCTCCACGGCACTCGGGCTCCACCCTACGCGCAGCTGCAGCCCCAGGACCCTCACTCCAAACTCGCCGTCGTCAAGAAGGCACATGAAGACAACGCGGCCATCTAATAGACCAACACACCCAGGTTTTATGAATTGATCAAGGTTGCTTTGAAGAGAACAGGTCTTTAACAGTGTTATGATTCAAATGACCTTCAGTGATGTTTTGTTAAAATTTCTGGTAACTGGTAAAACTCTGTAATATTGTAAAATTTGCTAGCGTAAATAAAAATTTGAAGGGTAATTACTATAATATGAATTAATGAATATTACCCACAAAAGAATTGATGGTTATTACCCTACCATGAACTAACCCAACTGCAGAATAGGAGTACAGTCACTAACAGTTTGAGAATTTAAAAAGTGAAGAGCAGTATGTTCAGAAACAAAAGACAAGGAGTATTTATGTACTAAACCAGCCATGATCAGCGAAATAAAACCTGGAATAAAAAAAATGTAGGCGTAACATAGACAACCAAGTGACGACAAAGGATTCATTGTATTTAGCTTTTATAATAATAATATCCTCTATCTTCCATTACATACTTTCTTCTAAATCTGTTAAAAAGCTCCCGAGTCGTGGCGCGTTGCTCATGTTATGTCTGCTGACTTCAGCGTCTGTAAAAACCTATGTATTTTTGTACATAGCTTCACAGAAGCCATAGGCGTTCTCCTTTAAATTATTGTTATGGATTTTATTTCTCTTTTTAACAAACGGTAACTGCACAGTTTTAAAGACTTTGTTTTTTTAATTAATATTTTTTATTTGCTGTTACCGTTTGTTATAAAATATGAAAGTAACAATAAAAATGGCGGCAATGTTTGATTATATTTTCTCAAAAGAGGAATTGATAGGGTTGGATTGATTCCTTGCTTTATTTTATTTTGGGCTTATTTATTTTCATAATATTATAACCCTTTTTTTCATGCCGAATCGCTGCCATTTTTATTAAAAAAAAACGGTCAAAGAAGGATAATTACTGCTCTAAATATTGTTAAATTTCTTTAAAAACTAAGAACTTTTTTTTTCTTTGACTGTCTACTGAATTTTTTTGTTTAAATACTTTTTTAATCTTTATCCTATTGAACTAGTCATGATTTAAAACAATGCTATTTATTTGAGAAAACTATTCTAGTCCTTGAATAATATTTATTTTTTAACCTTGATTTTTATTGTGTTGGATTTTTAAAACCTTTTATTGAAAAACGTGTTGGCGAAAAATATAAAAAAAAAAATTAAGTTGAACGGTTAAAAATAATAATTTAACAGAGTTACGGTGAAAAGTCGTACGAAGAGAATATAAATTTATTTGACATTATTTTTGTAACAAACTTCGTCGTAGAGTAGAAATCATTTATTTGTCTTTGAATTTTGTTCATCTTCTATATAAATTTATAAGTTACATAGACAGACGGACATATCAGGTAGCGTCGTAATGCTGAACTTTACATACTTACACAAATATCAACTATTTATTTTAAAGTCGAAGTTGAACAAGATTTAATATGAGTTTGTAATATCGTTTTTTGGAATTTAATTATTATATATATTATTTGTAGAATGGATAGTTCAATTTTAGTTTATTTTGTCTTAAAAAAATGTATGTTCTTTAGTTTTTATTAAATTCAAATGGCCTTGATTTAACCCAGCTAAATAAAGCTCATTTGAATACTTTTGTGTTTAATAATACTATGTGTCGAAAGACACGTATGTTAGAGTATTTACAAAGAATATATTAGAAAATTATCGTTATCGAGTAAGATATAATAAAGCTATTTATATGACAACATGATTAAACTTCCTTTTGGGGCCCACTAACACTGAATATGGTTATTTATCAACAGCCTCTTTGCATCTATTTTCTTAAAGAATAAAATTTATTATTAAAATAAAGTTTCAAGCATTTTCAATTCCATATTTATGGGCGTAACCGTAGGTTTATTACAAATTCGTTAGGATAATGGTTAAGAAATTTAAAAAAAAAAACATATAAAGAAAAATATATTATGTACTACTATTATAGAAAATATAATGTGATTTGGTGTTGTATTTGAATTAAATGACGTTTTTGTAATTGCTACTCCTTTCCCTTTTATAGTGTTTATGTGAGGGTTTGATGCAACTTAAATCTTTACAAACATGTTGCTTGTTTTTGAAGTAATGGAAGTTTAGGACTTGACCTCTAGACTTGTTGTTACATTACATTAAGGAATCCCCTTAAATAGAATTTGACTAGTTCTCTATTTAAATACCTTCTAAAATTAGAATCCGGCTGCTGGTCTTTTAGCAAACTATCAAGGTACGAAATCACCTAATTCTTTGTTTGTCGCATTGCTATATTTCTAGAGAAGTACTTACTTAATTATAAAAAATAGGGTTCATATTGATTTAAAACTCTTGGCATCTAGCTATACGGTGGAAACGTATACTCTTCCACATAATTATGGTTAAAATTAAACTCCACAGTATACTTTAACATTTAATTTTCATTAACAAATGTAGGTATTGGGCAGTTTGTTTATCTTACAATAGTAATAACTATACAGAAATGTAGTGAAATTAAGTATAAAACTATTTATTACACTATATACAATTACACTATGGAATATATCTTAGTCTTGCTGAATCGTCGTAGAAACAGCGATAACAGGAAATGTAAGTCAACGAAAAAAACTGGATATATTAGGAAGCAAGCCTCAAATATACCTACCTAGACACAGTTTACTGCAAGTGGATAGTAACATTTTGATCTTGCGCTGACTTCGTGGAGTACCAAGTTTCAATAGCATAAGAGGCCAGCTTATACTGACTTCTTTACCATTGAAGTGCGACCTACTATACGTTTAAGCGACTGTTGGTTTATTTTTTAATTTTTATGATATATTCTCTATTTCAAAACATTCTCTATTGCATATTGCAGCTAACATTGTTTTAACGTACTTTACCCTTCCTTCATATTACTAAGGGTAAGGTTAATTAACTTATTTTCTTCCCTCACTTTACATTTTAACTCTTAGGATTCAGTTTTATAAATAACATACAGGTAGTGTATCGGCGCATGTTGAATTCGGAAAATGTACATACAATAATATACGTGAAAGCGTAGGACAATGACAGTTAATTGAAATTAAACTTTGATCTAAATGCTATCATTTAAAAAAAAAACAATAAGTGATACAGCTTAACTTTTTAATGGATATCACATCAGGTATTTATTTTATATATAGTTTTATTATTTACTGAAAAAATCTAACTTAATGCATTTTAATGTTTGGAAACTGTATTTTTATACAAGTTTGTCCATATTTTATACTATTGAATTGTAAGAGTTATCAGCGTTAACTCATTGATACGGCTTAAATTCAATAGGTACTTAACAAAAATCCCATACAAATATGTCATTCTCATGTAATATTTTCTGTTGAATACGATCTATCAATTGATGTATGTATGGTACACCTGCTGCGTGCTTTGTTATGACAAAGTTATTAAATTAAGATAGGTACAGAACACTAAAATATAAGTAAAAAATACAAATACATACACTAACGTTTGTCACCGTTTCACTTATTCACAATTTGATTTGGTACAGTCACACTCATGCATGTATAGTCTCATACAATTTTATTTGTTTTGTATGACTTTTTCACTGTCCATTTAATCTTGTACCCGGCTTCTAGATGCATTGCATAGTACAATTTGCATTTGAATGAGTATTTTATGGTCTCATACACCCATAAAGTTCATGACGTGAATTGATGAGATTAGATGATTATGAAATCGAATTTTGTAGTCAAATCCGTTTGGTTGGTTGTATGGGCTCATACACCCATCTCGTTGTATGGCCTGCCGTTGTGCATGTCTACATCAACGCCGCGCTCCGAGATCCCGTTGAGCCCATTAGTGTGCCCACGGGAATTTAACTGTCAGAGATCTGTGAACAAAAGATAGTGGTCAGCTAAGAGGTGATTAAATATGATGAAAGGTACAATAAATATGTCAATTTGAAACAAAAATGAACGCCTGGCACTCTGGGTAAAGACCTACAAAAGTGGTTGAGCTAATCTCATAGACATAAGAAAAACCGTAGCTCTAAAAGTGTTTTGATTAGGGTAAAACTTATTAAATGAAAATATATTTTTGATTAGGGTAAAACTCGCAAACTGAGAATATTTTAGCTTAGAGGGTTAACTCGTAATTCATAGTTTCACCTAGGGTAACTTACCCATGGTTTCCTGCTGTAACTCTAGTTTGTACGCCGGATTGTCATACGGCGGGAGGGACGACTCTCGAGGAGCGGATGGCACTGTAAACATGAATTATTGTTACTTGCCCAATTTTATAATATGCCATAACATAATTATAATGTATTTTTCTTTATACCTATTATTCATTAGAATAAAATTATGAAACATCCTGTTAATGATGTTTACGTGTCAAACGGGAGAACATACATACCCAGCGCTCGAGTCGAGTAGATAATCGCTTGCAACAGGGTGTTTTCGTCATGAGCCATAATATTTTTATTTTTAAATTATTAAAATGTCATAAATATCTATTTTTTTACGAATGTTTAGTAGTCATTGGATGAAGTGGGCTGCCGTTGTAAGACGACTAAAAAGTCACGATATCTATTTAATTTTTAAGTGTTAGCACCTGGAGTGTAGCTATGGAAACTTGGGTTGACTTATTAAAAATTGACGCATTTTCCTACAAACGCTGCTTGAAGCACTATTGCATATTCTAGTAGAAAAACTGACGAGAACATCAAATTTTCGCTAACATTAGGCAACAAAGCAACAGTCACCGGAACTTTTACACGTAATGCCATTAAACACTTGGTCCAAAAAGGTCAAAAGAAAACTACTTCCAGCTAGACTAGACACAAATACATACTGGTAATAGGCACAGATCGTGGCCGATGTCTCCTGAGCACGACAAGGAGCAATAACAGCGACGTGAGAGCCCCCAGCGCGGCCACTGCGCCCACGCCGACCAGCGCGCTGTAGTAGTCGCCGCGGTGGGGCCCGGCTACTGAGGACGCTTCTATCTCGTCTGGAAGGAAAATGTTTTAAATAGGGATAACAGAGAAATGCAAGTAACATCATATTTAAAGTTGTCTACAGGACTTCTGCTAGTTAGTTCCCCAGGGACGTATACCCCTGAGGCGTACTTATAATTCACCCACATTTCGCCAGTTATGTTTGAGTCTCATGATGCGATCTTATTGCCATCAACCGGGCACAAATTCAAACTCCAGACTGCTACTGAGAAATTCCTGATAGAAAAACCCAAATAACACTTTGCCCGACTTGACCACTAGACCAAAGATGCAGTCAGAGTCATTTGTTTGTATATTTTATTTATGGGCCTCAGTTGCCTGACAATAAAATCATTGATTGATTTATTGTGCATTTTTAACCAAAATTAGGCACAGCAAAGTTTATTATTGGCTCAGAATAACAGTTCTGGAGGTCCATGCAGATTTTTTACAGGCACATCTCATTGTTTTTGTTTTAGAAAGTCTAAAATTGCGAGATTTCTCCCTGAATTGTGCCTTGAATGAGTTAAACTGCTATGCAGAAATGTGTGAGTTCCTTTAAAAGACAGAAAAAAAGGTTAATGTCACAACGTTAGTATGTTTAAAAAACTGGATACTCACTGTCGATAGGTTCTGGAGAGTCTTCCGACTTTGTGTTGATTTCCAACACGTTGCTAGTCTTTACTTTTCCGTTGGTCAGGAACATTTCAAGCCAGACACGACATCTGTAGAGAAACACAACAAATAAGTAATTAGCTCTGTAACTGTTGATAGCCGTTGCAGAAATATGTAACCTTTAGAAAACTGTCGCTACTCGTTCAGGCTCTCAGGTATCTTAATAAAAGTGGTGCTCACTTGGTGTTAGGCTGAAGTCCAGTCAGCGTAATAGCTGGTGGAAGATCCCTCGTTGCAAGCCGGAAGGCATCCTTCTCTCGTTTTGCGCCGCACGCATGCGCTCCACGGTACACCCGCACCCAGCGCTCAGCGGGCGATGGGATGCCGCGCCACCAGACTTCGGCGGCTTCCGACCCTACTGCGCGAGCCTCGATATTTACTGTCCAGTTATATGGGTCTGTAAGAGAAGAAGAAATGGGTTAAAGAAATGAATGTTAATTACAAAAGCCAGACCTGTGCATTCATTGGATACCAGGTTTGGTCCTCAGGTGCACAGTGTTATTGTGTTTTTCAATAACAGCTCTATAAGTGCCTGGTTTTAGATTCATGTGCGTATTTCATTTGGGCCCTAACATATGTGATAATCTGAGTGTACCACACCTCTGCATACCTCCTTCAGAGGAAGAAGTATGACATTAGTAACTTGGTGTTATTACCAGATTCAGGAATGAGAAAGGTGAAGAGAAATCGAGAAGTTTAATACGAGCATACCGTACCCGCTTTACGCTGGACTTCTTTCGATTCAAAATCGATGATTCACTTACCAACATAAGGAGCAGTATTGAACTCGATCCTGCCGGAATCGATCAGCTCAGTGGTAGCCTTAGGTGGTGGTACGAATACGAGGTTGGCTTCGTAATGGCTGCCAGGGCGCAAGTCGTGCAGTTCGGCGTTAGAGCGGCTGTGGTGTAACAGTTCTGTCATGCTGTAGATCGGAGTACCCACTGGACGGTATCTGGGAAGTTAGGAGACAGTGGCTTAGAAAAGTAATCATGAATCAATCACAGAACGCTTAAGAAGTCTTGAAGCGATGATTTTGAATAAGAGACTCATGTCAGTGAACTAATAAGCAGAACCTATTGCCTTAAAACAGTTGTCTTATTTATTTAAGCTGGATGATCAGTTAGATCAGTGTGTAACAGTCTGATGAGACTTGTGTTCGGCAGCAATTTTCATTGTACGTTGCAGATTAAATTGAGACCTACACAAACTATGTTAGAAGTACGATTAGAGATACGGTTGCTTTAGTTAGGCAGGGCAGCATACATCTCAAGTGTTTGATTCGTGGTCTAGCTATGTATATCGCGTATGTGCGTAGAAGCACACATTTTACAGTTCAATGAAAACATTTTCTTATTTGCAAGGATATTTCTTATAAATCTGCCTTCTTCTTTAAAAGGTCGTCATCTTACCTGACTTGTATAGCATCGATGAACTGCAGCTCATCCTCTCCGAAGCGTCTCCATGTGACGTGTGCTGTTGTGTCGTTGACGTCCATGATGGTAAGGCGACTGTCGATCTCTTTGCGTTTCTCCTCCATTGTTGGGATCGCCTGCATAAGAACACAAGTAATCTGAATAGAATTACCAATAAATTGGAAAGGAATCTCTACCAACTTCCCCTTTTTGTTCATTGCTAGCACACACAAAAATACCTAAGCTACAGATACCAGATATAGACTATTTTTTTTTGTCTATTTTTTTTTTTTTTAGGAATCTACAGTCAAGGTGTAAAGTCCCTCAAGCCTCATAGAAAAGGGAAAATCCTCCAACTATGTACATTGATGTTGTGCCTAGTGGGCTGCTGTATCCTAATATCACGAACAACTCTGCTTGCGCGATATATAGTTTTGCGTGACGTCAGATATGATACGTAGATCGTATGAAGCGTTTTAAATTCCGCAACTAACGTCTTATACTATGGAGCCGATCACAGCATTGGGCTTGGAAAAACTGTTAAAAAAAAACGAACAAATCCCTGATCAACTAACCCAACAAAAATAAAAAGTCCTATTTCTAAACATACCGTCTTCATTTCCAGCGTCCTCACAGTATAGATCTCGCTCTCCGGCTCAACGGCTAGATTGTGGAGGTACAGCTTCCCCCTGATTTTGTACGTAGTGGCTGGACTGAGGCCACCCAGACGGAACTCCAGGCGAGGAGTCGTGAGGACCTCGTCTGCAGGCGCGAATACTTGGGAGTACCAGTGGGATACATCTTCATCACTGGAAGGTAGAAAAAAGCTTTGAATTAGATGGAAAGAGGGATTAAACTTACACAGTTTGGGACACAGACGCCAATTAAGGTGTGGGCAAAACGGACCGGACTCCAGACACATCACTTTATCATCATCAGCATTCTCTTGCCCTTATCACAATTTATTTGGGGTCGGCGCAGCATGTCTTCTTCCATACATCTCTATTACTCGTCATCTCAGCAGTCACCTCCTTTCTAGCCATATCATCTTTCACACAGTCCATCTATCGTATCTTTGGTCTTCCTCTACTCTTATAGCCATCCACATTTATACTCAAAGCTTTCCTCACGATATTTTCCTCGTTTCTCCGCATCACATCCATACCACGAAAACCGACTACGCCACTTTTAGACTTCCTCTTATGTACTCATTCCTTTCTAAGTACTTTACTTTGACAGATAATGTACTGGAATATCTGTGAAATATCGGTGTCTGTAGCTAGTCCGGAGTTTCGTCCGGTTGATTTGACCGCACCTTTTAACAGTCGCCTTCAACCTGTGGACTGCATGTTTCAAGTGCGTTCATAGATCCAAGTTATTTTGTAGACTAGTAGACGTATGACTATTATTTATTTTTATTTTTTCCTAGCCTGCTCTGTCCAAGTGGAAGGAATGGCTTGGAAGTGGAGAGAGGCCTCTCTCCACTCCTTCCACTTCTCAGGAACCCGCGCGTCCTCCTTTAAGTTCCGACGGAACTAGTCCAGTTCGTATTATTTAATTAACACAAGAAACACTAATTAATAACCACAGCTAAAATTCAATAATTATGTACCTAGTGTGATGGATTAACAGAGGAGCTCGTGGCTAAAGAGGAGCTCGTGGCTAAAGAGGAGCTCGTGGCTAAATAATAACAGCCGTTCGAGTCGATCTTTAGGTTAAGCCGTGCTTACCTAGGTTGGTCTGTCGATGGGTGACCGCCCATTACATACCGAGTTTCCTCCGTGCCTCGAAAAGCACGTTAAGCCGTTGGTCCCGGCTGTCATTTGTAGATCTTTGACAGTCGTTAGGTAGTCAGTGGCCTAAAAAGTCTGACAACCAGTCTTACCAAGGGGTATCGTATTACCCAGTACTAACTGGGTTGTGGAGGTCAGATAAGCAGTCGCTCTATGTAAAATACTGGTATTCAGCTGCATCCGGTTAGACTGGAAGCCGACCCCAATATAGTTGGGAAAAGGCTAGGCAGATGATGATGGATCAACTATTTATTCAAACCAAAATAACTAAATACTTACGCCTTATCAGTATATCTCAAGTCCACGCTTCCCCTCAATCCAACCAGCACAGGTGGAAGACCAAACAGCATCTTAACACTAGTTGGCGAATCTGCTTGAAGAGAGATTACTGTCAACTTCTTGTTCATGTCCGAGAACCCTGGAGGTAAGGTCAGCCCTGGAGGTAGACCCGCCAAAGCAGGCTGGTCAGCAGTATGCGGTGGCCTATGGATATTGTTCTGGTCGTAGTCGGGAATATTCTCATCCTGAGGGAAATGGATCTCAGGAGGAATTGTTGGTAGGAACGAATGCTGGGGAGGCTCTTCTAATGTTGGTTGACCTGGAAAATGAAGAATCATTTGATATTGATGAAGTTAAAGCAAAGAGAACTTTATAGACATTTTACATAGGATTTTGTTTGGACCAGCCAAATCATCTCTTTCCTATAATAAATTGTATAGATTGAACCAATGTGGGTTAGTATGTACAATGAAGTGACGTAAAATGATTGATAAGCTATTGTGTTTTTATTTAGTATAGATGTCAAATTACGAATATAATGGCATTATGAGTATATTTGAATGATCGTCGCTATAGCCGTAGTATCATCATCTGCCTAGCCTTTTCCCAACTATGTTGGGGTCGGCTTCCAGTCTAACCGGATGCAGCTGAATACCAGTATTTTACATGGAGCGACTGCCTATCTGACCTCCACAATCCAGTTAGTACTGGGTAATACGATACCCCTTGGTAAGACTGGGTATCGCTGTAGTATACAAAATCAAAGCATTTATTTCAAGTAGGCCAGTTACAGGCACTTTTGAATTGTCGAAACAAAGACAACAGTAAAAAATAGCTACAGTCCCAGTCACAAGGCACAAAAACTGTGAAAGTACTGTAGTTGCCCATTCCCTAACGTAGATCTCTATGGAGAAGAACGGGCAAGAAACTCCATGGACACTCTTTTAAATCAGAATACTTTAACAAAACCTTGGTTACATCATTCATTTTGATATGGTACATTATGTGAAAACGATGCAGCAAGATGTGTACGTTAAGTGTCCATAGTAAAAACAATTCAAAAATAAAATAATTAATTCAAATAAGCCGTGACAAATAAGAGATGACCAGTCACAACTGACAGCGCCCGTTCACGAACATGACGATACACCCGCTTGTCTCTCTACACAAGCTGTAAAAATCAAAATCTAGTAGGACAGAAAAAAGGCCATAAAAGTCAGTCAAAGTTGAGAGTCAGTCGTTATAATACATCAAGAGACACTTGAAGCTAACAGCAAGACGAGGCAACAAACCTGCCGCGTCTCCAGGGTCTTTGTCTGCTGACCTTCCCAGGTTCTTATTCACTACAGACTCCAACTCCATCTGATTGAGCAAATGCTCCAAATCCAATGCTGTGTAAGATTTACTAGACATATGTGTCGTCTTTGAATTCTGCGCGTACGTAGAATGAGCATCAGGCTTGGTTTTGGGAACAGGTCTTAGCAGCACAGTCTCGTAAGGGGTCGGTTCTTTAGTCAAAACATGATAATGGGGTTTCTGACCATCCGGCCACAACGCTTCACGGTACATTTCAGTCGGTTTCGGAGTCTTCAAGCTCTTAGTATTAATTAGGGTGATGTGCTTCTTTAATTGAGACTGGTCTCGAGAATTACTCTGGGGAAGGATAACTCTAGGGAAAACGCGGTCGTCAATGGAATCGTTCTGTGCAGCAGGCTCGAACATATTTTGCTTGAGTTGCGGTTTTCTTGGCATGGTATTATATTTAGGCGCATTGTGGCTTTTGGAAAGAAAAGATTCAGGCGTCCTTTCGTATGAAGGTAAGAAGAAATTTAAGTTATCAATATTTGAGATTGGTAATTTCCTCATCTTCTCATAAACTGATTTCACTGGGATTTTGTGAATTTCCATGGAGTGCGTTGGGGGCCTTGGGGTAAGATGTTGTCTATGAATGTGGTCTTGCTGTTTAGGTCCTGAGTTAACAAGATTAATGTTAACAAGACGCGTATCATACGAAGGTGGACTGTAGGCAGTGGGAAATTTTCTGACAGTGTCTATTTTCTGTGGCGATACTGGTTTGGGGGGCTCAACCCGCCAGTTACCAGGAGACTTCATAAAAGATGGTTCGGAATGTAGGGTTTTGAATGGTAAAGCGATATCGTCTAGAGAGAAAAACGTGATATTTTCTCCTTGAGCATAAGGAGGTGGAAGTGTTTCCGCTGCGTATTGGGGACCTGGTGTGACTCCGCCAGGGAAAACTGATTTAAAGTATTTAGGGAACGATTTGACGGGACTTAAGTGTCTGTAGAAGTCTATAGAGTTAGTAGGGAGGGGTGGTGAGGGTATGACGGGTGCTAAAGTCGGTCCTTCAGGTACAGGTGTCACATAGTTCATGATTTTACCGAGACCCGACGGCATCTTGTAAAGCTGAAAAGATGATCCGTTTGCAGCTGCAAGCAATAATGTGTATGAGTGACATGCATATGAAATTGTGAGATGAATTATGATGATGCTGATTAATAATAATGATGCTGATGTGGACTTTATATGTAAAGTGATAATTAGGTCTTTTAATGAATAATGATGTAAGCTTTTCAGAAAACGAATGTGGTTGGTGAGCATATAAAATTGTATCATGACTATCGAACATTAGGTGTGAAACTCGAAAGTAATTCTTACCGGAATTGGACACACATCCCCAGTGCTTGCAACAGTCCTCATCAGAGATATTAACGGCAGCTGGCCTGTGGCCCAGGGGACACCGCAACGTCTGAGGAGGTATGGCGGGGAGGGGAGAGCAGACCTCCTGGCAGTCCAGCTCACCATTCTCACAGAAACAGCGTTGCTCACACCCAGTAAGGTCTAATGGTACTTCGCTCCAGTTTGGTACTCTAAAAACAAAGGTTTTTTCAATGAAAGAACATTTGATACCATTACTTCCCCAACCCCAGTCCGTAATTAAAATATAGGTGATGTGATCTTTTCAGAATAAAAACTTCAATACTGCTATTCACGGTCTGGTAAACACCTGTAAAGTTGTTTCTACGTCATCAGTCATCGAAGGCTTAACCACGTGCTTGTAGTGACATTTGAAGAAATACAGCATTAAATCATGCACTTGTATTACCGTCCCTGTCTTTACAAATGCGGTGGTCGCGCGAACTCAAAACCGTTGAATTATTTTGTTTGGGGAACAGGAACGTGTGGTCGCGCTGACAGAGAGCGCCAAAAATAAGAAATAGTTGGTTAGGACTTAGGGTCCCAATTCCTCCAAAGAGAGTAGAATTAATATAATCAAATGATCAACTTACGCAACTCCCTTATAATGGCAGGTCCCGTCGCTCAGACACCTGGCCGACCTAGGGCAGCAGTTAGGCGGGGTCGCGGGAGGCGAGGGGGCCCAGCGCACGCAGCCCTTGGACACCAGCTCTAGTCCTACGTGGGAGGGACATACCAGAGCTGCACACTCTTTCTCGTCTGGACCTGTGCACTCGCAGAGCTCTGTGCAGCCGATGTGGAACTCAGTACCTGGGAGGAAGAATTGATAAACAACTTTAAATACTCTGTTGAAAGGTAGAAAGGATTAGGAAACAACTACTTACTTACTTATAAGACAGTAATACTGATTTTTTTTGGACTCCCACATTACATTAGAGATGACAAAAAATCAAGACTACCTAACCAGCAAATATAAACCAAGCTAACAGTTTGAGCAACCATGGTGATCAACGTCCATGCTTTTTGTGTATGAAAAAAGCCTTTGCCCTGCAGCAGGACAGTGTTAGGCGAAACCAGCATTAATTGTCTAGGGCAAGATAAGTCAAAGTTTTAAAATTCGTCGGAGCATTTGTCTATTACCGATTTTTGATAAATTATGCATTAGTGCCAGGATGCTCTCTTCCATATTCATGTACATCTATTACATCTTGCCTGAATAAGTAGAGGTGTTATAACTTTAGGAATCAATCAAAATGGTACGGACAGATTGTAGGATAAGGATCACAGCATTGACAAATACTTCGGTAGTATTTGTAAGGAGGTATCCGTGTCAAGAGCCGCGTCCGCTATCTCTCGATCCGTTCCAGTTTGAGCGAACATTTCATCTATCTTAATTGTGTTAAAGAACAAATACATAGTTTGAGAAATTCGATCATGGCATTAGACCAGAAAATCACTGACAGAAACCTTTAAAGACTTTTTATTTTATTTCAGGAGCTATTGTATCGTATCCCAAAAAATACTTACCAACAGCATAAACTTTTCCATCATGGTAGCACCCAACCTTGGAAACATTGTGAATACCGTCATTCAGAACCTCATTAAAATTGATTCCACCATCAGATGCCGTTATTGTAAAGTTAAACTTGGTTCCAGTTTCTTTGGTCTTCAGGATATAGTCTTTTCCACCTTCTAAGTTCAGGATCAAGTTGGAGTGCTTCAATTCTACATCGGCAAAAGATTTTCCTCCATCGTTGCTTAAGAGAAGGTGTATAGGGTCTTCGCTCTCGTTCAAATGCATCAGGTTGACCTGGACCGAGTTGTTCTGAAGTACCTTCACGGAGCCTATGGGTTCGGACAGTACCAGAGGTCTCGTGTGAACATGTTCAGCTTTGTCATCGTCGTCTTTAAAGCCTTTGTTTATGTGCTAAAAATACAAATAACAAAATATAACGTTACTCCTGTCTCCCGAATTTCCATGTCATAAGAGCGAGCCTATTGCCATCAACCGGGCACAAGTTCGACTGTATCTGAGAAATTTCTAAATGAAAAAGCGCATTACACTGACCGCTGACCCGGGAATCGAACCCAGGGCCTCATGTACATCCGCAGTGTTTCCACGAGAACAACGAGGTTGTCTAACTGCTGCAGAGAAAACTATGTTATTAAAGGTAAAAAAATACCAAAAGAAGAATGGCCACTATATATCAGAAATATAGTCCAGAGTTTATAAAAATTAAATACTATGGATGAAGTATACCTCAGTAGTTGTAGTAGTGGAAGTGGTGGAAGTGGTTGAGTTATCTTGTTCTTCGTGGACATCATGACTGACATCACACACCTGCACCTCGCAGCATGCGTCGATGGGATCCTGCACGTTGATGCATTTGTCTGATACCGGTAGAGGATTACATCTGTTGAGAGAAAAAGGTCAGTATTCGTGGGGAATAGTGATTTAATATGGAATCAAGACACTGTGGGATATCAGCACTAAGTAGAAGTTTCAACTCACTCACTATTTTATTTGTTTTTTTTTTTGGGTCGCCGTTAGGAACAGGTGTGTCGTTTGTGTGTGTGCGGAGTGGAGTTCGTAGCTATGCGGTTTTAGAGGCTTTTACATAAGGGAAAAGAGGGTATTCTGTCTTCTGTAACCTTTAAAGTGATATCCACACTGCTTTGGTATCTACTTCACCTTATACAAGGTGTAAATGAACCCTTCACGAAGCCGTAAACTAAGCATTCTGTACATCAAACTAAGTAAAAAAACGACTTTGTTTGGGGTGAAAAATGATGGTTTACAGTAGGACTCAATATAACGCCCTTAAACATTCCGCTGATAGATGCATTGAATAGTAAGGGGGTCGTGGAGGTATAGCCTGGTCAAGTTAGACATGCAAGGTTACAAAAATTCGCATATAACCGTATGTTCGGAACAGTATTATTATGAGTACCTAACTGTATTCGTCTGATGGATAATTATCTAATGGAACTTCGAATATAATGTCTCCTTCTTTTTCTTCATCTTTTTCCTGCTGGATACTAAATTGTTCTATGACCGATGCATCAGATCCTCGCTGATATCGTAAGGACATTGGAGCACGACTGGCCCTAACAACCGACACAAACTAATGAACAAAATAATACAATAAATACTTTGTTGCAGCCGCATTTAGCATGACACCCCTTATTGGAGGAGGAGTTTTACCGGAGCAGGTGGGAGTAAAGTCTGTTCAGGTTCCAATGCCAACATCATCATTCTCTTGCCCTTATCCCAATTCATTTAGGATCGGCGCAGCATGTATTCTTCTTCCATACTTCTCTATTACTCGTCATCTCTCCAGAGACCTTGTATTAGTTGCAATGTATTGTCAATAAAATTTTTAACCCCAGTCTTCTAGGCCTAGTTATTACCAAGCAGAAGCAGAGGTTGGGGAAGCCAAGCTAATTGCACTCGTTTTTTAATTTCATTAGATAATTATCAATCAGAGAATAATTTATTACAATTACTCATAATTTCATCGTGCTCACTTAAGTCCCTTAGTCGCCTCTTACGACACCCACGGGAAGATATGGGATGGTGCTATTCTTTACGTCCGACACCATACGGAAGAATTAGGTATGCACATATGAAATCTTAACTAACCTGGGTTTACAAGTCACAATGGCCATAGGTTCACAAGAGCAGGTTTGTTCACAGCCGATGTTCCACTTGGAGCCGACCGGGTGTGACTCATTCCCGTATCGACATATTTCTTCTACCTTCGATATCTTCGGATCTGAAAATAACAAAAAAATGTAGTCATTGCTGAATCTTAATATGTGCATTTGTGTTCATTTCACAAAGATGATTTTATTGTACCTGCAAAGTATAAGGATTTTTCTTCAAAGATTGGCATTATTTGAACGACGATGTTCAGCGTACAGTTACGAGCACCAATATGTAAACAATTTCCTAAATTCAAAAGCAATTTTCGTTAGAAATTATGATTGTAATTTGGAGATCTTTTTCATAAAAAATATGTGTTTAAGAATACTATGTCCGTAACAACATGAAATTTTAATCAGAACAGTAGGAGAAAGACACTTTTTAAAGTTGTTAAGAGTGTTTACATATTGGTACTCGTGACTGTACATTAAGCAACAATTAGAACCGCTATCGTCTTGCTGACCGGCTAATATTTACCAAGGAATTATCTCCTAAAGTTTTAAAAAGTTTCATAAACAATCTCACCAAGGATACGGGTATCAGTCATTTCATGTATATAATGGTAGTCAGCTGCATCCAGATAGACTAGAAACTGACCAGGGAAAAGGCTAGGCAGACGATGCTGTATCTCATACAGACATTACCATTAAGAAATAAGAAAAAGAAGTTCTTCCTTACCCGCATTATTCGTAGCACATGCTATAATAGAACAGCACTCGTCGACGGGGGACTCGAAGCAGAGGGGATCGTTTAGTCTTCTGCCACGACGAACATAGGGATGCTGGCAGCGAGGAGAACAGTCGAATATACCACCGCTACTGCACTCGCAAGTCTCTTCACATCCTCGGTCCATTCGCTCACCGAGCTGATGAATGAAGACAATATTATTACGTAAAATCCTACTTCCTACTAATATTATAAATGCGAAAGTTTGTGAGGATGGATGGATGGATGGATGTTTGTTACTCTTTCACGCAAAAACGACTTCTTCTTCTTAGCGTGTCGATGGCAATCTAAATTGTGTCAGCCCAGAACTGGGCTACTAGTTCGGCGCTTTCGTTAGCAACCATCAGTTCCTGAAGTGAACAAACAACAGGACACGCAGGATACGATATTGATATTAATTGCCCCATCGTTTATAGAGCAGCACCACATTTACACTCCATTTACTCAAAAACTACTGTTTGGCATGTAGATCGTTTATAATCTGGATTAACACATAGAATACTTTTTATGATCGTAGTAAGATCCCGTGGGACCATTATCGAACTCCACGCGGGTGAAGCTGCTGGTATAAGCTAGTAGATAATAAAGTTAGGGCTCGCGTCAAGGTTAATTTGTACTAAATCTGAACTAGCGCTGGCTGGTGACAAAAATGAGAAGAACAATTTATCGCTACTTGCAAACTGAAGTTTACTCAAAGGCGATCGAGTACGTTTACGTTTATTCGCGCTACTCGCACTGCGCGTGTTTAACGAGTAGGTTACCGGACCTGCCGTAAATAATAGGACTGTAAACGTTTTTAACACTTACACCTTTCACCATACACTTTCTTATATATCACCGACATAGTTTTATGGTACAATTTGTCTTTCTTTATTATTTATCCTTTTTTATTATTTTTGTCCTTATGGACATGACATTATTTTCTGTTTTCTTAAAAAATCTTATACTAATAGTTCTTACTCAATGTATTAACTAACCTTATAATTAATTTCATTTTCTGTACATTCCACCTCGTCTGATGCTGTCCTATCAACCGCCATCAACGGGTGGAACGGAGCCTGCAGATTATCATAAAACTTCTCAGGAATACCCTTATGCTTTTGCTCCTGTATCATCCTCGGCTCATCATCATCATCCACATCTAAATTGACATCACTTAGATCTGGCATAGGTTTCTTGTTATTCTTTGCATTTGTGTCATTGTGTAGAGCGATGGCAAAGTTTTGTAGTTCATCTACGTTTAAGTTCAGTAGTCTGCCTCTAGGTTTTATTGTTTCCTGGGTTGGCATTATTGTATCTCCTACATCTGGTTGGGTTGTCTGATCTATTTCTTCATCTGGTTTGCGTTCTGTGGATTGTTTTTGGGTTGTCGTTGTCATCACCGTCGTTGTGGTCGTTTTCTGACGGTGTGGTGCTTCTGTTGTTCGGTCTCGAGATGGTCCGTCTCGTGTTGGTAACGTCTGTGGTCGCACATCTTCTTCTTCAACTGTTATTTTACCTGAAAAAGAGGATTGGTTTTTTGTTAGAGTTTGTAAGAAGGGAATTCTGAAAAAGAAAATCTACAATTTCCCGGTAAACAGGCAGGACTTCTTTTTTATTTTCAATGTCCTGTACTGTCTTGACCAATAGTTTTTTGTCTTGCCTATTCAATGCGAATGTAATTACATATACGGATCTATTTGATTTTAACAAGATACAGATTACATTTGGACGTTGAATAAATATACTTTAATTGAAATCGCGAACTGATATATAAGACTATTTTCATAATACCGCTATCAAAAGTAATTTTATGATGGACGGAGGTTAATCTCAAGCAGGAAACGTTTGTCTCAGCAAAAACGTAACATAACTGGTCTGAAAACTGGGGCAGGGTCAGTAGGCGATACTGGTCATGTACCATTAGACTCACTGTGTACACTAAAATAAGAATAAATCTTATTGCTTAGAGATAAGGTCTCTAATATAATGATCTAGAGATGAAATCGGAACCACCCGTAAACGACCTGTCGATCGAAATCAATGTAACTGTCAACCGACATCGATTACGATAAAGTAATTTATGGTGCTCCAAAATTCAGTCAAGCTATTGTTAACCTTAAGACTGAGAACATAAAAATAGATTTGTCTGTTCGCTTTACCAAGAAAAATTGTGTGATGAATTTAGGACGATGCGGAACTTAAGACAATGATTGTTGAACGTGAGAAAGTTGGCCTTGATTTGTATTAAAACAAATGGTTATTGTGTTCGGTTCCTATAAATCAGCGAAGGTGAGACGTGTGTCCTAATATTCGAAACCATACTTGACCTTGACTTCTCACGTTTGATATTGATGGTGCTTATCTTTCCATTGTTTAGAGCTATAAGTACTTTGATTGCCCTTTTGTCAAAGTAAAAAGTATAAATTTCTAAATATTGGTTAGCAGTGTTTATTGATTTGAATCTAAAATCTAACTTATACGTGCCTATTTTTTGGTGTGAACTTAATTTCATAAAATCCCATTCACGATGTTGTCTTGTTTTCTAATACTGATGCTCTCAAATAGAAGAAGGCTGTCATAAGCGAACAAGAAGTTTTAGAGGAAGAGCATCTGACACGGTTTTTTGGTAACATATTAATCAAATTAGATGTGGTAGAATGAAACTTTGAAAATTCTGAACTTTAGAATTGTTGTTTAAGGTGGAAACGCCAATTTTCAGGTCAGTGTCAGGCTGTATGTTGAACAAAATATGATTCGCGACCGTCGCACGTATATATTTACAGAATTATAATCATTAAAATCATCAATACAACCCTCTGAGTTCATTTAATTATGGCAAATAGCAATTTACTGACTGGGAAATTGCAAAAAACTAAAGAAAATTATAATTTCTCGGGCTACCCTGGCGTTTCCACATTAATGCGCCTGTTTATCGGGGGGCAAGTTCAATGCTCTGAAAATTGATGCTGCGTTTATACAAGCCACCTGCATGAGGATACAATCTTGACAGTCTTTGGACGATGTGGGTTTCTTTTCTTATGCGGAAAAGAACTAGGGTTCTAACGTACCTTGCAGAGTAAGCAAGCTGAATCTAGACAGCCAACGTTAAAAAGGTCTGGGGTCTGGGACAGACTAGATGCGAGAGGCTGAAGACAGAGTGATTTGGCAGGCCTTGGGAGAGACCTATCACCATCTTCAGCAGGGGACGACGAATCGATTGATTGAAGTTTTTGCCAGTTTTCAATTTCATAAGGCGCACCCAAGAAATTACACTGTTCTACATCATGTCATTACTCAACAAAATGTCAAACAGTAAATAAATGACGTGTAATGTGAAGGTAATGACTTCGTGTGCACCTGCGGGCTACATTAGCATACTGCTGGCCCTGTATGGCCTTTACAGAGTGTAGCGTAAATGTGTGGGTCATTTGGGTCGATTAGGTCTCGAAATCGAGTTATGGAACTCAAATGGAGTTGGGCTGGACACCTAGCAAGGCGCGGTGACGGTAGATGGAGTAAAGCTGCAACTGAATAGCGTCCAAGGACTGGAAGGAGCAGTGTTGGTCGTCCGGCAGCGAGATGGGCAAACGACATTGTTACCACCGCGGGAATATCCTGGATGAGGCTGGCAAGAACGTGGAGCTTGGCACAAGCAAAGAGAAGCCTATACTCAGTAGTGGGTGAAGGCGGACTGTGGATGAAGAGTTATTGAAATTTTGTATGGGACAGCTGATAAATTTTTGCGTGATTACGATGCTGGTGAAACATGAAGGAAGTTCTTCAGTTTGATGGTCTACCCTTAAATATAACCACACATTTCCGATACACACTGTATGTATCAATCATTTGTGTGGCTCTATTATGTAGTGCATTATGTATGTTAGATTGCACTTAAGTGTAGCAAACGTTCATGATTTTAAGTTAGGGTGTGCACTAGTAGCGAAAGGTAAATTTTTGTAAGAGGTAAGCCGGAGTACATACCATTAATGTGATTATATTATTTGTCTATAGAATACTGACTGTGCCATTTTTCAAAGGGAATCCGGTAGGAATCGAGTTGTATGGAACCTTCGCCACTGGTGTGCACACGTATGCGTCTTTTGGTGTGCGGTTTTGGTGTAAAATCCACCTTTCATTTTCATTCTTTATTCCTTATGAGATCATGTCAGCATTGTATGCTGAGTATGCCCTAATGCCTATGAATTTTATTTCTATAACGCTACGAATTCTTTTGATATGTCACAATCGCGTCCAAAGTCTTGACTTTGGTTTTTAAGATTTACAATTTGACATGGCATCAGCATAAATGATGTTCACTATGATAACTCACTAGAGAAAAATCTGACGCTAAAGATGGAGATCCAAGATTGAATATTGATTTACGATACGTTGAAGGAAATATGACAAAATCAGTAATACATACTTTTTCAAGGTACGATACTGTGTCCTCTAAAATATCCGCAATCAATAAACACAAAATCTCATAATCAAGTCTACGGATCGATAGCTAGCGGATATAATATAAGTGAATGATGGCCTCAAGTCGACCTCAGATGGATGTAGGTTAGTTAAAGGACGCGGGTAACTGAGCGGTGGACCGGTTGCACCTACACTGTGTTCGCACTTTACTTTCCGAACATGTAAAAATGATTTTAGGGTTCCGTACCCGCAGGGTAACCAACGGGACCTTATTACTAAGCTTTCGCTGTTCGTCCGTCCGTCCGTCCTCTGTCTGTCTGCGGGCTTTATTTCATGATCCGTAATAGGTAGACGGTTGAACTTTTCACAGAAAGTGTATTTCTGTTGCCGCTACTACCGACGATGGTACGGAACCCTTCATGCGCGATTCCGACACGCATTTGACAGGTTTTTTAAAAACAACTTACTTACATAAATTTCAGTTTGCGCTGCAACTTCAAACATTGTTTTTATTTATTCATTTAAACCTAACGCACAAAAAACAATCAACCAAGGGTAGTGGAAGATAACATCCAACGAATTCTTTAAGGAATTAATTAATTCTTTAATTCTTCTTTGGTACTTTTTTTAAATTATTAGCTAAGATAAATTCAACTTAATTTAAACAGCCATAAAGTCGATATTCGCTTAAGTGGAAGTAATATCAAATGGACGCAAGATTTTGAATAGACTTTAAGCGCGTGCGCAAGACTCGAAGCTGTCTACCGATCGTTGTTTACGTTCATTGGGAGTCGAAGGCAGTATGCTAATGTTGATTTAATTGTTGTAATTGTATCACTCGCTGATTTAATCAATAATGTTGCTATTATAATTTTCATTAGCGGTTTACAGAATATTCCACCTTATTGCAATCATTAATAGCTGTTTTGTGCAATCACTCCTTACGTTAGTGTGTTAGCTATGTAACATAAGGATGTTTTTTATAAACAATTATTTGCTGTTTTGACATGGAATGAAAAATTCTAGTGCGAGCAGGGTTTGAACCTGCGACCTTCCGATTCAGTACACCGGACGTCTTCACCAACAGATAGCGCAGAAGATAGATGGCGCTAACGTCACCGTAAGACGTTATTAATAGAACGAAAATTTCGAGAGTTGTGAGCAGAGTCCGATGGTCTAATTGGTGAGGATGTATTCAGCAAGCGAAATTATCGATAGACTTATAAGCTCCTCTTCTGTCTAGACTAAACATGGCTACTAGCCATTTATCCATAATACATGAGACCGAAAGAGGCATTTCCTAGGTAGTCACACCCACTTCTAAAGCTGCTTGACCTTAATAATACCTAAAGAGAAATAGCTATACAACTTAGCTCTAAACCTAGGACATCTATGTATAAAAATGAAGTTAGTAGTAATAAACCTGAAGAGTTAGTTGTTTGAGCGCGCTACTGAAAATACTATGATCATCATATTTGGCCTAGCCGTTTTTCAACTAGTTACCTCTGGGCGGCTCTGGGCCTCGTAAAACCCTTGGTGCCGGCTGTCATTTGTAGATCTTTGACAGCCGTTACAGGTAGTCGGTGGCCCTCAAGTCTGACAACCAGTAGGGTATCGTAATACCTAGTACCAACTGGGTTGCGGAGGTCAGATAGGCAGTCGCTCCATGCAAAATACTGATATTCAGCTGCATCCGGTTAGACTGGAAGCCCACCCCAACATAGTTGGGAAAAGGCTAGGCAGATGATGATTACGTTTGTGTCATCCAACGTTTCTTTGGCCTTCCTAACTATATTTTACGTCTGCATAATATTACGTATCAGTGCACTGAGAACCGCAAGCAAAAGTAGGCTATGTTTAATCTCCATACGGTTAAAATTTTCTCCTATTCAGTAGTCCCATCAATTATTAACACTAATTACTAATTAAGAACTCCGTGTAGTAACGAATAAATCTTTTGTTTCTCATTATTTTCACTTTGTTGTGCTCTTTCTTATCATTAGTTCTCATGGGAAGCGCTTTCTTCGTACTCTGTGTAATTGAAGTATCTTCGTTATCCAAATTAAGATTAATCTTGTTTTAAATTAGGTATCTAATCTATTCATGAGTAACTGTGCAATGTCGAAAAGTGGGTAAGTAATTTCATACCCAGCTGACAGATTTAATTTTTAGATGAGTGATATAAAATTGGTATAAAACAAACGTTTGGAAACCTATCTCCAAGTAAATTCTGCTATTTATTTGCAGCGTCTACTGTACTTGTGTCTACTTGTAATTTTGTTTGGAATATTTATTAAATAGGTAGCGTTTTTACTGCTCCAAAACAAGACGTTGCTACTTTGTATTTTATTATTATCCAATACAGTAAAACAACCTCCTACCGTTATCATCTTGAACTTGTACGAAAATTCGCTTACAGTTACCAGGAAAGTGGGCCATGCTCCACCACGCATACCGAAAATGCACCTCACGAAATTCCAGTGACTAAGTAGTCGCGCAAGTGTGGGCCATAATCGACACATGTTGCGCAAATCGCGGTGAGCATCCGTCTCGCTAAGGGCGATGACACATTGACGCGACAAGACGCAAGACGCAAGATTACGCAAAAAGGCGAGACAATGTCATGAACGCAACTTCCGCAGCTGTGCCCTCGCAGGGGGCTCGGGAGGGGGCTGAAATGGAGTGCCAGTAACGGCCCCATTACGCCTTCTCCAGGCGAATATCAACCACTGCGCCTGCGCTCAGGACCTGTTGCTCCAGAGCATGGCGCAGTGGTCGATTAACATTGCCGTGGTCGCTGAGCCGTACTTTGTCCCGCCCAGGGATGACTGGGTGGAGGACCTTAGCGGCTCAGGGACCATAATTGCGTCGGCCGCCGCCGGTACCCCGACCCTTGAGAGTGTCAGGAAGGGTCAGGGGTGCGTGGCAGCACGGTTCGGGGAGATCGTTGTAGTGGGAGTCTACTTCTCCCCGAGCCGAACTCTCGCCGAGTTCCACAACTCCCTCACGGAGTTGAGTGTCGTCATCGGAAGCCATTCCCTCCCCGTGCTTGTGCTCGGGGACTTCAATGCCAAGAACTTGGCTTGGGGTTCTCGTTACACGGACGTGCGGGGTAGGATGGTGGAGGACTGGGCTCTGGAGACAGGTCTAGTCGTCCTAAATCGGGGTTCTGTCCCCACGTGCGTGCGGATGCGGGGCGAGTCGGTGGTGGACATCTCGTTCGCTAGCCCCGCTCTGTCACCGCGTGTCGTCGACTGGCGCGTCATGGAGGGGGTGGAGACCTATTCCGACCACCGGTACATCCGGTTCGACGTCTCCACTCAGACCTCAAGCGCACCGGTCCTACAGGCCCCGAGTGGTCCGCGATGGGCGCTGAAGCAGCTGGACCGGGAGCTCCTCCTGGAAGCCTCAATCGTGCAGGCCTGGGTGTCATCACCGGTCAGGCCTGCCGACATCAACAACGAGGCGGGTTGGTTCCAGGAGGCCATGTCCGAGATTTGCGACGTGGCAATGCCCCGAGTTCGGCCAGGAAGCGCCCGGCGTCAGGTGTACTGGTGGTCGCAAGAGCTGACGTCTCTGCGCAAGGCGTGCGTTGCCGCGCGGCACCTGTACGCCAGGCATCGCAGGCTCCGCATCCGCCCTCCGGATGCGGCAGCCATTGAGGCGGAGCTGTACGAGGGGTACAGAGCGGCGAAGACCGCCCTCCAAGAGGCTGTCCGGCGGGCCAAGAATTTGGCCCGCGAGGAGATGCTGGAGTCTCTGAACGGAGATCCGTGGGGGCGCCCTTACAAGATGGTGCGGGACAAACTCCGCACCCGGGCCCCCCCGCTAACGCAGAGTCTCCGGCCTGAGCTCGTGGAGGACGTGGTGAGCGTTCTGTTCCCTTCGCGAGGGGAGCATCCTCCCCCGCCTATGGCTCCGTCACCGCGTGCGGTGCCGGAAGCGGACCACACCGATGACGACTATGACGTTCCGGAGGTGACTGGGGTAGACCTGAGAGTGGCGGTACGCAGGCTGAAAGCCAGAAATACCGCCCCGGGACCCGATGGCTTGCCTGGCAAAGCCTGGGTCCTGGCCTTTGAGGCTCTCGGGCCCCGACTGGAAGGGCTCCTAAGCGCATGCTTGGAGAGAGGCCAGTTCCCGCTTCGTTGGAAGACGGGGAAGCTGGTCCTAATCCGGAAGCCAGGGCGCCCTGCGGACTCTCCGTCCGCATACCGGCCCATCGTGTTGCTCGACGAGGTGGGCAAGCTCTTTGAAAGAGTCATTGCCAACCGCCTCGCCGGGCACCTTGCAGGGATGGGGCCGGATCTTGCGGAACACCAGTTTGGTTTCCGCAAGGGGCGCTCGACGGTGGACGCCATCATGCGCGTGAGAGCCCTCACGACGAGGGACGCGGTGTCCCGGGGCGGGGTTGTCTTGGCGGTGTCTCTTGACATCGCCAACGCCTTCAACTCCATGCCCTGGACCTGCATTGCGGAGGCACTCCGGTATCACGGGGTGCCGACCTACCTTCGTCGCGTGGTCGGGGACTACCTGACGGATAGAGCCGTCATCTACCCCAGTCGGAGCGGAGAATGGAACCGGCGAGAGATGTCGTGCGGTGTTCCACAGGGTTCGGTTCTGGGGCCGGCCTTGTGGAACATCGGTTACGACTGGGTGCTGCGCGCCGACCTCCCTACCGGCGTCAGTGTAGTTTGCTACGCTGACGACACGCTGGTACTGGCGCAAGGGAGGTCGCACGAGGCGGCGGCCGAAAACATGACACGCGGGGTTGCGATAGTTGTGGAGAGGATCCGGCAATTGGGACTCGAGGTGGCATTGCACAAGTCCGAGGCCATGTGTTTTCATGGGCCTCGAAATGCGCCACCGTCGGGATCATTACTGATGGCAGGAGGGGTTCCCATCGGCGTCGGGTCGACGTTGAAATACCTAGGACTCGTCCTCGACAGTCGGTGGAACTTCGTGGAGCACTTCCGACGTTTGGCTCCCAAACTGGAACGGACGGGGGCTGCTTTCAAGCGGCTCTTGCCCAACCTGAGGGGTCCAAACGCCTCCTGCCGGAAGCTTTACGCGGGGGTCGTGCGGTCCATGGCCCTTTACGGGGCCCCGGTGTGGGCGCGTTCTTTGAGGCGGCAAGCCGCCCACTACCTGAACGCGCCCCAAAAGGTGATAGCCATAAGGCTAATCCGGGGGTACCGCACGATCTCTGGCGAGGCGGCTAGCCTCCTTGCCGGATTGCCGCCATGGGATCTGGAGGCGATAGTCCTCGCGCGCCTGCATGAATGGCGCGCGGAAGCACTATATAGGGGGGAAACTCCGCTGCCGCGACAAATTACCGCTCAGCGGACAGACCTCCGGCGTGATCTCATGGCGACATGGAGAGAGCGACTGTCGCAACCCCGTGCAGGGCACGCCACCATAGTGGCGATAAGTCCCCTCTTTGAGGAGTGGCTAGAGAGGCGCCACGGCGCCCTCACCTACCGTCTGACGCAGGTCCTCACCGGACACGGTTGTTTCGGGAGGTTCCTGCACCGAATCGGGCGGGAGGAAACGCCCGGGTGTTTCCACTGCGAGGATCGTCCGGAGGACACGGTGGAACACACCGTGGAGGTCTGCCCCGCTTGGGCGGAGCACCGCCGTGTCCTTGTAGCGGCGATTGGCGGCGGCAATCTCTCGCGTCCGGCCTTGGTTCAAGCCATGGTCCGGAGCGAGAGAGAATGGGAAGCCGTCACCTCCTTCTGCGAAGCAGTCATGCTAGTGAAGGAGGTGGCAGGACGTGAGAGGGAAAGAACCTCACGTCCCAGCCGCCGCGGGAGACGCCCTGGGCGTCGGGGGTCACGTGGTGGCTTCCGACCACCGTAGGCGCTGGCCTGTGGACGGCGAGTTATGGGCTAGCTCGCCGTCCGGCCGTCTTATGACGACAGGCTGTGTCGACGGCGCGTTCGTGTTCCACGCGCGCCTCAAAGAGATGTCAGCAATCAAGTAGGGGTCCGCATGGGCCGACGCCTGCCAGGGCTGCGGGACTGTTCGAAAGAGATACCGTGGCCCTGGAACACAAAGGGCAGAGAAGGAACATGGATGGGTTTTAGTCAGTAAAAGTCTGACACTCCCCTCCGCTCCGCCCAGAGTGGGGGGGGTCATTTGATGATTTCCCATCCGGAAAAAAAAAAAAAAAAAAAAAAAAATGTCATGAACGCCGCGCTTCGAATGCTAATTACGGGACGAATTCCGAATTTTGCATCATCGAATATGTATGACAATATAATATATTCAGACTTGAGTTTATTATTCTTTGGACTAGCTTGTAACCGCCTGTCCCGTTCGTTACTAAGCTAAGTTTACCGTGTACTGAGTCAAGGCCGTTAGTTTCAAATAACAGATATTTATTAAGATATTCCCTATCGAAGAACCGCACGAATTGCCTTAAGGTTCGACGGATATGATGGATTAGCTCACGACTGGGCTCGTCACTGCATGTTGATTACTGAATGAAGGCAGCATCTGTCACGATTGTGATTTAACAACGTTATAAAGCGGTGTTTCGTAATGATTAAGTAGGTATTTATTTGTGGAGTCTATAATCTGGGGCATCAACAGCGAGTAAAATAGAGTAACTCCTTATCTTTGGAGTGTAAAAATTAAGGACTCACATAAAGGTACGCCTGTATTTTATGTAGGATTAAGCAGTGGTGTATCTATAGTACACCCGAACGTATAGTACACTGAATACGTGGTAACCGTTTTAACGTCGATGTTTCTTCAACCCTGTATATTTATAAAAATAAAAGAGGTAGTAAAAAAAGGTTTTTCATATCCCGAAAAACAATTATAATTCACAATATTTCTATCGTCCTTTGTCACGTTTACACAATAAATCACACGAAAACTGCTATCGCGTCAATGTGCCTAAGCCCTTACCAAATGCGTCGTACGTAGCGGATGTTTTGTTTATCCACTCAATGCATCGATTCTCAAGGAAGTCCGTCATCTCTCGTTTGAACGAGATCACCTGTAGTACTCGATCGATTACGTATCGAAACTACTTCGTAACATCCTCCGTTCAAGTTCATTTAACAACATAATTAGTTCAACATGTTTAAGTGATCAGTTTGATTACGATGTGTAGAAGCTTGTTCTTTAACTCGTGGCTTAAAAATAACAGCCGCTCGGGCCGATCTTCAGGTTAAGCCACGCCTAGGTTGGTCCGTGGATGGGTGACCACCCATTAGATATCGAGTTTCCTCTGTGCCTCGGAAAACACGTTAAGCCGTTGGTCCCGGCTGTCAAGTGTAGATCTTTGACAATCGTTACAGGTAGGCAGTGGCCTGAAAGTCTGATAACCAGACTTACCAAGGAGTATCATATTACCTAGTACTAACTGGGTTATGGAGGTCAGGTAGGCAGTCGCTCCATGTAAAATACTGGTATTCAGTTGTATCTGGCTAGAGTCGAAGCCGACCCCAACATATTTGGGAAAAGGCTACGCAGATGATGTGTAGAAGAAGCTTGTACCTTGGGCGTTGGTTCGTTTCTGTGTTAAACATAGAAAGATATCATAAGATACCTAGTATTCAAGAAACTTACCTATAGATGTAGGCAGGTATACGAACCTATATGGGATGTACTTTCTAAAGAGATTAGGATGATTTTACGATACCGTTGGTGCGCTTGCCAAACCGAATATGTGCATTTTAAGAACATTTCAGGAAAAAACTGAAAAACAGTTTTTTTTTTAAACTGTGTTTTTCGTAATGAATGAATAGAAGAAGAAATCAATGAATCTTCTGAAAAAATAAAAATAGAACAAAATATACTTATTACATTACAAAAAATATTATACTTAACATTCGTGTATGAAAGCTAAAATATTTTTTTTGTTGTGTACACACATATCAGGTTTACAAGCGCACCGACGATATGTATATTTGGAATCGTTCACGCTTGTGCCGGCTAGATGTCTACAAAGGTGCTTAATTTTTAACAAGGTGCTCGAAAAAATTTAAGTCAAAATAACGCGTAATATTCAGAAAAGCCTACCAATATTTTTGACCATGTCCTCAAACAAAAGGAAGAGAATGGAGCCAATTTTGTTGTCGTTAAACCAATCAAAGGTGAACTAGATGCAATCAATGCTTTGTGGAATCGAGAAGGTCGATCAAACGGGCCCGAAGTAGATGTTTAAGGCCGATCTATATTTGGGACAGTTGCTGTTGTTGGAGGTACTTGAGAACAAGCAATGCCGTCAGCGGATTGATTTCTTTGAAAAAGTATTATTCTGTATTGGCCAGAACAGTCGACCAAGGCACAAAAATATCGATGGATTATTTGAAAGACTATAGAGGATGTAACAGAAAGGGTATTATCATATGAAAGGATATGCTGCAGACCATCAAACTGAACAACTTCCTCCATGGGTCCAATATCGTAAATGCGAAAAAAGTTATCAGCTGTCCCACACATTTGGGTCGAGTAGGTATTGAAATTTAGTATAGGACAGCTGATTTATTTTTGCGCATTTACGATATTGGACCTTTGGAGGAAATTGTTCAGTTTGACAGTCTGCAGCATATCCTTTCATATGTTACACCCTGTATAGATAGGAAGGGTGTGATTACCTGTTTACTCTATTGTCTGCTAATAGAGATTGTTTGGAAGAAGATGTTGCGCCAAGCCCAAATAAAATAGGATAACAGCAGGAGGATGGTTCTGGTGATCAAGGTGTTATATAACGGATGTCATCGTTTAAAAAGAAATAAGATTTTTTGTCTCTTACAGGAAAACGCTCTCAGTAAATGATCTTAGATTTAGTTGGTTCATTGCCCAACAAAGAACAGATGACTACCTAACCAAACTGGAAAATCTAGGTTTTAACGGAATTTTGTTATGAGGTAACCTAATTCTGAGTCCAAGTTCAAGGTCTTTATAGTAGTTATAAATTGAGCCGGATTTGTCGCAGGTGTGATGTCTGCATTACCAGATATACCGGTATTTTAAGATTTGTAATTAATAGAAGAGTAGGCAACCGTAATAAGCAATATTAGCTAGGGGTTCTTCAAGATTTGCTATTGAATCTTAAGCCCTAGAATCGAGGGCTCTAGGAGCTAAAAGGTGTTGGTAATAAGATGCTTAGGAAGGAAAAAACATGTTTTAGAAACATGTTTGTTTGTTGTTTAAACGTGTTTTGTGTTTGTTGTTTAAGTGAGAAAGTCTCGTAAGCATAACTTGATATAATTTTCCGTATATTTTTAAGTGCAAAAATAATTGCAGCTAAACGCGATTAGCTCATTCAATCGTGTTCAAGAGCTGTTAGCTAGTGCAAATACATTCAAATATTTACTGTGTTAGTAAACAACAATTCACAGTAATGATAACATTGACGAGATGTAGTCAGATATTCTGATTGTATTCATTATCATTAGCGAAATTCGCCCAAGTCGTTATCTATACTTACAAATAAATAAAATTGAAGTGTCCGTTAGCAATTTCAAAATAACAGCTTTTTACTGAACAAGTATATACGGTACTTATAACAAAAAAAATCATTTTTTGAATTTTTGTCTGTCTGTATGTCTGTCTGCCTGTTTGTTCCGGCTAATCTCCGACGCGGCTGAACCGATTTTGAGGGGACATTTACTGGCAGATAGCTGATGCTCTAAGGAGTAACTACTTTTATTTAAAAAAAAAGGATTAGGGTTCTGTGCAAAAAATAAACGCTTGAAATTGTTAACAAAATCCGGTTTAAATAGGGAAGTGATATTTTTATAACTATTTCACGCGAACAAAAGCACATGGCACAGCTAGTCTATAATATAAAACCTTGTAAAAGTAATTTTTAATTTTAGACAACCTCCGCACATCGTAAATTCACCTCTATCACGGATACAGCAGATGTTCGTCATATTTTAAGTCGGACAGCCTCCTTCAATCAGTGAGTAATTGGAAATCAGCTGCAATGTGTCATCTTTCGCGGTCGACGACACTTTCACTACGGCATCTGCCTACCCATCTATGTATGTAGGTACATATATGTATGTATAGTGGTACAATAACTGGGACAAGGTCGGTTAAACAATAGATATTCAATCAACTTCATGCTTAATGATTGCTAAAGACGACTTGGAACGAAGATTAAAGATAGCGTTTTGTTTTTGTAAAGTTGTGCTCTAGTACGGGATTTTGCTTATTATACAGGGTGTAAACAGACCCTTCACATAGCCGTCAACCAAGCATTCTGTACATCAAACTAAGTAATTTTACGCAAAAATTATTGCTGGGAATCGACTTTTTTTTTTGGGGTGAAAAAACATGTTTTACGGTAGGACTCGATGGAAAGCACTCAAAACATTGTGCTGATGGATGGATTGAATAGTACGGGGGTCGTGGAGGTGGGTAAAGTAAAAATCTTACATTAAAAACATGTATAAAAAAAAAAAACTTGTGAAAAAGTTGAAACTTTGACCCCCAATATCTCCGTAAATAGAAGGTTCCCAGGTATGGTCTAGAACAAAAAAAATACCCCAAAGACGGGGAGAACAAGTGCATTTCGTATATGTTAAGGGTCTATTTACACCCTTTATACTTAGATTTATGTTAATGTGTGATTTGGGTTTAAAGATTCTTTATTTATTCTAAAAGAACATATTACATTGTTCACTTATCGAATAAATACATAACTAAGGTAAAGTGTAGTCCAGTAGTTAACAGTTTTGAATTCTTAATGTAGGTAGGTACGATGTCGACATATTATTGTGTGAAAGACTAGCTTATATCTTTAACTTAATAGTTTAGTGTTGTTAGTGACGTACTGCCCCCACTCTGGGCGGAGCGGAAGAGAGTGTCAGACTTGTACTGACTAAAAACCATCCAACAGTCCCGCAGCCCTGGCAGGCATCGTCCCATGCGGACCCCTACTTATTTGCTGACATCTCTTTGAGGCGCACGTGAAACACGAACGCGCCGTCGACACGGCCTGTCGTCATAAGACGGCTGGACGGCGAGCTAGCCCATAACTCACCGTCCACAGGCCCGCGAGTGACGTACTGCTTGAGTTTAGCTTTAAATAAGCTGAAAGAAGATGTGTTTCTGATATCTGCCGGTAGATTATTATAAAGTTATTATTATTATTCACCTTCGTACTTTATATTTTCCTGCCATATTGCGTTTTTGATGTTAAACTACGGATTAATGCAATTCATACTTGATCTGTGACTGTGTAGAGCGACTGCCTCGTTGGTCTAGTGGCCGCAAGCGCGACTACTGAGCATGAGGTCCTGGGTTCGATTCCCGGGTCGGGCAAATTGTTATTGAGTGGTTCCATCAGGATTTTCTTAGTAGCAGCTACGGATTCTGGATTTGTGCTCGGTTGATGGCAATAGGCTCGCCCCCGTTTAATTTACCTATTTTACACAATGTCTCTTGGTTTTTCATAATTTTAATGCCCGTTCTCAGCGCCACTATTCTTATTTCGGAAAACATAACTAAAACCTTCACCAGGTCATCGGTCCACCAAGTGGGAGGTCTTCCAACGCAACGTGTTCCGGGATCCGCTGGATGCGAGTCGCACGGGACTTGTCAATATGGCGACACTTGGGGGAGGCCTATGTCCAGCAGTGGACGTCTTTCGGCTGAAATGATGATGATGATGAAACAGAACTATTAAGTGTATACCTATTCGTAAAAGTACGTATTGAATATTATTCACTTTTTTTATTAGCTAGTAACGCTTGTTTTTGAAACTCCATTAAATTTGTTTATTCACACCCAATACAAGCGTAAAATATGTGCCACATTCTTATGGAAATTGCACGTGTTAAACACACGGTCGCTGTTGTGATATGTTATTTAATTTATGTATTAGGTATAGAAAGGCACATGAAGCTGTACATTATAGTTTACTGCTCCAATAGTCTCGAGGTCACAGGACCGACTGCTGAGCGTTGCATTTTGAGTTCGATTCCCAGGTTAGGTAAAGGGTAATTGCGCTTTTTCATCTGGAATTTCCCAGTAGCATCCCAGACCTTGGAAGTTAGCAGCGAGCTACCCCAGTGGCTCTGAAACCATGTTAAGCCATTGGCCATACGCCTGATATATCCAAGGACTTTGAGAGTAAGAGAACAGAAAACCGGTCAAGTGCGAGTGGGACTCGCGTACCGAGGGTTACGTACGCACGGCGGCCAATAAAGCTATGCAAAACCAAATTAAACTGATCTTTCATCGTACGGGAAGCTCACACAAAGTGAAGTCAGGTTATACTGGTTAGGTTAGGTTGTAGATATTTTGTTATTAAACTACATATATACGGTTTTCAGATTAGATATTCAGGTAGTCCCAAAAAGTCTGACAACCAGTCTTACCAAGGGGTATCGTATTACCCAGTACTAACTGGGTTGTGGAGGTCAGATAGGCAGTCGCTCCATGTAAAATACTGGTATTCAGCTGCATCCGGTTAGACTGGAAGCCGACCCCAACATAGTTGGGAAAAGGCTAGGCAGGTGATGGTGATACGGTTTTCAGATTTTTTCTTTTACATGTGCTGTAAGACATTGCTTCTTGCCTTTCATGATTCTAGGTCAACGAGAAGTCTCTATAGATTTTGATTACCTAGTGCAATCGCAAAATATGAGACATATACGGTCATATCTTTTGATCGCATCGACTTAACAAGTTTGATTTTTTCACACCTGAAGATCGTAGACCCGAGTATTTCAACTTAATACCTCTGCGCATTCCTGAGAAAAAGGGTCTTGACAGACAGATAGACAACAAAGTGATCCTATAAAGGTTTCTTTTTCCTTTAGAGGTACAGAACCCTAAAAAAGAGACCACCTGTGCTTACTCAGACACTTGTGCATTATAATACGACGTGTCAATTGCTGGGATGTGGAGGTCAGATAGGCAGTCGCTCCATGTAAAATACTTGTATTCAGCTGCATCCGGTTAGACTGGAAACCGACCCCCATATAGGTGGGAAAAGGCTAGGCAGATGATGATGTGTCAAATGCTAGTCTCTACTGAGGCTGGCCGCCTTGACTGGATTTCAGTCGGATAAGTGAGTTAGTAAAGTAGGCAAAATTCTTACTATTAATCATTCACTAATAATGAGATCTACTACCAAGGAAACAGTCACAAACATAAAACAACAATTTCGCAAACAGGCAAACCCGCAGACATTTCGAAGACTCTCTAAACGGCTTTTTGTCAATCTGACACAAATATTGCATCACGTAAAAATTATCACACACTGTGACACGACAACTCAATTACTAGAACCTCTATAGTCTTAAGTTTAAGGTAGATATTCGTGTCTGTTTTGTTTTGTGCTGACTTTCCCGCGCAGACAATGCTGCGCGCGCGCACGATGCTGTCTCGCATGACAGGAGCGTGTTATGTCAACGTTACGTGTGTTCCGATGCACTGCCGTCTTGGTTATTGACTGTTGATTGCAGTCTTCATTGGTTCTGTAGGTTTCTATTAAAAATAACTAGCTATAACGCGTGTTGGTGAGAATGTACTACCGGGAAACGTGCACACAGTGGCACATGACACTGTACATTTCCAGTATAACTTGGCCTGGCTTTGTATAGATTTTCTATGCATTGAGAGATCCGCATACTGGTTTTGTATAGCTTGATTGGCCGTCGTGCGTACCTATTAGACCATGGTCTACCCGTGGCCTTGTGCATCAAAATATATAAACAGAGTAACAGAGTTGCTTACGCATTTATTATACAGGGTAGAAGGAACACCGACGTACAAACGGTTACCACGTATTCAACACACCATACTGAACACAGAGATTTTGGAAATTTGAATCGGTAATTTAAAAAAAAAACTGCTGTTCTATACATTTTGACGTGTAAGGTAGGAAATAGCAATATTTTTTTTTCAATAAACTGATGAAAAATTTCTATGTGAAGAATAATTTACTGAATACATGGTAACCGTCTCTGAGCATCGGTGTCTCTTCCACTAAGTATTAGTATGGATGTGGTTATATTTCCGCAAAGCTGCTTACTGGTACTTGCTATGTGGTTGCCTATTAGGTAATTTTTTTTTTTTTTTTTAACTTTGCCCCACACAAGGAATTTCCCCTGTATCGTGGGTGCGTTTACAAATATTTAAACTCATATACACAAACAGCCAGACCCGGAACAACTACCTGTAGACCATACAAATATTTGTTCCGTGCGGGAATCAAACCCGCGACACGCAGCGCAGCAGTCAATCGCTCAGCCACTGCGCCAACAGCGCCGTCATAGATTGCTTGTTCCTAATTAAATGATCATTGAGGTACTCTAAACAAATTGCCAATCTTAACTAGCTGTTCGAGATCCACCTTTACGTTCAACATTAGAGAAGTATGAATCTTTTCAACACTGTATAAATTGTACCCTTGCTTGTCTACATATGACATATCATGCCGTCATCAAAGAAAGAAAGAAAAATATATTTGTCGCGGGGACATGACGTGTATACAAAATTACAAAAATAAACAATAAACATACAACGCATAACAAATGTTTATAAATACAACAGGCCGGAACGAAAAAAAAGAAGTTAACAGCTTTCACGTCGTGACTGCGACAAGCAGGTTACCACTCAGCATGATGCTGTGCTATGGGGGGCCCACAGCACAGCGCTGGTTTTCAGTGTTCACCCGTGAAAAAACGTACGGAAGCTAAGATAGCATCAATATTTGATTATTTGTACAAGAAAATAAAATAAACAGTACTAAAAAAGAAAAGAAATTAAGGTAAACAGATAGTCTATTTCAAAAGGAAAGAGTAGGAATGCTTTAAATCCATCCATCATAAATAAATACATTCTACAAACGTTTCCATTATTCGCCAAGATTTATTGAAACACCAACAGGACACAATTAGCGTCTTCTATTTACGACGCCATTACGGTAGGTGTAAAAACCTATTTCGTGCCTTTTATGGGTTTTATTATGGGGTGGCAGGGTCTGTGGCTACAATGGATAGTTCTTAGCACCTACGCGCTAGGCTGGGCGTTATTCAGACCTGCAGAACTGTAGGTCGGAGATTATGGTCTAGTCAGACAGTTAGTGCATATTACAAAAATATATTTACTTAGGTACATATAGGTTCAAATTAAATTTGATAGCGAAACTCCCCATGTGATAAATATTGACGATACTCATCACATTTACAGGTACATTCATTTATTCTGTGTAGGTACAAGTTTGTAGGCGAGAAATGCTTTTGGATAAAATGCAGATTTATTTATAAAAAAGCGGGGGCAGTGGGTACCTGTTCAAATTCATTTATTCATTTTGTGAACATAGGGTAAAAATATACAGATTTATGTTATGTTTCGGCTGAAATGATGATGATGATGATATAAATTAAAATTGGTCCATACTATGTCTCACTATAATTTAAACTCAATTAACAAATTATAAACCAAAAAAATAAAGTTAAAAAGGTAAGTAGATATAGATGTAGAAGATGACGGTTTAAGGTAAATTATTATTCGTTACAAGCTCTTTTTTTAAACTGTTTTATAACTTACTTCACATTAATTGAAAAACAATTACATTTAAAATTAATGAACCTTCGAAACCTTGGCGGTCAAAACTGTTGATGATTAAAAGTTTAAAAGTTGTTTACCTACCGCCGGAAGTCCGATCAACATCAATAAAATTATAAATAATAAGTGTAAGGCGAAATAAATTGCCCTTTTCGGATGGGAATCCATCAAATGACCCCCCCCCCCCCCCCCTCTGGGCGGAGCGGAATGAATAAATAAATGAATAAATTGCCCTGACTGCTCGATTTATTGACCTCAGCAACTGAAGAATTTATTATTTTTGTAAAGGTCATCATGTCAATTAATTGTCATGTGAAAGAGGTTTTCTTCATCGTTTTTAGGATAATCTGACAAAAGTTTAGCTAATATTACTATTATATCGCACTATCCACCAACCAAGTCTATAACAGTCCAAACCAGGGCCATAACCTACCACGCGGCCTAAAACGCAGGCTACACCGCCAGCTAGCGAGCGAGCTGAGCGAGCATCGTTTCACCTCTTTTCATACTTCGGTTCACACCGCGAACTACCGAAAGTGCCGAACCAAAGTATGAAAAGAGGAGAAGTGATGCTCGCCCGGCTTAACGTATGCATGCGTGGTAGGTTATGGCCCACTTCCTTTCACAGAGAAGAGGGCTGTGTCCCAGACAGTCCCAGCAGTGGGAACATTTAAGCCGATTATGCTATTGCTAAAAAAAGTTCCCATTTTTGTGACTATTAAAAAGCTATGAAAATAATTTATCTCGTAACAAAAGTGAGGCAAAAATTATCATTATTATGGCTTAAAGTAATATAACCAAAACATCAAGCACGATTTGACAAAACAAGAGAATAACAAAAGCATGGTTGTTACATTATAAAATAACGTGCTTTGTTTCATAGCCGGCGCGGGTTGCCGAGGACCAGCGCCCGCGCAGCTAGGGTAACCATTCCGAAATTTTTAAAAGTCTTTACAAAAAGCCTTAACGGTAAGAGAAGTGTGCCTCAGTAGCTACACTTTTTTTTCGCCAGTTTTGTTTTAAGTCCCATGTAATAGAGGGTGAGCCTATTGCCGTCAACCAGGCATGAATTCAGGAAACCCAGAAACTCTTTGCCCAACGTGGGAATCCTCGAAAGTCGATAAGTCTGGACAAATGACAAAGCCCAACAAAGTCCTGACATAACATATAATCACGCCTTGTTATCCCCAAAGGGTTAGGCAAAGGTGTACCTAACAGTACAGGCACAGTTCGCCAGTTATGTTTAAGTCCCATGTAATAGGGGGCGAGCTTATTGCCATCAACCGGGCACAAATCAGACTCCATGGCTGCTAATGACAGATTCCTGATGAATTGAACCCAGTACCTCATGCTCAGCAGTTGCGCTTGGGATCACCAGACCAACGAGGAATCCTGACAGGAGCTAAAAAAGGCAAGTCCAGGAAAATCCGGGCGTATGGTAAACCTACGCGCAACTCAATGTTTCTTTTATCTTACAACACTACTCCACAGTTTTATTCGTATATTTTTACACAAGAGAATTCGATTAGTCAAAACTCAAAAGACAAGTAAAAAATATTAAACGACTTCATTCAACACTCAAAATTTTGAGATCAATGACTCGGGAAGCTTACATGGAGCTTTTAAATACTTTAAATAAATGATATACGGAAATGTTTCGTTAAAACATAGAGTTTGTTTTAGTTTAAAATGATACTCATGTACTCATTCACGCTTCAAGAGTTACATGTCCACTAATTATGTTGTAAGAATACATTAGTAAGTCAACACTTCGGATATGCCAAAGACTACAGTTACAGTCTAACAATTAAGTAAGTATTCACACACACATGTTCCTTTAAAAAAAGCCGGTCAGCACAAGGAAAAATGTTCCTTATTCTTCTAAATGACATAATCAGTAATTACGCTATAATATTGTGACTCTTGACAAATATGTTTCTCTTCTATGACACGAACACGCGTGGTGAGCCGTTGTACAGTGTTCAGCATATCAAGTTACCACAAACTGTCTTTCTCCAAATGATTTTAAACCATAAAACGTTGACAGTTAAGTTCAAATGAGAAAATTTGACAGTTTGTAGTAACTTGATTCACTGGCGACTGTACACCACGTGGGCTCGTTGCGGGTTCCATAATCAACCTATAGCGTTCCCACAATCGAGACACAGGCCTACTCTTTGTGTATCAGTCAGTGGAGTGAGCCCCTTGCCCTTTCAAATCAGATAACAAAAATCTCTAACAAAAACAATCGCAAGAAAGATCCCACAAAGAAACAATCGATCTCTCAACTACCAAATTGGTAACAACCAACACCAACTAGCAACCAATCGCCAACTACTGAAGACAAGGCCTCCATCGTCACTGGCACCTGATATGAAGACCGTTGACATCGATTCTGTACAATCATCCCACAAAACGAGCCAGATTAGAAAAAGAGTAAGATGCTGAGAATGCGTTGGTAGTGATGTGGCAGATTCGACACCTGATTATATTATTATCGATACTTCTTTTAAGATTGAATATTCTGATTTTGGACTGGGAAAAGACATGTGGGTCATCCGGCGGCGAGATGGGCAGACGACATAGTTGAAAAATCTGAATGATGCTGGCACAAGAACGTAGAGATTGGCACAAGAAAAGGCTAAAGAGATTGATCTAAAAAACAAAATACGCGATACTTGAGCAAGTAGATATGCTAGATTTATAATTATGTCCATGTTACGTCAGTGACTGTAGGGGGTTATTTAGTGATATATTCAGGTTATTTTTATGTTTTAAATGTTATCATTTCTAGACCAATCGTGATTGGGATTTTAATGAAAATAGGAAATCTAACACTGTTTTAAGCTTTAACGGTTTATAACTAAACCTACACTGCCACTTACGAGATATCTTTCGTTATTTTTAACTATCGCAGACGCGGTCATGGCGTTTGCAACAAAGTCGAAATATCGGGAGCTCACAATAGTTGACAAAATCATGGAAGATATCACGGTAGTGACTGTTAGGAAATAGGAAATCTTGTAAGAAAATATGTGATAGGTAAGTTCTTTTATTCCGGTTCTAGTATATCGATAATTTTATTACGCGACCACATCCCTACGCGTCGGTCTCCGAAAAAGGCGTTCGGAGTCACGACTATCCACGGCCGCCATACTTTTAGATGAGCGTTACCAATTGGGAGGACATGCCTCGAGGCTTAACTAATGCCCACCTGACTCACAAATGGTTGAAATATTTGGGTTTCACCGACTAAGAGATGTTTTCCATTTAGAGTTTTAAGTAGGTAGATACGATGCTAGTTTTGTTTTAATTTACAGACTGTTAGAAAAGATTTCACAGGCATTTTTTTTACGACGTATACAGTTCCTGTAGCCTTTATTGCTTTTTCTTTCATTACAATTAATGAATATAAATATTTAATATATAATATAATACTTACTAAAATTTAGTTTTATTGATGATTTAATCAATTCTAACTTTCGTTTGAATGATCGGCAACTGCATGTTTGTGTGAACCAGCTTGTCTCTCGACAAAGGCCTCTAAAGATTTCCACGTATTCCTGTCTCTTGCTAACTTCCTGTATTATATTAATACCTAATTGTCAGGTAATATTTTGTAGCATTAAGAAAACCTTCTTTGACAGATTCACAATTATCAAAACGTGCAAAATAAAAAAAAAACCTAAGAAATCGCCAAACAGACTAATCAAATAATTGACGTTATGTATTATGAGTCAGACGTATTAATAAATATGTTTTGCAGTAATTTATATGTTTATTGTGTTGAAACATCGCGTAACGGATAAAAACCGGTCGATTCTTAATAGTTTTATATCCGTAAAGGCTGTGGGACTTCGGATAGGTTATTTTTGACCATTACTAACGGTATTCATACTAACCGTGAAGCTGTTGTTACGAAAATATTAAAAAAACTAAGATTTTTGGGCTAATCAAGAAATATTGTAAGATTCAGTATTTGTCTCATGTTGTTTAGTTAATTCGTAAATTGATAAGAATTGGCTAAGTTGGTAAATTAAAGTTAGACTTTAGATTGCTGCTATTGATCATTATCATCATCTGCCCAGCCTTTTTCCAAATTTATTGTGTTCGGCTTCCAGTCTTACCGGCTGCAGCTAAATTTCACATGGAGCCTATCTGATCTCCACAAATCAGTTAGTACTGGGTAATACGGCATCCCTTGACTTTCGCAGCACTGACTACCTGTAACGACTGTCAAATATCTACAAATGACAGCAGGGACCAACGGTTTATCGTGTTTTCCGAGGCACGGAGGAAACTCGGTATGTAATGATGGTCACCCATCCACAGACCAACCTTGGCAAGCTTGGCTTAACCCCGAAGATCGACCCGTGCGGCTGTTATTATTTAGCCACGAGCTCCTCATCATCATCATCATTATTTTCAGCTGATACACCTTTGTTTTACCTTCAATTTACTGGGCTCTTTTTTACTACTTCGGCAATCAATAATTGACAATTCTGTCAAAAGATAATAAAAATAAAACCTTAATTGTAACAGAGTACATCCATGTTAACCTAACGTTACGTCGTCTCCGAAGCATGCCCTAATAACGTGGTTCAACTTAAACGCGAAATCATCAACCAAAAACGTAACAGCCAAAGCTGTTAAATATTTACAAATAACACAAAGAAGATATACGACTAACTTCAGAGCATACTAACATAGTTTAATGGTTAGGTATACCTGTTTTTTGTCAGAGCCACAAATAATATTTGCGAGCTTCTTAAGACGTTTTTTGTGCTAATAAATATTAGAATGGAGTGTTTTATTTGTTTGTCTGTGGAATTGTGAAGTTTTGTTCCTTATAGTAATGATGGCTACAAAAATCATAAGTATATAAGGTTTGAATACCTCTCCAGAAGTCAATCAATCATGGAGGTATTTACATAGTCGAGATATTACAGGCTCTTTAGTCTACCGGTTTCACTCATTTGGAATGATTTTACTTTTTTAGTTCATATGACCCCAATCTATTTAAGTCGCGAGTTAATAGGCTTCTTTTGGGTTAGCTCGTTCCATCGTCGACCTCATCTCTGTCCTCTGGACTAGATTGAGGTCAAGAGTAAGCCCATTCATTATTAAAAAAAAAAAAAACACATTTTTTTTTTTTAATTACTCATACCAAGCCGTTTTCGCTAACAATAAATTAATATAATATCGCAATATAAATAAATATTGTTGCACTTTTTTATTTCAACTATTAAGCAGGTTAGGCACCAGCCACGATTGTTAGTCGAGCATTTGAATGGAACAGACGGTGTGCTTTTAGTTAAGCTTTAAATTAGGCATAGTCTATTGTTAATGAAAACATAACATAAAGCCTGTAATCCCCGAAGGGTTGGGCAGCGGTGTACCTAATAGTACACCCACATTTCGCTAGTTAATAAGCGAGCCTATTGCCATCAACCGGGCACAAATCCAGAAAGGAATGGCAATCAGGCGGTCATAGCATTATTGGCGGTCATGATTGCCTCACAAAACTTAGGATAGCGCGAATCTCGAATGAACTGGCTTGACCATAACTGACGCGGCTTCAAGCCTGTTCAGTACCTTTTTTGTTCACACTTTTGGAGTATGATGACTTAAAATATCTGGTAAAACTGGTTCTCATCGGAAATGGAAATATTGCAATAATGAAGAACCACATCGTACCTACATAGGTATATCTGTAGCTGGTTTATTGGCGACCGAATATCATCGATGACCTTTGGACCTGCCTAAAGAGAGGAGAAATCATCCTCATTAAGGTTCTAAGAAGACTTAAGTTATCATGCCAGTTTTCCCTTACAGTCTTAATGCGATACAAAGCCCGCGGTATTCAAATTTTCTTACTTTTTTTGCAATTTGCAGGTCAGTGTGTTGTTGAATGTTGATTAAAATATGTTTCACGACCTTAACAAATATGGCTTTACAGAGTTGTAATCACTAAAATCATCAATACAATCCTCTAAGTTCAGACTGCGATGATGCTTAGGGACATTTTTAAACGCCTTATGTTCGCGCAATATTTATTGATGTCTTATAACGTTTTAAATACTCGTAGCTCGCGGGCCTGAAGGTGGCCCAGCTGCCGTATGCTGTGTGGACAGGCCTGTTTTATACAATAGTCAATGACATTCGGAGATGATGAGCTCCCCATTAGTGAAAGAAGAATTTTCATAAACCCATCAGTGGTTCCGTAAATTAATCACTACATTCAAACTTTACCGAAGGATCCAACCAGACACAACACCCAAGGTCAGAAGATCCCCTCTTTTCTATGCAGGAAGGGGAACGATTCACCCTGTTCTTTTCACCTCTATAAATTTAACCTCAGAACTGCTAGTGCTATCTTTGAAAAAGTCATTGATATTGACCGGCAAATTGCAAAAAAGTAAGAAAATTTGAACTTCGCAGGCTAGCCTGGTGCTTCCCTCTTGATGACTCGGAGCTATACCTATACGTCGTGTTAATTCAACAGTCTGATTTTATTTAGGCATTAATTTCGGTAGAATAGAATAGAATATATTTGATTGTAAAACATGAGTAAAATATTAGGTCTTTGCCTATGAAATTGGAGATTTGTATGAAAATTTTAAAAACAATAAATTTTTGTATTTTTTAATTAGTTAGCTTATCTAGCTTTTTTATCTTTCCGATTTGACGCAAGTGCTTCAATGTCGTTTTGACAATAACTCCAAGGCCCGCAGGAAGCTCAGCCGTAGATTGAGTTGGATCCGTTTCCACTACCGCCTTCAATTCGGCGTTGTCGACAATGGTTACCGGCCGACCGCAAGGCTCATTCTTCAACTCAAAATTTCCAGATTTAAAACGATTGAACCAATAATGGACCGTGTTTATGCAAGCAGTGTTAGGCCCATACACGTCGTTAATTTTTCGTGTTGTTTGCGCAGCGGTATGTCCACGTAGAAACTCATATTCGAAAATTGTACGAATTTTCAGTTTATCCATGGCGCCAAAACCTACCACAATTTCACAAAAACAAAAAACTATCTAAAAACAAATGACTGAATTTGAAATTAAAAGAACACGGCTTTTGAATAAAATGTATTTGAATTTCGAATTGGTCGCCAATCCACAGATAATTAAATCTGAAAATGCTGGTTATTAAATCTCCAATTACATAGGTATAGACTATTATAATGTTTTCTGTTCTATTTTATTTTATTTTTATTTTTTGGTATCGCCTGATGTTAGTGAAAATAGGCATTAGAAGTAGGATGGGTCATTATTTTTGTGGCAACACACTAACAAACGACAAATCACCACTAAACTTCACAAGCTCTATAAATCAAACCGTTTTACTGCTCATTTGATTGAGACGTTTCCGCCGTCAAAGTAATTTGTAATTAAATTATTCGCACCACTTAATTTATTAGGTCGTAACTTCACGCTAATAAACCGTATTCCATTCGAAGTAACGGAGTTAAAACTACTGAACCTTAAATTATCAATCAAAGAATTCGATTAAATACGCAATGTTAAAAAGGACATGACTTAGACACCTTTAATAAAATAGCACTAAAGAATTAATTTTAACCAGGGCCCTGTTTAATAAACGTTACAAATTGTAAATTGTAATTGCATTTTACAAAAATGGTTCTAATTTACAAATTTGTAAAATTGTACCTACATTTTCACATAATTCTGTTCAATAAAGATTTTTTTTTACAGGTGACAATTTACATATTTGTAAGGAAAACTGTTTTATTGAACACATAATTGTAATTACAAGTTTACATATTTTGTAAATAGTAGAACAATTCCGACAGGTGGACTCGACTTGTGTCAGAACTTAACAATTTTGTACCTCAATTTAATATGTGAAGATATTTAATTGTGGGCTGCGGGACTGTTCGAAAGAGATACCGTGGCCCTGGAACACATAAGGGCAAAGAAGGGACATGGATGGGTTTTAGTCAGTACAAGTCTGACACTCCCTTCCGCTCCGCCCAGAGTGGGGGGGCCATTTGATGATTTCCCATCCAAAAAAAAAAAAAAAAAAGATATTTAATTGTCATACTTAAAAAATGGTTCTAACAACTAGTAGTGGAAATAGTGATGGTATTGATGATGAATGTGTTACGGCTAAAAGCCGAAGTGCGGCTACACCTAGTTCTAGCCGGCTAAACCTTGTGTTTTTTCAGAATTTTCCTCCGCTTACTTTAGAAATTAGAGGGGGAGGCACACATTTTACCACTTTGGAAGTGTCTATCTTTCAAAAGATTGACTCAGAGAAAAAATGGTTTTAGGAACCCCAATGTCATATTTAAAGACCTATCTATAGACACATGAAAAGGTATGATGAAAAAAAAAATGTTTTTTAGTTGCATGTATGTGGAGCCCCTCTTAATCTTTTGTTTTTGTATAAAAATCGTAAAGCGGTTTACTTAATATAATATCTACCTACCAAGTTTCAACTGTGTAGTCCTAATGGTTTCGGAATAAAGTAGCTGTGACACACAGACGGACAGACAGCCAGCCAGAGAGACAGACATGACGAATCTACAAGGGTTCCGTTTTTTGCCATTCGGCTACGGAACCCTAAAAACATACATTTTATGTAATTTGTAACTTACAACGTAAATACAATATTGAAATCAAAATCTACAGGCGTTTTCTGCTCATGTAAACGTTTATTAAACAGCATAGTAATAGTAATATTCGTAATGTTTTTACTTGTAAAATTATTACATAATTGTCAGATTTATTGTATATGTCATACAACTTTACAAATATGTCACTTATTTACAAAATTGTCGGATTGTAAAGTTTATTAAACAGGGCCCAGGTCACTAGTTACATATTTAGCTATATAAGGTCTAACTATTCATACACGAAATATTTTCAGAGAATCATCTAACGGCTAACAAAGCCATTTCAAGGGATTTTTTTTTATCTGAGTATATTTTTTCATAAAAAATAAAAAATAATTTAAAATTACTTGACCACAAAATAAATACTGGCTCTTTATTTTTAAGTATCGATTCCGCTACTTTACTACGTCGTATTTACCTACTGTCATTGTTAGAATAGAGGAGTAAAGGTTATATGCAAAAAGTCTCAAAAAAATTTAGAATTATTATAAAGTCGTAAAAAAAAAACACTCAGATATTTTTTTTTTTCGTTGCTATGGCGACTTACAAAAAAGCTTGCTTTAAAGCACTGTTAAAACGTAGGCAAATCCGCACGTCTTACACACCAGTTTGAGCACACGTTAGTTGCTACCTACAATAGTATGTTATAAGGTCTTATATCTATCGAAAATGCCGTGTACTTATCTTTACAACAATCTACAATTATTCTACCTAGACACCTGAGATACAAGTAAGTATGTATGTTTACATTTTTATCACGTATACGATCCTTTGAAGTGCAAAAATACATTCGTATGTACGGCGATGACATCCTACACCATCTCACTGTCTGATACATGACACCATCGGCTAAGCAGTGTCACGAATATAATCTATTAGCTACCGTTATAACTAATTTATTAACCGCTAAATACATGACATGGGAATTTTTATTTTTTGCAGATTGGATGATGGATGGCTTGTAATATGATATTGACAGTGTCCAGTTCGTTGGATAGTTTTTATCCGACTGACCCAGAAGGAGGGTAATTTCACTAAGCGGACCTAGGATTAAATACTTAATTCCGCGATTCGTCATTATACCCATGTACCACCACCACATAAATATTATAATTGTGGAAGTAAATCTGTCTAATACCTGTATACTCCGTAACGGTTGAACAGATTTTGATGACATTTGGCACACAGGTAGCACATGACCTGGGTAGAATGTGATAAAGTCATACCATACTTTTTATCCCGTTCCTGTGGGATAATTTATCATATTACTATTATTATATAGTCATTATCAGTCTCTTGCCCTTACCCCAATTTATTTGGGGTCGGCGCAGCGGTCTGCCATACTTCTCTATCACTCGTTATCTCAGCAGGCACCTCCTTTCTAGCCATATCATCTTTCACACAGTCCATCTATCATATCTTTGGTCTTCCTCTACTCTTATAGCCATCCACATTTATACTCAAAGCTTTCCTCACGATATTTTCCAACTACCGCTCAACCATTTTATTAAATAATTCTATAAGTTGTATGACTTTGATTTTATAATTTTAATTGTAAAAAAAATTGCGCTTCCTGAAATCCTTGCTCTGAATTCAAAACTACGCAAGAAAAGACATTAAAACGTCACCTTCACAAATAAAAACATTAAAAGAATATGTTCTTTAATGAATCAATGACACTTTTTATGGCGCCAATGTAAACAAGTGATAACTTTGGAACTTCAATAAAAAAAGCTTTTAAGTTTTTGCATTTTGCCTTGCATATTTTTTAAATATGCAAGGCAAAATCATGAGAATTAAACATAACTGGCGAAATGTGGATGTACTGTTAAGTACACCTCTGTCTAACTCTTCAGAGATTATAGGCACGATGTTATGTTATGTTATGTTATGAATTGTGTATCGTTAAGAAGTAGAATAGAAATGCGACTTAAACTTGAATCTAGAAATATTGTTAGATATTGACCGTCTTTAGGAACTCGTAACTAATCGTAATTCATCATCTGCCCAGCCTTTTCCCAACTATGTTAGGTTCGGTTTCCAGTCTAACCGGATGCAGCTGAATACCAGTATTTTACATGGAGCTACTGCCTTTCTGACCTCCACAACCCAGTTAGTACTAGTTAATAGGATACCCCTTGATAAAACTGGTTGTCAGACTTTTTGAGCCACGGCTTAACGTGCTTTTTGAGGCACGGAGGAAACTTGGTAAGTAATGGGTGGTCACCCATCCACAGACCAACCTAGGTAAGCACGGCTTAACCTAAAGATCGATCCGAGCGGCTGTTATTTTTTTGCCACGAGCTCCTCCTTACTAATCATAATTATGAGGTATTATTAGCGTAGCTTTGTCAATGTATTCAAGTACCGCTATATGTAGATTTAATACCCTGATAAAGTTCAGCTACTTTTAATATGTATTATTAATTAAACAGGCTCAGCTATGAGATGAATGTCTTTGGATAAGTTCAATGACTTTTATGTCAATGTAAATATAACCACAGAAAATATATGGATGGACTTTTAAATAAAATTATACGAGTACACACGGCGGCACATGAAACTGTACATTTCCAGTATAACTTGGCCTCGCTTGGTATAGATTTTCTAAACAATGTGAGATCCGCATAAACTGGTTATGTATAACTTGATTGGCCGTCGTGCGAATCTACCTTTTTCGTCGGTCTTTTGCGCGGGAAGATTTCAGGTGACGAAAATTTTAACAATTTTTTCATTAATGAATTAGACTACAAGGAAAAACTACAAATTCTATTTAATTCTAAAAATAAATATTAATTCATGTATTCTTCGTATTTGTTCTTAAAGTATAAAATCATCACATAAGAAGCTAACCAAAATAAATAATACAAAAATCCAAGAAAAATCTACATATATCGCCACCCAGCTCTATGATAAACTAAGATGATAACATACATGCAAGCATGTGTGGTCCCTCTTTTGTTTAGGTAGTCGCTTCGATAGCTTGTCCGTGCATTATGAGGACCGGTTATGACGTCATAGGTCAGACCTTAGGTCACGATGTAGCCTGGCCTTCTAGGAACCCTAGCTGAGTCACTTTTAGTTTTATAGCTCGTGTTAAGTGTTAGGAAGTAGTCCGATAAACGTGTTGATGTTTTTTTTAATATTTTGGAGATGAATGAGCAAGAAATAGGTAGTTCCTTCACAAAGTGCCAGGCAGTTTTTAATACAAGGTGTATACAACATTAGTTTTAGTATATGCGAAACCTGAAACACGTGTCTAGTATTTTTATGTAAAGAATCTTTGTACAAAATTTCAAAACTGTATCATGAAAAATCACAAAGTTCTAAGCTTGTTCTGTTACCTGGTTGTCCGCGCAAAAACGTGGTTACCACGCAGCGAGCCCGCGCGCGCGCCTCCAGCGTCGTCTTGAGCTCATTGATAATAATAATTGGCAGTAGGTACCTAAATTATTGCGATAGGTACTTAATGTCGCTCAGTGTACGTCTTGTAACTTTTCTTAAATATTTTTGGGACAAAATATAACATGGTTTAAAAATTATTGATATCGATTCAGTTACTTATACTAAACAAACTATATTCAGGTTTCGCATATACTAAAAATAATGTTGTATATTGAAGTAAACAGCTGTGAATGAAACATTATGAGGACACGGCATGTCCTAGAACCAAACATTCGAATACATGTGATCATCTACCAACCCGTACTGGGCCCGCGTGGTGATCCACTCCCACTCACAGAGAAGCTTTCATCCCAGAATGGGAGGATCCCTCGGAAGCAGTAACATAAGCTTTATGCTACTCTATCTTGGCAAACTACACATTTCGTTAATTTTTCAAGGTCTTTATTAGTACATGTGGTTTACAAACGATCTTATTCTATTTGTATACAAATCACGATTTATGAAAACTACTGATTTCCCGAATGGGTATGTATACCCATGCGATAAACGATGGACTGAAATTAGAGGTAACCCATTGATACGACCCAGCCTAACTCTTTCTGCTAAGCGGAGATCCATAAAAACAGGTCCCTTTTGCGTGATTCTCTTAGTCTACAAGTCTTACCCTGACTTTGGCTAAGGCTTTAGTTATAAGGAATGCATCCTGGCAAGTCAGACTCGTTGTCAGGTAAGTCTGACAACCCGTCTTACCAAGGGGTATCGTATTACCTAGTACTAACTGGGTTATGGAGATCAGAGAGACAGTCGCTCCATGTAAAATTCTGGTATTCAGCTGCTTACGGTTAGACTGCAAGCCGACCCTAACATTGTTGGGAAAAGGCTTGTTAGATGATGATGAGTCAAAAGGCATGGACAGGATTGCCCAATTAAGCAGCAAACAACCTTCTAGGTTGACTCAATGTCACTACATAGTATAAAACAAAGTCGCTTCCCGCTGTCTGTCCCTATGTATGCTTAGATCTTTAAAACTACGCAACGGATTTTGATGCGGTTTTCAGTAATAGATAGAGTGATTCAAGAGGAAGGTTTATATAGATATATATATATATATATATATAAACCTTATATATTGCACCCGTGCGAAGCCGGGGTGGGTCGCTTGTAAATAATATTTTTATACATACAACTACATAAGTTTGAAAGCCACTTAGAATCTACATAACTAGTACTTATTCAACTGATGTGATGAAAAAAAAAACCTGTATAATTACTTAGATGAGGCAAAACAACCGACTAGTAACAGTAACAAAGCATTATGAGTTTTTTTTGGGGACCTCGATAATTTTTTTTAACTATATCCGGACCCTACTTAAAACTAATTGCCGACCCCTGCTCTATACTATAATAATAGTAATGTTGCCAAACTGCTGATTCTCTCCTTTTAATTAGCGTAGTTAGATGAACTGAGAATTTACCACCATGATGAAAAAATTCGTGGAGGAGCTCATGGCTAAATAATAACAGTCGCTCGGGTCGATCTTTAGGTTAAACCGTGCTTACCTAGGTTGGTCTGTGGATGGGTGACCGCCCATTACATACCGAGTTTCCTCCGTGCCTCGGAAAGCACGTTAAGCCGTTGGTCCCGGCTGTCATCCGTAGATCTTTGACAGTCATTACAGGTAGTCAGTGGCCCAAAAAGTCTGACAACAAGTCTTACCAAGTGGTATCGTATTACCCAGTACTAACTGGGTTGTAGAGGTCAGATAGGCAGTCGCTCCATGTAAAATACTGGTATTCAGCTGCATCCGGTTAGACTGGAAGCCGACCCCAACATAGTTGGGAAAAGGTTAGGCAGATGATGATGAAAAATTATGCCGCAATTTGGGTATAAAGCTTCTCGGTAGTAGACCATAATTTGGAGCTGGGATCTACTCGAGCTGGTCAGAAGAGGGAGAAAGAAAGTAACTTACTCATTTCTGTATCACAGTCGGTATACTCGTGGTTGCAGTCGACGGTGTAGGCAGCGGCGCGCACGCTCGCCGCGACCAGCAGGGCGCACCACAGCGCCACTGCGCGGGCGCTCATCTTCGGTCACCGTAGCGCCATCTGGTGAAAAGAAATAGGTTTAAATGAGTTGTTATTTATTATGAGACACACAGATAAAAATATACAATGCACAGACATATATGCAATGAAACTGCTGGTAATGGAGGTCGATGTAACGAGTCATTTAGAAAAATAAACTTTTAAATTAATACCTGTAAAGTCACCCACCCAGGAGATCTATATGCCTTACGTAGTATTTGATCACTAAATCAGCTGTACAATAAACTATACGATAGATAGATACCTACATATTTACTGTTTTAGTGACTTGACTAAAAAGAAGGCAGTGGGGTCGGCGCAATACGTTTTTTTCTTCCATTCTCCCCTGTGAGTCGTTACACTATCATTTACTCCTTTTTCCTTCATATCATTCCTCACACAATCCCATCCATCTTTTCTTTGGTATTTCTCTCTCATTCCTGGATGGAGACAACATCAACATCTTCAACATATTTATCACTTTTTTAGTCAAATGTGTTTCATCCCTCCTCATCACATGTCCATACCAAGACCGACGACTCTTGCAAACTTCCTCTTATATGCTAATTTCTTACTTTATCCATTTAGTCACTCCATGACTCCACACATACATCTAAACTAGAGCATCGGCATAAATAAGGCACTTAATTATGCAGCAGCATCGTCTGCCGCATTCATGTCCCCGCCTGCACTCCGTGTTATGTCATTCACATTCACTAGGTACAATGTTATTTACTTCGGACCTAGGCGAGTATCAAAGAAGGCACGAGTGAATGAATGAATGAATGAATAAGCTCTTTTTAATTCCATACAAATAACACTAACAATTAATAAAAATAAACACTAGTTTACAATTTTATTATCATCAGCAATAAACAAATAATTCAATCAAATCAATAATAACGAATAAAATAATCAATAATTAATTCCATCAGATTAAAAATAACAATAAACAATAACTAACAATAATATCATAAGCATAGCATAGCATAATCAGCCTATAAATGTTCCCACTGCTGGGACGCAGGCCTCCTCTCTATGAGAGGGAATGGGCTATAATCCACCACGCGGGCCCAGTGCGGGTTGGTAGATGTCACATGTCTTCGATTTTTTGGTTCTAGGACATGCCGGTTTCCTCACGATGTTTCCCTTCACCGTTTTGAGAGCAGTGGTGATGAAATAACTTACACAAAGTAATGTGCCTGGCTGAGTTCGAAACCACGACTTACTGCTCGTAAGTCGGGGTCTCTACCACTGGGCCACCGCTGCTCTCTACTAACAATAATAATCCTTAACAATCAAATAATTCGATGAAATTAATTTAATCGAAGGCACGATTAACCAACCCATATTTGGCACACGACGTCTTTTAATTCGTTTTTTGTGTTAAGTCTTAAACGTCCTCTTAATTATTCTCCAGAGAGAACCCACACTGAACGGTATTATCATTAGGTGAGTCAGCAGCTAAAGTAGATTAACAGCTGTGTTTCGATCAAATACAGAAGTGGCATTAAGGTCACGGCCGCTTTGGCGTGGCTACGACAATATTGAGAACGTATGAATTTCTCAAGACGCGTTTTCTGGCAGCGATCAGGCTGACCGCTAGTGGGTTTAGACGGTCTTTATAATGATGTTGAACCTGGACAGTGCAAATGAGCCCTTAAAATGTACTTTAGGAGAATGCTCCACACTGCAGAAGACCCCGCAACTTGCAGACGCGTGTGTGACTTTCGATGTCACCGCGATCCTCAGCATAGATGCCTTGTGGCATTAAGTCCGCCTATGTATCACTATTGTACATGAAGTTTAAATAAATAAATAGATGGGAAGATGAATACATATGTATCGTTTAAACTTTGTAAGATTTTGGTATATATTTTTGTTTGGATGCCTACCTAAGCGATGGTGTCAAACTTACTAGCTTAATAGAACTTTCTAAAGTCTATATAAGTGACTCAGAAGTCAGAAAACTTCCTTCAGAGTCCTTGGCTTACTTTACTTTGGCTTACTTAGTACTAGCCCTAGGTGCTAGGTCCCAAATTACGCGAGTCAAAATATTTATCACAATAGATTTTAGCCTTATAAACTCTGATTAAAATAACAGTCATAAATGGAATATTTCGAGGTGGCGCAGGAGAAAAGTTCCTGGAAGGATATGGAAAAAGCCTTTGGCCAGCAGGGGGACATACAAAGCTACTAAAAACAGACCCTTCACATAGCCGTCAACCAAGCATTCTGTACATCAAACTAAGTAACTTTACGCAAAAAATATTGCTGGGAATCGCCTTTTTTTTTGGGGTGAGAAATCACGTTTTAAGGTAGGACTCGATGGAAAGCACTCAAAACTTTGTGTTGATGGATGGATTAAATAGTACGGCGGTCGTGGAGGTGTTTAAAGTAAAAACCTTACATTAAAAACATATTATATTAAAAAAAAAACTTGTGAAAAAGTTGGAACTTTGACCCCCAATATCTCCGTAACTAGCTAGAAGGTTCCCAGGTATGGTCTAGAACAAAAAAATGATCGCAAAGACGTTGAGAACAAGTGCCTTTCGGCTATGTTAAGGGTCTATTTACACCCTTTATAACAAGTAATTGAATCAAAATAAATGTCGATTAAAATTCTTAGATTCCTTTCAATGGCAACCTTTTGCTTAGAAAGAATTACTGCAATTATCAAAGTATCTGCAATTGTCTTTACCGAGGTTTTCAAAGCTCCATTGTTTTAAAGTAATCTGATCTTTAGTTAGTGTGTATTGTATTGTATTTTACCGTTACTAACCGACTTCAAAAAAGGAAGGAGGTTCTCAATTTGGACTGCCACGTTGGTCTCACGTTGGTAGTGGTGGCAAGTGCTATAACCGAGCAAGAAGTCCTAAGTTCACTTCCCGGATCATTCAAAGTGTTATTAGATATTTTTCACCAGGAATAACTCAGTTTCAGCCAATCAGAATTTGTGTCCAGTCAGTGGCAATAAGCTCGCCTAATATTACATGCATGGGACGTTACGAAATGCGGGTGTATCATTAGGTAAACCTCTGCCAATAACTCCTGGGATTACAGGCATGATGTGTTATAGTGGCACTACACTTGGCAGATCTGGGCAAATATTCGCTTTCTACGATTAAGGCAAAGTGAACAGCATAATATATAATTATTTAAAACCAAGTCCGCACCTGTATCAAGTGATGACCAAAGTCGTGTAGACGCTATTTGTGGTCGCATATGCGGTTGAAAATAGGTGAGATATATTTATTTATAGTCTTATTCATATTTGCAGTAGGCAATCGTATTATATTCATTTAAAGTCTTTGAATCGAAAGTTACCTCGTTCTACGATGGATTAAAGAAGATCAAAATCGTTTAGAAATCTCCTGCTTACGAAATTAGGTGCATTCTTTATCTAAGCGCTGGTGGTATCGTAATAGTACAATGGCGAGCCTATGAGCCAACAATATGGCAAGCCCACGAGGCGAGCTGATGTTCAGAAACCCTAAGATCATAACGAGAAGTAAGTAATAAGGGCAAGCCTAGATTTTAGGCTTATATGAAAGTACCGGTACGGTACGATGGGTGACCGCCCATTATATACCGAGTTTCCTCCGTGCCTCGGAAAGCACGTTAAGCCGTTGGTCCCGGGTGCCATTTGTAGATCTTTGACAGCTGTCGTTAGGTAGTCAGTGGCCCAAAAAGTCTGACAACCGGTCTTACCAAGGGGTATCGTATTACCCAGTACTAACTGGGTTGTGGAGGTTAGATAGGCAGTCGCTCCATGTAAAATACTGGTATGCAGCTGCATCCGGTTAGACTGGAAGCCGACCCCAATATAGTTGGGAAAAGGCTAAGCAGATGAAAGTACCACCACCAAACAGTAGATAGCTAATTATGTCATACTAGTCTTAACGTAATAGGTTACAATTACAAATAAGTTGGTACGCACCGTTCAGAAACAAAATATCAAAAAATCTAAGTCTTCAACCGCAAAGTATGACAAACCAAACGAAAAATGAATGGCATAAAAAAAATGCATAAACGCCAATCGATTAAAATGTTAATCAATTCAGCAGCCAACTGTAATCTTTATATAAGCCTTTATTTACCTAATCATGACGTCACAATGATTCACTGACTCCCACTCAAATACTATTGTTCGGATATCATAGTGTTAAATAATTCTATTAAAATTACTTTTCGCTTTCGCAGGAGGTGTGGTCACAAAAAATAATTAGGTCATCGATCGGTATCAACTTGTCATCGGCATTGTTATCCTTTGTGCGAAGGTCGGAAGAATATAATAATATGAGCATCACTAAGCTTAGGTCGAAGTATTATTGTGCTCGACTTGAACCAACAACCCATCGCGTCTGTCAAGTATCGCTAGCTAATTTAATTTGTACCTTCATATCAAAAGTTGACTGGTCAACATGGATACTTTTCAGCAACCAGGCAAACTATAGGTGTAAACAGCATGCAACTAAACGTTTGATAAGGATGGCTTATTTAGGAAGCACCCTACCCCTATCAAGGAGGTACCTATTTGAAGTAACACAATTTGCGATTTTTATTTTATTTATTTTTTTTGGTGGGCTTTTTGGCGCCGTTGTCATGACGACTCCTGATGAGCCTGAGTTGAGTTCAGGAGTTTAAAACCTAATCTTTATACGAGCGTTTATTTACATGATCATGATGTCACCATGATTCACTGGCACCCACTCAAAGACCATTGTTTGGAAACTATACAGTTAAATAATTGTATTAAAATTAGGTTTCGCTTTCGCACGAGGTAGGGTCACAACAAAGTATTAGGCCATCGATCGGTATCAGCGTGTCATCGGCATTGTTATCCTTTGTGTGAAGGTCGAGACAATAAAAAAGCATCATAAAGCTTAGGTCGAAGTATTATCTTGATCGGCTTGAACATGGCTTGAACTGGCTATTCTGCCTATACCAACAACCTTTTGTTTTATGCATGACATCTAGCAGGACCTAGGAGGTTGTCAGTTTCTTAACCAGATTTACTTTACTGCCTTGAATTTCAGGCTTCCAGCCAGTCTAAAAAACTCTAAAACTAAGCGACTACACCAAAAGAGCACCCTCTGTGGGGTAAGAGCCTCGACTTCTAGGTCATCGCTGGTAGAGGACAGCAAGGGGCAGTCTGGGTCGGATACAAAAGGGATTCTTTTAAGGTACAGGCTAATAGGTATGTAATACATAGGCGATTAAGTGTGACTTAATCTTGACACTATTTAGTAGGTAGAGAGAGAGAGTCTCTCTAGAGACGGGAGAATTCTTTCTTTTACTAATCAAAAGTCATTTATGCCAATTAAGCTTTGCAGTTTTTAAACGTCAATATTACAAAAGAGAGACCCCAAAACGCCTTTAGCTATTTATATTTAGATCCTAAAACAAATATACATTAGACACAACCTTCAAAGCTTTTACTGTATTTATGTATCATCCTATTCTTTGTAGTGGAAACACTATTTATTGAATTATTAATAGAGAAAACATATCATTTTCTTTTGTTTTGAATATCTCACTCAAGAAAGTGTAACTAAACGATTCACAGCAAACACATCTACAATAAGCACATACATTTACATAATAAAACATATTCATTCATTATTTACTTATGTAAATATAGCACCAATACATATTTGGCTCGATACCCGCTGCGGTTGTAATACGGCCACTTTCTTCTGCATTTGTTTTTCCTAGATATACTGATGGCACTTCTTTAACGGCGTTTTATTTATTACATTTGTTTTATTATTATCAGTGGACTGGTTGTCGACCCCTACATGTTTGGAAAAAGGCTAAGCAGCTAGGCAGGGTTTCTTGCATTTAACTTAGGTATATAAGGTCTATCTTTTCATACACGAAATATTTTAAGAGTAACTTCTACAAGCCGTAAAGTCACCATAGCAACCAAAAAAAAATTATATTAGTGTTTTTTTTTACGTAATTATTATAATTCAAAAATTTTTTGAGACTTTTTCCATAAAACCTTTACTCCCATATTCTAACAATGACAGTAGGTAAATACGACGTAGTAAACTAGCGTAATGGATGCTTAAAAATAAAGAGCCAGTATTTATTTTGTGAGTCAAGTAATTTTAAATTATTTATTTTTTATAAAAAAATATACTCAGATAAAAAAAAAATCCCTTGAAATGGCTTTGTTATAGCCGTTAGATGATTCCCTGAAAATATTTCGTGTATTAATAGTTAGACCTTATATATCGGGAATATCCTGGATGAGGGTGGCACAAGAACGTGGAGCTAGGCACAAGCAAAGAGAGGTCTATACCCAGGAGTGGGTGAAGTCGGGCTGTGGATGATAATGATACTCAGGTATGGTAGCGTATTGTTTATGGTTCAGTACATAGAATCTATAAGATTGCATGTTTTCTTTTCGTTTGCTTAGTCATGGAAAAGTTTGTGTTAGTTTAAAGTTAGAAAAAAGAATTAGCCACTAGTAAAATATAAAACACTGCATGACCCCATATTTTTTAAATTAAAATAGCTGACGCCTGTAATCATAGCCAGACTAAATAGACAAAAAAGAAAAAAAAAACAGAGAAAAAGACGAATGGAAACAACGATTATGTAAACAACAAAATTTCTATTGTTTTGAGTTTAACATTAAAACAAAAGAAAACTACAGACTAAAAAAATTCTCTCTAGTTTTGACATCCAAATACTGTTTGTATTTGGATGTCAAAACTAGAGAGAATTTAACAAAAAAAAACACATTCTCCCGTCGTCAGTTTGTGCTTTAGCTTAATATTGTGCTTAGTTCAACTTCGTTAATATTGTGAAGCGACTCATAGTAATGCTATTAAGGTGAAAGAAAGTAAGCTTCGAATAGAAATGCATATTTTGTGTCTGCTTGGCTAGGTAGGGCCAGGAAAGTCATCTTGCCAGCCAATGTGTTGATTCATAATAAATATTTAAACAACGGAAAGGCCGTGGGACACACTAGACTAACCTATGACATTGGTAAAGTAAATAAAAGCAAGTAAATAAAAAAAGGTCAACGACAAATTGTACAGGAAATGAGAGAACTAAGTAGTTGCAGTACAGCCGATGAACTAGAATCAAAGCAGTCGAACTTTTAGTGATAAAAATATTTTGTAGCACTCATACTATTCCCCACCCAAGCAGGCTCCGGTACTGTGTCTGATATTAAAACGGTAAAGTAAAACCATCGAAACCAGCATGTGCTTGGACCAAAACTTCGAAGACATGTGACATCTACCAACTCTCATGGTGGCTGTTCATTCTCGCCGAGACACTCCGAGGCAGGGCAAGTGCGAGAATGTATTTAGTGGCGCTCGTCTAGCCTCGGTGTTCCTCGCTTGCTCCCGTGTTTATATTTATGAGACGTCTCGAGCGAGACATAGTGTACAGGGCCCGCAAATCTGACGCTGGATGACTCTCTCCCACAGAGAGGTGGCTTGTGGCGCAGCAGTGGGAACGTTGGACTTTGGAGGCTGGTTATGGTAAACATGAACAAAAAAAAGATTAGAACGACTTCATCATGATATCGTCCCGGAATCACCCACTGCTGATAGGCCTCACTTTTTTTCTGGCACACCTCCCGGTTCTGTGCGTCCCTTATCCAGGTGTTTCCCGCGACTTTGACGATATCGTCTACCCAACGAGCTTAAGGACGGCCGTGGTTTCTTTGGCTTAAGCTTGTCCACCGAAGCGTTGCTCGAACGACGTAGTCTTACCAAAATAACAACTTTACGATTGCCTAATTCATGACCCAATCGTAAAGTTGTACAGACAAATCCAAAAGTAGGTAGACAGATTACAATAATTAATTGAAAACGCTTCCTACCGCTAACATTATCGCCCATTAAGCCCACATTCAACATTCGGAAGGTCATGCACATTTATCGCATTTTGTCAAGTGTCTGCAAATACAACTTCATTTGAAAGAAGTGTTTTATCGTTTTCCTCATCAAATGATATTCATCGACATAGATGGGTAATGACTTTGCGGTCTCAAACCCGTTTATCGTAGTGTAAGACTTTGGACTTATCCTGCCTGCCTCATAAAAAGGGCATTCGTGCGCCCAGCTGCGCTTATGATTTCCTACATGACGTAAGGTTATAAAACAGTCTTTTAAATGAGAAAAGTCTATAACTGCTCTATTTTAATAAGGCACTATAAGTAGATGGGTGAACCCACATTCATGAAAGTAAAATGACGTTAATTCTTTTTTTGAAAAACGAATTAGCATTGTCATGCAACGTGGCAATGTTGCCAGCCGTCTGGACACTTTTTCTATTGACAGCGATGTATGATGAATTTTCCTTATAATTCCCATTTTGATACTTATACGTATTTCTTTATTCATTTCAATACATATGCTTTACATTTTAAAATATTCCTATACAAAATAATATTTAAAAAAAACATTTAAAAATATTAAAAAAAACTTATACTTATTTTATTATTATTTAAGATCTATTTGTAATTTGTAAATACTGTAGAAACTTACTGAATTCTAAACAAAAAAATATTTTGTATTTCACAATAAATTAAAACCTAGTAAATATAAAAAACACGTAAGTCAAACAAACAGTTTTGAATTTATAAATTCACCAATATTTCTAACTTGCAGTACGATTTTCGTTACTGTTCTTATTCTTCATAGAGGTTGTGAGCCGTAGAAATATTACGAAAATCAAATAAAAACAGCTGATGGTACTAATGTCAAAACCAACACAAAATATTTATTCTTGCTCTCAACTAAAATGGAGTGTTGACTCTGCAATCCACATCAAATCGATATTGCAACCGGCATGACACCGTGGGTAGATCGCGAGATGATGGTACAGTAACAGCAGACATATATATTGACATACAGCATTTCAACTTTAAACAAATTGTTGGAATCAGCTCAGACATACATACGAAGCGTTTACTCGAATTCTATGCATGCTTCAGAGTAATAGGTTACTCGTGGGTAGGGTTGACAGACGTCCGGAATCGAGTTGCAAAAAAAAGGCAGTAAAAAAAAAAGAAATTTCAGGAAGAAAAATTCGGAATTTTCTTCAAATATCTAGAATTTTCTAAACATTTATTAAAAGTGTATTTGATAACCCCATCTCCTCCCTCAGGGCGCAATTGGTTTTCTGGTAATCTCTATACTGTGGTACAGCTTCGTTGCGCTTGCGTCATATTCAGGTCACACTGTAGCGCATCGCACTCGCACCGCTTGCGTAGTTTGATTTACTTGAGAACGTCTATGTAGGTAGGTTATGTGGTTTTGTTTATGTAATAGTTCTTGGTGGCCTGGTGGTGAGTGTTTTAGTCACAGGTAGTCGAAAAATAGAAAGGCCAGGCTCTTGAAGTCATGATGCTAGAGAATAAAGACGAACTCCGGCCTTTTCTCAGATTCTTTGGGGTCGGCTTCCCGTCTAACCAGATGCAGCTGAATACCAGTATTTTACATGGAACGACTGTCTATCTGACCTCCACAACCCAGTTAGTACTGGGTAATACGATACCCCTTGGTAAGACTCTTAGTCATATTTTCGGTTCGATTTTTATAACGACCTTCAAAGATCTACAAGTGGCTTAACGTGCTCTCCGAGGCACGGAGGAAACTCGGTGTGCAATGGGTGGCCACCCATCCACGGACCAATCTAGGCAAGCACGGCTTAAGCTAAAAATCGACCCGAGCTGCTGTTATTATTTAGCCACGAGCTCGAATTAAGACGAAATAAGGATCCAATTTCGATTTTAAACTGTCTTATAAAATTTTCTTTTTTCCTTGGTTTTAGTAAAAGTACCTCTTTTACTGAAGAAAAGAGTTAAACGCGTAGAAAAAAATACCATTGAATTGAAGCTTTCATTGAAGCCAACAAATTTCTCTTTAGGAAACGAAATTTTGAAGTGACTGTGCATTTGTGTCATATATCTAAGTATGTATGTGGATCTGCTGACTTTTAGCAGATCCAGATACTTACCTAGAAATATACATAAATTAACTTCTTCAGCTGTGTTTGAAATTGAAGACAAGGTTTCTTATTCAATCAGTCATGGGTACCCATTTTGTACCTACGATATGCAGAACTTTATTTATTCATCTATTACCAATATTATAAATGCGAAAGTTTGGATGGATGGATGTTTGGTACTCAATCACGGTAGAACGGCTGAACGGATCTGGATGAAATTTGGCACAGAGATAGAATATAGACCATTTAAAACTTTATTACTACTACTTAATACTTTATACCTGGATACTTTTTTTTCTCACACTAAGACAACAAAATTTGAACACGAACGAAGTCGCGGGCAACAGCTAGTTTTATTTTATGTATAGAAAATCTGCTTTACAACAGACTAACATTATTGGTATGTTGTCACTAATGCGATAGTGTGGTTTTTCTTCTAATTTACATTAAAGTTTACAATTAAAAATTAACATTAGGAACTAACTCAATAACTTGCACTGTACAGGAGCCCATTCATTACTAAAGACCACAGAGTGCTTCACTAATTACCCTAACATTGTTCTTGAAAAAGAAAAACTAAAAACACTTTACCTTTATCTCCAATCAGTGTCAGCATAGATCTACTTTCCACGTGCGATCTCGTGAAAAGACGCAGGCGCATCGAACCGGCCCGATTTCTTCACAAGCCTTCCCATAGACTACATAGACGCGTGACACACGAAACTGTGCCATTGTCTGCCATAGACATTTACTAAGTGCCAATAAGCACCGACGTTGAAGCAACAAGATTTATCGAGACTATTAGGAAAATAAAGAATAGCGCCAAAAGGACCATATTTTTTGACGCTTGTATGAAATTGACCGGAGGGTGCTGTTGGGTAACATTTTCGTGTAAAACAAAATGGCGGCGCAAGTTCTGATTATAGTTATTACGCACGATACTAGAAACTACAATTATATTTTTAATTTTATTTACCTATATGGACATTTTATTCGATAGAAATATTTAAGTAATTAAAAAACCTGTTTCGGTTCACTCATTAGCTTTTAATTCCTTAATCATCGAGAGAAATCTCAAATCTTTACAAAAATATTTTATTCTTAAAGAATTCATTTGTCTTACAAAGACAAGATAAATTAAAATATAAACGTTTTAAATGCACAATGTGTTTAAAAGTCTCACCGTTTGCGTCCAAGTTATTTGGCTAACATTTAAGTTACAATTCGACGCAATAGGTAACAGTTAACAAGGAATTCGTGTGCTCACCGTAATCATGAGCCCCTGTGAAATTCGTTAAGATTAGGGCGCCTTCACATGTAAGGCTTAGGGTTGCGCCTCATTTATCAGCACGGAATCCAATTTTTCCATGCTTCTATCCTTTTCTGTCGCTCAGAACCGTCATTTGCTAGAGCAAGAAACAGCGTGCTGCTGACTGCATCATCGTCGCGTGTTATAACATTCCCACTTAAAGTGCGGTTCCGTGCTGCTAGATGTGGCGCAACCTTTAGAGTCTATAGGTATGTAGGTAGGTACGACATGGCCAGCATCTCAGTTTACCGCCTACTTATCAACTTGCTATCTAGCTAATTAACAACAACAAATTACCATGTAATGAGTTATTTACGCACTTAGTTAAGTACTTATCTATTTATCTAACCATATATTACATACAATTATCGTTATATAACTTAGGTCAGATAGAAAATAAAAATCAGTGACAAAATAAACAGTCTCCAAAAGGGTTTCCTTAAAAATTTGTAAACCGTCACTGATTCAATTCCTCTTCTTCATGTTCAAAATTCATCATCTGCCTAGCCTTTTTCCAACTATGGTGGGGTCGGCTTCCAGTCTAACGGGATGCATCTGAATACCAGTATTTTACATGGAGTGACTGCCTATCTGACCTCCACAACCCAGTTAGAACTGTTATACTCCTTGGTAAGACTGGTTGTCAGACTTACGGGACACTGACTACCTGTAACGACTGTCAAAGATATAGAATTGAAATTCGGGAGCAACAGCTTAACGTACTTTCCGAGGCACGGAGGAAACTTCGGTTTGTAATAGGTCCCCCATCCACGGACTAACCCAGGCAAACGCGGCTCAACCTATAGATCGAACCGAGAGGCTGTTTCTCTGTTGTGGGTTGTTATTGTGTTTCTGGCTCTTGTGATACAGGGAATCCTAGTACAAGAGCCAGAGCTACACTAATGTTACTAACAATCACCTGTTAATAAAGATTTTATTTATTTATTTATTTATTCTTTAGCCACGAGCTCAATGTTCAAAATGATTGCTTTTAATTTTTACGTTTAGCCGCAGAATATATAAACGTAGTAGCTGACATGTACACAAGCTCTAACGGATGTCCTAGCTTCCTATAATTACTAACATTTAGTCTCCTATGTCTAGTCTGTCATTACCATTTCTCTAAGACCGATGTCTATCATTAATCTTTCTCCAGTAGCCGAGCAGCTCTCGCTTTGAAGGATATGTTCAATCTCGTATGACAACATGTGCGTTGTACTAGTAATTTTCTAGTTCAATAGCCTTTTGCAAAGTGGCCAGCAAAGAGCAACCAACTTAATTCTACATACAAAAAAAATGATGAGTAGCATAGAACAACTTGTCATGTTACTTACTAGCACAACATTTTTACACATTGCAGACCGTTTTGTTTATTCAACGTATCATCATCGTCTGCTGACTGGGTGGCCGAAGATCAAAGATGACAGTAAGGTACGCCACGTATTGGGATTCTAGTAGGCAGCTCAGCCTTTTGCTGACTTTAGTAACTGAAGAACTATATTCCACCTATCTCATATTCTGCTCTATGTGTCTCAAAGCAGACAGTCAAAGTGACCTCTGCACTGCCACAGACGACGGTGACGTCCGCGCCGGGGAAGTGGCGGAGTTTTGGGCTGACAGAAATTTTAATACCGTCGCAGTAGAAGAACATGAAGAAACATTTCACCTTCAAGGTAGCCATATAGACACGATCCCAGGTACCAAATAGCCTGATAGTATGCTCAACCGTCACTAAGCCTGCACCCTTACATACATTGCCACACGCCGTTTTCCCACGTACTACACAACAATAGTTTTAATACACCCGCAGTTTTTCTCGCCTAATCGCCCACCGGTTTCGTAACTTATTGTTTGCATATACGTAAGTTTTCTTACAAGAAAATTGCATTGTTTAATCGCAAACATTGGTAATGTACGTATGGCGAATTAATTCCAGCCAGACTGAACTCGTAACCCAAAAGAATTCATTGTCATCATCAATGCATAAGCATTGTAAGAGCGTTAGCTAATATTCTATTGATTTATTGAAGGTTTTTGCCCTGAAACATGATGCTGTACTAATTACTTCATTAATGAATACACGATAATATAGATTACATCTTATTTCTGTGATCTTTAACTACACTCAAGGCTAGACTTCTTCGTGAAACTATCGAAATTTATGAAAATCTTACCTTTTACCTATGTCACGAATATTTAAAGAGTGCCAATCTTAAAGGTTATATTGGTGTCATAAACAGTGCTTAACAGAATGGGTGCTAAGAGATAGTAGTCAAAGTTTTGTCAAAACAATATAGTCGCAGACGATTACAAAATAAGTTGATATGAAAGTAATGCACGAAAGAGAGGAGGATTATCTAATTAACATAGTAATTGATTCGTAGACAGTTATGTTAACATATCTCACATCGTATCCAATACGATCAAATACTATTAGTAGTGTTATCTGTGTTATGACTACTTATGACGTGGTTCTATATTTGCACAATAAATCAAGATCTTACATGACGTCAGAGAAAGTGAGTAGCACCTCCAAAAAACCATTGCGACAGTATGACGCGCATACGCACGTCTTAGTGAGGGCCTTTCGTAAGTAAAGAATGTATTGAACTATTGATCGATAGAAGGTCTATAATATTACCATATTGGTAATAGGAAACGTACAAGAAGATTCATTTAAACGCTGGAGGCCAGTAGTAACTATCGTTGCCTTTGGGTTTTTCAATAAAGATGTTACAACATGGATAGGTTGTAGGAAGTCTTAAATATGGCAGGTTTGAATATTTTACCGATCCAATATATTAATATTATGCCCGGTTGATAACTTAACTAGCGGAATGTGGGTGCACTATAGGGTAAACCTCTGCTTCCCCCAGAGTATGCTCTGGGGATTACAGGGGTGATATTATGTATGTAAACAAAGTGCTTGACACTTCATTTAAGTATGTTTGAATTTGCCGCGTAATAACTTTGATGTATAAGTTATCTGTGAGTGAACTTGGTCATTTCTATGGAGCTGTCTGTCAGATTGACGTATTGAATACCGCATGCGAATGAGGTTATGAAAATTAGATTGAAATTTGAATATATAAATAATACTGATTAAGAACTGGTGAAACAATACCTTTAAATGTTGTTTCTCTTTTCAGGTGAGTTTGTTATTAATTAAGTTTAAAGAATGTATTAGTGTTAAAACTAGTTTTTGTTACAAAATAAAATGTTCTCTTTTCAGAGCAACTCAATTTAAGTTAGAGTTTTACTGTTCACCATAGTATCCAAGGATACATAAACCCCTTATATGTATGTTAATTTAATCATTCCACTCCTTCGTAGACAGGAGGAAGTCTTTAATCCTACCAGGCGCAGATTTCCATGTTTTCCTCATTATTTCGAAATTATTTTACCTATAAATCAGCCTCCATCTTACGCCTTAACGGGAAACAGATATCTTGTAATAAATAACTACGGTTAAATCACTGTTCGAGTTAATTGCTCCAACAATCACGCTAGCACACCGCTATGTTTGAGTATGAAGTAATTATTATCTTACAAAACTAGGTGTAAAAATGGAGAAATAAACGATAAATTGAGAATTTGTTGGGTTAATTTTTGGAAAAAATGTCTTTATATTTTATAAAGGCATTCATCAATATAAAATAATTTTATTGTTTCATTAGATCAAAAATTGAACTCTGGACTCCACACTAGGGTTCTGCCTGTATCATGAAGGTCAGACTTATTCCAGCACTACTGCTCCTATGAATCAAACACAATAGTGAGGAAAACTAGAACAAAAAAATTTAAAACATGCGGCATCTACCAGCCTGCGTCGTCGTGAATTCTAGACCTCTCCCTCTTACAGAGATGAAACCTGTGCCCCGGCAGTCTGATTTTACTATTATGCCATTCAAGATTGAGTCGAAAGTTACAACATCAATTAGAGACAAGTTTTATGAAAACCAAAACCTACTGGCTTCTCCCGAGTTCACACTTAATAAATGCGCAGGTGGCAGGAAGAAAGCTATGCTTATTCTTACCGGGAATCACGTAGGTAAGAAGGTACAGTACTACAAACCATAAAGATAACGACAGGTAGCATACCTTATATTGACATCCTTATTCCATTTCCATTCCTTCACAAGCTGTAAGGAAATATAACCACCAGGTACATAAAAACCCATAGGAAATATCATCATCTAGGGATTAAATAGTATCTTGAATTCAGGCACTGGCTGACAACATCGACGCACTAGGTCTAGGGAGCATTTATATTAAACAACGACTGAGATTTTTGGAAATTCATCCCAAGAAGAGGTACTCAGTGATAATTTTATGGAAGTTTGCCTTTTTAGCCGATGATAAATCCCATAGAGCGCACGGCTTGTTATACATAAAAAAAATGCCTTATTATAACATTGAAAGTTTAACACAATCGCCATTGTTTGACTTAACATTCGCGCCAAAAAACCTTCGTTTTTATTTTTACTAGAGCATACAGCCAGGCAAAGGTATGCACATAATGCCAGAGATGTCAAAAACGTCAAGATCCCTTATCTTGAAGCGAGGGAGGAATAAACGGAGCGCAACCAGTTCTCCGCTATTTGCGAAATCATCTTATCGTTGAGTGGAATTCTCCTTTTGAGGCTTGTTTTTTTTTCTTTTTTAAGTGTGCCTTTATTAAGAGCTGAATCATTGCACCGTAGGGTAACAATAAGTTCAATGAATTTCATACCTATCATGTAGCGTTGTTTTTAGTGTTTTTTTAGTAAATGAGGAGCAGCCCCGTGTCTGGATTTGAGCCCGGTTGATGATAAAATGTTGATGTACTAAGCTAAAGGTTTTAAATCGGAACCAGCTTACCCTTTGTTTATGAATGAGGATGTCACTGGTCCTACAGGCAAGGATGAGTTTGATCCTTCAAGCTACTCTATAAAGTTCCTACTAGAGCAGGAAAATACAATAGACCAACACGAGAAACTAAAAAACCGTTAGGGCAATTTGATCTAAAAATAAAATTACGCCGGCTGGCGACTGGGGATTCTCCATGAGACCACGGCTACATATTAATGAGACGACACCAATGGCTCCTGTAGTATTTAGTTACCGTACAAATGTGTTTAGAAATCAATAAATTTATTTGAAAACTACGCTTTAAAGTGGCTGGATCAGACTGAATGCAGAAGACGCGGAGGATGAGGTGTTGTAAGGCAGCTTGGGAGAGGCCTATGTCCAGCAGTGGAATGCAATAAGCTGAATTGATTCATTCATATTTAAAACAGATTTATTTAGCGTTGTGTCAATCTATTCTAACATATTGTATAATATCCTGGGGTGGCGCGGGAAATTCAATTCTTCTCCTCCTCTAGGACGTGCTCAAAAAGCAATATTGTTAATAGATTAATTTAATTTTATAATTTTGTTGTCCTTATTAAATTGTGCTAGGTAAAGTGATGGCCTGAAACACAGATTTAAATAAACTCAGATCGGGCATGTCGCTGACATCTAAATTGAACTATTGAATACTTGCGACTGTAGAATATATTTTAGTTATAGTGTCTATGCATGGCATGCCTACGACTGGTACGTACTAATTATACCATTGTATGAGAAATAATACTACTGCACCTAAATGTACACTTTTTGTAATACTTTTTTAAATAAATTATTCTTATTGATTGCCGCTTAAAGTTATACCCACAATACAAGTTATAACAAAGAAAATACCCGCAATAAAAATCAGAACTCCAAAAATTTCAAGAATGATTATTAGGCAGTAGTACATTCCCGATTTATCAAAGCATTTGTTCTGTGAATTGTAATTGAATGGCCGATTATAAAAAGTTTCCCAGCGTGTGACTTGCGCAAGTTGACCTTGTGGACCGGGCTTCAAGTCACACGCAGGCCAAGCGAGCCATGCGGGGTCATGTTCACAGCTTGAGAGTTTTTGGCGGGTCATTGAGGTAAATACTCGGGTGTCGGTCTTGAAACGTGTTTTATTTAAAAAAAGAACGCGTTTTGTACTCCTTTAGGCAGTTCAAACGCTTTCTGCAAACATTTGCTCAGATGGACTGCTGACACCAGATATTGATTGATTCTTCAATACAATAGCCAATTTATTAGTCCATAATTTTTGTCCGAACTGGATTGACCGAACATTTACACGGGACTGGGACTTAAACATAACTGGGTTACCTTCGCCTTCGGGGATTACAGGCGCCATGCTTTCTCCACACGACCGAATGTTTAGTTTCTCATATGAGTAAACCTCGCAAAAAAATAACTGTCAATTTGTAAATTCGACTCGATTACTGTTAATAGCAACGATAATGTTAAAATGATGATAGTTCCGTCGATGATTTATGATTCAAAATCTAGTTTTTACAACCTGTATGTGTTATTAATTGGCATTTTAGAAATTAATGGTCATTTTAATTATTTTTCCTCATGCCAAAGCATCGTTTGTATGCAAAGTGAAAGCATTTTAACCATTTTTAATACTTTGACACACAATTCGGTACAATTTAAGTAAAATTAAACTTGACATAAAATCCTACAATTTACGTTTTCATTGTTGAAAAATATGAACAAAAGAGAAAGCATTTTTTATTGCACTATTGTTTTTAGTACTTTGTAAGGAATTAATTAACTTTATCTTACCATCGTTACGTACCTACAGTAGTTGCTGACTTTTAAGGGCTTTACACTAAACTTGTTAAACTGGACAGAGAATATCTCTTGTCTATGTCTATCTCTTTCTTGTTTCATATTTCTAATAAGAGACCGCAATAGTTTTAGTTCAGTTTAGGTGATATCCAACAGGTTTAAATATTGTTGAAGAGAACTATTTTAATTAAACAATGACGTCTTGTAGTTGCAAAGAATAGGTTTTATAAACAATAGCCTAGCTTTTAATGAACACAGATTATCAATTATTTTGATTACGGCTTGTTGCTGAAGTACCGTTTCGGAGAAAACTACGAAACTAGAGCGCTGTGAATGCGGTCGGCTGCAATAATACTTGCTTGTGTTATTTCAGCTGGTATTCAAGTTTTTCCAAGGGAATATTTATTGACAAATATTTATTTTACAACCGATAATTACTAAAAATGATTGACATGACTTTAGTGGTAACTAATAATTTGTGAAGAACACAAAGCCAGTTACCTAATTGAGGAAGGACACATCTGACAGTATTATCAATGTGAGTTTTATCTAAATCCATTCAATATTATCAGCTACGCTACCGATTACATACCGAGTTTCCTCCGTGCCTCGGAAAGCACGTTAAGCCGTTGGTCCCGGGTGTCATTTGTAGATCTTTGACAGCCGTTAGGTAGTCAGTGGCCCAAAAAGTCTGACAACCAGTCTTACCAAGGGGTATCGTATTACCCAGCACTACCTGGGTTGTGGAGGTCAGATAGGCAGTCGCTCCATGTAAAATACTGGTATTAAGCTGTATCCGGTTAGACTGGAAGCCGACCCCAATATAGTTGGGAAAAGGCTAGGCAGATGATGATGATTATCAGCTAAGCAAGGAAATCAAGTGAAGTGTCATCGGTGACCGAAAAGTTGTGTGGAAATCGTCTGTCATGGTATGGCCATGTGGCGCGTATTTCTTTTGAGTATGAATGCGGATGGCTATAAAAAGACTAAAGAAACGATGGATAGACTATGTGAAAAATGATATGGCTGGGAGAAGAAGTAACTACTGCGATGAAGACTTATAATTGGAGAAGTAAAGAATGATGATGATGACAAGCAAATTTTGAGCATTTTGGCTAGACCACGTAGGTACCTATGTGCACAGCGTAAACTTGTAGAATCCGAAGAAAATAAGGTTCATATTCAACACAACACGACTAAATGCATGACAGAATACCTCACACATAGTAAAAAGCCGTAGGCTGACCAACAGGTCACCTATTTAACCAATTATAGTTAAACCTACTTACTCGTACGTTAGTTAACCAGTTTACAAAAAAAAACCTTAGGCGCGACGATTAAATGCCCACTACATTCTAACTGTTAAAATGAAAAAATGCTGTTCTTTTAAATGGAAATTCTCGAAGAAAACTATTTGATGTCGTAAACAAACCTTATTAGAAACAATAATTAAAACCCACGTAGATAAAGAGGCCGGTTTTTAAACAAAGATTCTTATTGGAAAAAAATTCCTACCTGAGTTACTATGCCCTTTCGACCCTTTAGGCTTCATGGCCGTGGCCTTGACAGGGCAACCGTGAGCAGATGTGTGGCCGACCTTCGAAAGTGACCGGCTATAAGTATTAATTGATGGCCATACAAATACAAGTGTTTCAGTACCTAACTGATTGTCAATTTGGCACTTAAATATGTTTTACTGCTGATTATAATCATCAGTATGTTTAAAATGAAAAAGAACAGAGCTTAATGGAAAATTTATTTCAAGAACATGTAGGTACCTCTGTCGATCCAGTATAAAATACGTGAAGACTTTGTAGGTAACGATTTTCGACTATGAGGAAAACTTGGATTTGTCGTGAAGGGGTTATATTGGAATCGAAGCCACAAAAATGTCTAGAAACTTGGTAGAAGGCATTGTTAAACGATTTCAATTCTTATGAGATAGCCGCCGACCTCAATATTAGCTCTCAACTTAGGTTGCCTTTATTGGCGAAATCTAGAGATCAAGTTTTTTACGAATGACGACACGATTCGCCTAAATTGACTTCAGAAAAATATAAGGTGAAGAAACGGTACCGGTAAGTACATTTGTACATTTGTATTTTGAGATTTGCTTAATGCTCCTCAGTAGGTACTGACCTACTTTTCAAGAAGTAAAGCCGAGGAGAAGATGAACGCCTTAGATCGCTTCGTGGCGGATTTACCAGCAGGCTGAGTAGGCTTGAGCTTAGGGCGGCAGATTTTTGGGGCGGCAAATTTGGGGACCGAATTTTTTTGTTTTTGCTTCCTCATAGAAATCAAAAAGATTTTGGCATGACGGTTTTCTGATGTTTTACAGATAGAAGTCTGCAACAAATTTTGCCGATGAAGTTCCCCTCTCACTTGTCATTGCGCATTCCGAGTAGCAATCTTCCATATTCTAGAGTAAAACATCTAGTTCGCCGCCCCCCAACCAGTAATCGGTAATATACCCAAAAATTATTTTACGTGCAATTTCAACGAAATTGTTCGATTGAAAAAATAACGTAGGACATGACAATTGTAGAGGCAAGGGCGGTAAAAACTGTACAGCCTACACCTTGAAAACTTGTAAATCCGTAACTGGATCGCCTCATTAATTGGCGAGAAGAGGCCCAACATCGAGAGAAGTGGAAGGAATGGGGGAAGGCCTTTGCCCAGGAACGGGACAGTTAAAAACATTAAAAAGTCCTCCACAGCGTAATACGCAATGTTGCTGCAGCTTCTTTTAAAGCCGAAGTAAAACTACTTATTTTAATTAGGCCAAAGGCACTTTTGAATGTCAAACTTTACAAGGAAATCGAATTGATTCTATGTGCCAAGTTGTTGAAGGTAGACCTAATCAAATACGGTCGACCATCGTTCAGTGCATAACTTTAAAACGTTTCTTACGTCAAACAGCACCACTTGGTCCTTCGAGTCGGATACGTTCACATTAGACGCAATTTCGCGCCCACCACATTTGCATGTAAATTCGACGCAAGCGCAACGCAAGGAACCGTCGTCGCATGCTAGTGGAATATTGATGTAATGGAGTGAAGTAGGGCTGACGAGTAATGAGTGTTTTGAGTTGTAAGAAGTTTTGTTTTTGCAAAGGCATTGTTTTGAATAACATACCATAATTAGCCTTTATTATCTCCACTAGTGGAACACAGAATTACGGGTTCTCTTGGAGAGAAGAATGGCTGTTGGGAGTTTTGAATAAAAAGGCGAAAAATGTCTTTTAGTTTGCGAGTTGAAGACGCATACCTAGTAGGATTCAAATTAGTTTAGACTTATAAAATTAATTTACTTAAGAAAGACAACGTTTTAAATGACCAGCAGTTTTTTTTTGCTTGACACAACTTCCTACTTCGTGAATTTAACAGTCCTAACATAACATAGGTTTTGTAACACAATTCTCAGTAAAACACATAAGAACCTCACATTACATGAACTCGTGCCAACCCTAGCATGCCAATCGACCGGTACATTTAACACGATAGCATTTCTCCCACGTTGCGCAGGCGCCACTATACACGGTCACTTGTAAAACAATCCCACTTCTACCATACCTATACTTAAGTCTGTTTTTTCATACTTTGTATAGAGTATAATGTACCCTACCTAGGTACCGTCACATACAAGCACTAATATGTAGGTATTTACATTAAAGAGACGGTATTCCTTCGAGTAGTCGGCTAGGCAACATAGACCTCGCCAATTTATTGTGGCGTGTAAAAGTGTTTTTAATAATTAATTTACAGAAATAAATATAATTTACACATGCCAAAATTCGGGAGTGATTTTCTCGTAGAACAAAAATTGCAACATTGAGAAAAGACTCATAATAGTATGGGGTCCAAAATACATGTTCGTACTAACATAAAATTGCAATCGAAGAAAATCTAAAAGGTGCTGTTTTGCTAAATGTATACATATTGGTGCGTGTGACTGTACAAAGGTAGGTACATGGGTTAACTGCTATACACGGGCCTCCAAATGGGCCTTTAAAATGCCCGGTAGAATAGAATAGAAACCATTTGCATAGCAAAAATTAACACGTTATAAAATGTATAAATTGGTAGTCTTATCGCGTTTGGAGATCATGTTTAAACAATTAATGTTTGAATTGGAATGGTAGTTGCTAAAATGACTTAATAACCACGGTTGCCCCACGGTATAGTGATTTAAAAACATTTTAATAAAGCGTAGACTGAAACTGACTAATCACTGACGTTGGAGTCTCATAATTATGCTGCCCAAATACACAAATGCCCATAGTCTCGACTGAAACCCACAGCAAGAATGGGGTTAACTAAGTTACTCCGTGAGGTTAACCCATCCGGAATCCCGTTAATAAGTTAAGAGAGTACATGGGGTACTAACGTCCTATATTCCTAGCAAATTATGTAGACGTCGCTCGTAAAAACGGTTCCTGTTTATAAATTCGCGGGTTAACGCACTTTAATAGGAAATGCGAAAAAATAACGCATTGTGTGTGCATTGCGGTTATCGGTGTCGGCAATGTTGTTATTCTCAAACATTTAGTGGTAGCTTTCGCTTTTTGCTGGTTATAATCAAGTAGGTTAACTGATTCTATGATTTTGTATTAGAATATTTTCTGTGAAGATGGTTTTGTTTCTTCAGTTTCTCTCGTTGATGTCTATTGTATGGAGGTAAATGGTTTTCCCAATTTTTGAAGAAAACTATAGATAAATTCTACTAGTTGCCAGTTGTTGATAATCAAAAGACCAAAATACTTTAAAATTATGACATTTAAGATAAGTATGACTTGCAATATTTTGATAACGCTGTTAATGTTTGCAAAAACTGATAAATCATCGAGACAAAAAGTTCATTAAATCCCACATTACTGCTGACCGCTACAAGGCCTACAATTTCTTAAGAAGTGGAAAGTTTCTTATGTTTGTAACCATTTGTAAACGCTTAGAGACTGTAGAGATGCGCCGGTGAGAGGCTTCGTCCCAAAGTCGGTCCGTTGACGGCGATGCGTCCCTAAATAATACCGCTATTATACGCTTAAAACTTCAAACAACATACCGGTGGACTATAAAAAACACTCCTGGCAGGTAGAAACACTTTCTAACAAAAAAAAACTTAACAGTCCGTTCACATTCACTGGCACAACACTGGGTCAAAAAACTAGTAGAATATCAGAGAATAGTTTCAAAATTGTGGAGGGTTTGTTAAGAAATATTTAGTATGTTGATGACACGAGTTAGTCTTGGATCTGCGCGTGCGCTGGTCACGCGTGCGTGTTGGAGTGTTGACGCGGTGCGCGGGACTGACGCGCTGCGCGGGCATCGCCGACCGGTTGAGATTTCTCCCCGTAAACAACGAAAGCGAGCCTCCAAGCCTTTCTTCAACTCGCGGCGAAACGTGAAAGAGCCCCTACTAACGGCATTCGGCACTCGAAGATGAGAGAGCGTTCCGATTTGCCTTTTTCGGAGATTCTGGAAATGGAATTGGTGTGGTGTTAGGGTTTTGTACGTTTTGTGATTTATGAAATATGTAAATCAATAAAGAGGTCTGATTTATTATCTTAGTTATACTTACGTTATACGGACATGTTCCGTGATTTTCCGACTTAGTTTTGGACTGGATGATAAGTCGCAGTTATGCTCGCAAAAAATCCCCAAAGATATTCTGCCAGGTGGATTCATATCCTATCTTAAGAGCTAAGACCTAGCACCTTTGTCCTTCAAAACATTGTGAGCGGATCTGACATGTCGAACTGCAACCCGTAAATAAAAAAATTAAAAATAAACGACAGATTTAATTACCCAAGTTTGCGTCCTCTTGACCGTGGGCAACGTTGATGCTGCGGTTTTTCGAAGCGTCGTACTTAACGCTTCGACATCTTGTGCTTATGCAATGTTATATCCTACTTCGGTTCTCGTTCTATCGGACCTCCTCATACCATAAACAAGTAGTAGAGGTCACCACGGCTTTCATTTAACTCTTTGAGTCACAACACTCGATGACGCGGGTCGTGCAGTCAGGATACACATATTCGGTCAAGGTGGAGACGACACATCACTAAAAATATGCAAATTTTACATATTACCACACCACCTACACTGGACGGAATTTTAACATTTTACGGAGCAATTTTCCGACATAAAAAGGATAAAATTGAGTTTTTATTGAGTCATTCGAGGTGGCATTTTAAGAGGCTCTGTTGATAATATTTCGTAATCATATCGCTTTGGAATAATGTTGAGAATGTATCATTGTCAAAAGGATGGGTTCGAGGGCCAATGCTCGGATCCGGCTCGAAGGACCAATTTGTTGATGGTGTGAGGTCAACAATTCAACTTTATTAAAAAAGATACGAGTTTAGGTATGCTTAAAAATATTTAAGAAATAATATGTGACGATAAAGCACTTTTACTCGATACCTAATAAAACAAGTAAGAAGGAAAGTTCAAAAGATCTTTTAGAAATAGGTTACAATGCATGCTTTGAGTCGCTCTAACCGACATCGATAACTGTCCAAGTGTCCAGTCTGTCTAGATAAGTAGTACCTACTGTTTATTGTTATTGACTTGATCGATCGATCTGCCACTGACCTTAATGTCGACATAATTATGTCTGTATGTATACCTACTATTACCTACACTATGTATAACGAGCTACCTACGCTAAACGAAGTTTGAAGTTCATTCATATTTATGATTTATACACAGATACCAAATGACTTTACTGACCGCTAACTTTTGTTAGCTCAGCGTCAACTTAGAAACCTGGCAGCCTAAAATGGTTACTAAATCGCAAAAAAGACATATTTGGAATTCTTTACGTTGCTTTTTTTATTTAGATGCCAGCTTAGCTCCCTTTTCGAGCTTACGTAGGTAATAAATTGGCCTCTATACCTAAGGGATATCAGATAGGATCTTAACATGTTAATAACCTTAGGTAAGTACTATTTTGTTTTCACATAGCTTAGAACTTGTTAATATTAAAACAAAAACCGGTATTAATGTCTGCGCTAATACCTACCCAAGTTATTCAATTTTATAACGTATAACTTTCTAAACTTTCGAGCTAAATCTTGTCTAGCTAATAGGTCTCAATTTGATGAATGGACCGACCGACGTCTGAAGTTCGTTGACCCCCCAACACGATAGTTTATGTAGACAAAACACGAAACGATAAACTTGTAATCTAAGAAACTAAGAGTACTCACATACACTCATAGCCCATTATTATCTAAACTAATATTATAAAGAGAAAAGATTTTTTTGTTTGTTTGTACCGAATAGGCTCCGAAACTACTGGACCAATTTGAACCATTTTTTCACCAATATAAAACTAAGTTATCAGGAAGTAACATAGGCTATTATTTAAAAAAAAAATAGAGATCCTTTAGAAAATTGCAATAATGTAACCCAAAGTATAAAAATGCCTATAAAATTCATTATTGGGCGTGCGCTGAGAAAACTATTGATGATACTTAAAAATGATGTACTACATGATTAAAGTACCATATAAAGTACCATGGCATATATCTTACTATCATAGTTAAGTCACAATAGCAGCTTTTGTGTTCTAAAATTTAATTATATCACCCCGGTAGAAACAAAAGTTGGTTACATTCGTATCGTAGTATTAATTCTTATTGAAATAAATAGTTTTATTATCAAGAGTATTTATGTAGCAGTAAAATACTGAGTGTTCAAGAAGAACCTATCATCAATATGTAAGATACATGCAGCGACATCTATTGAACCAAAATGGTACTAATAAATAAAAATGTGCTCACAAGATAACTTTAAAATTGACTGACCGGCTTTGTTAAAAAGTTATGATAGCGTACTTTAGATTAGTCTACATGACACTGCTTTGAAAATCTACATAGTCTATACAATGGAGAGTGTGTGTTCGATCGCTTTCCATGCGCTTTGCATACGGAAGGCAGTTGCAAGACATCCGCAAGAGTACACAGCTATAACGTGTTTGGGCTCATTTCATGCAAACATTAACCTAACTAGAGTATGACTTTCATCGACAGTCCAACGATGGAGGCGGAAGGCAGTTGCAAGAGGTCCTCAACAGTTTACAGCAGCTCATTTCATGCTCCTTGATGAGAACTTTAGATCTAGCTGGAGTATGACTGTCATCGACGGTCTACCGATGGAAACTTAAGGCAGTTGCAAGAGGTCGTCAACAGATTACAGCAGCTATATTGTTATTGGGCTCATTTCATGCACCTTGGTGAGAACTTTAAACTTGCCTGGAGTATGACTGTCATCGAAGGACTGACGATGGAGACGGCAGGCTGTTGCAAGAGGTCCACAACAGTTTACAGCAGCTCTATCGTGTCTCGACTCATTTCATGCACCTTGATGAGAACTTTCGACCTAGCTGGAGTATGACTATCATCGAGTGTTTAAGGATGAAGACTTAAGGCTGTCTAGGGAAGCCCTTATTTGGAAAAACATAAGTAGAATATTTTAGCGATTAATGCTCCAATTGAAATCGATATTAAATTGAATTTGTACCTATTTTATTTTATTTTATTAGTTTGACATTTTTTTTTTTTTTTTTTTAGTTTTCATTATCTACTTTTTCAAGTACCTATGGTATTATTATTATTATTTTTCTTGACTTTATTTACTTTTTCAAGTGTCGTTTTATAATTATTTTGTTTACTACTGTGAATATGAGGACTACGTGGGTGGTTATTATTATTTTTTAGTTTAGATAGTTTCACGATTGTCTGGCAGTTTGAGTACTTTAAGCGGCCTACCCAAATGTCCTTTCTTTGGTATTGTTCGTCGTGTCGTTGAGCTCCTTAGATTATGAGTCGAGATACACGATCACTGACAAATGCTTCCACTGTCTGGACAGGTCCACTCAAATCTGTGTGGTTATTTCTTCAAAAGACCATCTCAGACATTAATCTACATGGTCCTCATATGACTTGAGCAATGTCTGGACTTTAAAAGAGACGGTGACCTCTGAGTTTGTTTCGGATGTTTCTTCTCAGAGTATTCAGGTACGAAACACCGGCCCCATCTAGTTTTAAAACAACATGTTGACATGTAAAAGCGTTTTTTAAACCAATTTACAGAAATAAAAAAATAAAAATAAAAATATATCCGAGAAATTAAATTGTTACCTACTTGATCTTTACCAATATTATAAAGATGAAGAGTTTGTTTGTTTGATTGATTGAACGAGCTAATTTCAGGAAGTACTGGTTCGAATTGAAAAATTATTTTAGTGTTGGATTGCCCATTTATCGAGGAAGGCTGTAAGTTGTATAACATCACGCTACAACCAATAGGAGCGGAGCATCAATAAAAATTATTGCAAAAACATGGAAAATGTATTCCTTTTGGGAGCTTCCGTTGCGTGCGCTGTGTAAACGGTTAAAGTTCCGCAACAATCATGAGTCCGCGATAGCATATGTCTATCTTTTAAGGTAGACATATGCTATCGCGGATCTCTCTAACCCTCTCTCTTATATGGCGCAGACGAAATTGCGCGGGTCAGCTAGTCACTAATAAACTGAGTAACTAATCAGGCTAACCTACCGTCTCGACTTTTGTGTTAAAGTGGCGTCTAAGGAGGGCCAAGCATTGGTAGTGGAAGTGTCAATCATCTCGCATATGGGCGGCGAGATGGGGAAAAGACGTAGTTACCATCACGAGTGGAACATCGAGGATTGTGGATAATGGCACAAGCAAAAAAAGACCAGCATGTCTATGACCAGTCGCTCCATATAAAATACCAGTATTCAGCTGCATCTGGCTAGACTGGAATCCGACCCCGACCTAGTTGAGAAGGATTTTAGAACTAATCAAGGTGCAGTGGTCACTACCAACAAATAAATGAAGGAAAAATAGTTTCTTACTCTATAAAGGTGTGACTAGATATAAATCGGCCCGCCGCGCTATGATTGGACGACACACGCGCGAACGCTTCGGTCTACCTGCCGCGCACAAACATTTTTAGTAAAAACATTCGTCAGTAATTGTATTTGGACGTATTTCTGATCCCAACAACCAACAACAACAATTAGATCCAACAATTTACAACAATTAGGCATTGGCGAAGTTGATTGATTGAATGGAAACTTATTTTAAAAAGTTGACGACAACACTAATTGGGCGCCAGTAAGAAAACTTACTAAGTATTAAAAACATGGTGGAGCTCCTTACCAGAATTGACTAAACCCAGGATTTCTGTCTTAGACTTGAAAAACCATTAATAGAAAAGTACGCGCTTAAAACCATAGCCTCTTTTTATTAGTCAACAAACGTGTCTAAAAGTAGACCGTATGTTTCACTTAATAACATACAGTTTACATTTATGTCACTCTCAACAAGACCATTGTCAATGTTCTTTCAAACACAACGAAATTCTTTTCGAACACAATAGTCGGAAATAATCAAAATGTCATCATTCCGAGAAAAATCAAATAAAACTGTTTACCAACAGATTTTTTTGTAAACAATTTTCGTTGATGGACAAAAGAATGAATGTGGGGACACAAAAAGGCAAATGCACGCAGATGCAGTGTTTGTTGGCGGTTATCCATCTAAGTACTGAAGGCGCGCTACGTTGCTTAACTTTGGTGATCGGACGAAAATCGGTTGTATAAAAGTAAGGCCTTTGACTTGGATTTTGGGGAGCGATATGGTTCCTCAACTTCGCTTGGATTTTACCGAATATCGGGACCTCTAGGACTTGAGAATTCATTAAGATAGGCATTAATACAGCTCATGGTTAGGTTATTTAGATTAGGCAGTTCCTTGTAAATTATTATCAGTCTTTTCATCAAATGCATGCCTTTAATGAGGTGTCTTATCTGCGAAATGTTTTCAGCGGTCTGTATTAATAAAGGAGGCATACTGCTATGGAGAATCCTTTGTGTTCGATTTTACTGCCAAGATAACTGCAGGCGTATGTGTAATAGCGGCACGCCATCCAATGCACAGCTACGTTTCAGTGCCCCACAGGCTGAAGTGCGTATGCGGCGTCTCCACACAGACATTGACCCACCTTCCAACTTGCACCACATGCTCAATCACCTGCGCACTTGATGCTCTATTTACTGCATCAGTGAGGGGGGTTCGCGTGGCTGAGTTTTGGGCTAAACACATTTGAACTTTTGGCCATCGATACACTAAGAATAACGGCTGATAAAAGATAAAAATAATAATATACTAGTTAAGGCTTTATAAATTGAATTTGAGGACATCCTCATCAATACTATGATGCAAAATTTATCCGCCTTAACACTGGTGTGAAGGTGGGTAGGACGTGGCCATTACCACAAGCTATCGAAAAGGACCTTATCAGTAAAAGATCCGAAGGAAAGGATTCCCTCACTCTTCGTAGGGGAAACCTTTTGCTCTGAAATAGGACAATTTATCAGTTTGACGAATAAAAACACAAAGTATATAAATAAATATTTATTCATCAATTTATAAACAACACCAGACAGGACTTCGCTCACACAACATTTGAATAGCGACTTTATAAAACCAGCCGTAGTGAAATAATAGTTATTACATGTCAATACATTATACACCTAATTTAGTTTACAATATATTGAGAAGAATGAGCATGTGTAAATTTATAGTCATGATATATGAGGCACTTTAATTTATCATTATAGTATTAGGACTAAAAACTATTTACTTTCTATTTTTTATAGGGCCAGGAAGATTTATCAGTCTGAAAAAGAAAAAATACCATATTAGTATAAAATATTTCTTACCTACATTTGTCTATAGGGCGGATTTTTGCAAAGTGGATCGAAACTACCAAACGATAAAGTAAAGAATAGTCAACATTATTTGGGATTGATGGACAACAAAGATAACTTTTTTTAGCCTCTTCTGTTCCACTGCTCGGCAGACTCCCCATTCCTTTCCAATTCACTTGGTGTTTTGCCTTCCCTGGCCAATCAGTTAAGAACGAGTCCAAATCATCACGCCACGTTTCGCCTGCCTCGGTGACGACAACCGTCTTTAGGCACCCAATGTGTAACGATTCTGGCCTTTTTTTTCGGATGGTAAATCATCAAATGACCCCCCCCCCCCCCACTCTGGGCGGAGCGGAAGGGAGTGTCAGACTTGTACTGACTAAAACCCATCCATGTTCCTTCTTTGCCCTTTGTGTTTCAGGGCCACGGTGTCTCTTTCGAACAGTCCCAGCTCTGGCAGGCATCGGCCCATGCGGACCCCTACTCGGTTGCTGACATCTCTTTGAGGCGCGCGTGGAACACGAACGCGCCGTCGACACGGCCTGTCGTCATAAGACGGCCGGCCGGCGAGCTAGCCCATAACTCCCAACCACAGGACGATTCTGACCTTAGTTAAATAAATCACGTGTCACTATGTTCGTACACGCTAATCTCCAAAACCACCTAACCGATTTTAATGAAATTTTGTGAATATACAACATTAGTTTTAGTATATGCGAAACCTGAAACACGTGTCGAGTATTTTTATGTATTGTATTGTATAACGGGCTGGTGTCCGCAACTCCACGTCAAAGCGCGTATTTTGCGTGCGGTATTTTTTTTTTGCTCATTTACATGGTACTTATACAACATTAGTTTTAGTATACGCAAAACCTGAAACACGTGTCTAGTATTTTTATGTAAAGAATCTATGTACAAAATTTCAAAACTGTATCATGAAAAATCACAAAGTTATAAGCTTATTCTGTTACCTGGTTGTCCGCACAAAAGCGTGGTCACCACGCAACGCGCCCGCTCGGGCCTCCAGCTTCATCTAGAGCTCATTGATAAACATAATTTGGCAGTAGGTACCTTAATTATTGCGATAGGTACTTAATGTCGCTCGGTGTTCAACTTGTAACTTTTTTTAAAATATTTTTGGGACAAAATATAACATGGTTTGAAAATTATTGGAATCGATTCAGTTACTTATTCTGAACAAACTATATTCAGGTTTCGCATATACTAAAAATAATGTTATATATGGTTGGTTCCTGCTTGAAAGATAGGATAGTTTTGGTCCCGAAAGGTGAGCAGATCACTAGTAAATCTATAAAGTATACAACGTCAAATTAAATAAGCTAATGAAATCGGTAGGTATTGACATTTAAACATGATAAAACAATTAAATTAAATCACGATACTTTTGGGATCAACGACAGCAAATCATTGATTGATACTCATTCAGTATGTGGAGTTTTGCTAGGTCCTTCAAATTGATCCCGTGTTTCCAAGGCGATATGCAGTTTCGTGTGCTTTTTGAGTTACATACCTTTAATTGCATTGCCCTGATCATGCGGGAAAAAGTAACTCTTCTTCTTTTTAACGTATGTAGCATCAAGGTGCCCTCTGCAAATAAATAATAAGTCAATTAACACAACAGTACAGGCTAACAAACATAGAATAACTTGATTAGTGATTTGTGTTGAATGAGCGTTAAAGTGCTTAGTTAGGCCCCGTTCACACGGCGTTGGTTTGTACGATATTTTGAGGTAAAATTTTGGGATAACTCGGCAGTTCCATACTGTATTTGTTTTTAAAAGCGTTTTTACAGAAAGTGGGCAGCGTCGCAAATAGCTGGCAAATATTTCGCTGTTTTGATTAATTTGGGAATATCACTGAATGGAAATAAGAAATATGGCTAACTAGTGAACTAAAATTGATTATGAAATGCAATAATATCGTAACACTGAATATTTAGTTTTAGATGTAAAAAAATAGAGGATCATGATATATATATATAGATCATGGGCCTGCGTCCCAGCAGTGAGAACATTAATAGGCTGATTATGATTAATATTCTAGTTCATTAGTTAGCCATATTTCTTATTTCCATACAGTAATATTGCCAAATTGAATAAAACAGGTAAATATTTAACAGCTATTTGCAACATTGCCAACATTTTGGATGAACACTCTTAAGCTAATAACATTGGGTTATTCACGTAATGACCTCAACTTTGTACTGAAATATATCGTGCAGGACAGTGCCCTGTAAACGGCCACTTATACGTGTAAACAATGGATCATATTGTTGTCAACATGGTTAAAGTTATATATAGGTGACAAGATCAAAATTTTGCAATGAATAAGAGATCTTTTTTGCCAAGTATAAGCAGTGTTGCCTTCGGTAATTACAAGTATAAGCAGTGTTGCCTTCAGTAATTACAAGTTCATAGTTCTGCAAGATTTAAAAATAAAAACGAAAACAATACCCGGAAAAAGCATTCAAAACATTACGAATTTCATAAAAAACCGCTACGATTTTATCTAACTATGATTCAGCTACAAAATGGGGAGGCCTTTGCCCAACAGTGGGATGATTCAGTAACTACAAAATATCTACGCATTGCAGAACTATGCACTTACATAGAAAGCCGTTTGTTTATATCGTATACCTCTTCTTAAATATGTGCCAAATTTCAGAAATGTTTTTATAAAACGAATATCTCTTTCGGTGCCTTAGGAAACAAGAAAAGAGTATGTTAAAGTATGTTTAAACTTTTTTGTTGAGTTCCTTTGTAAGAGCATAGTCTGCAAGTTTGTGTTTGAGCGTTCTAAACGCAAGATATGTCCTGGCGTATTGGTATCATTGTTTTAAGAATTTATTGTCTTATTTATTAGGTATGGTAAAATGGCGCTTCTATCAGTCGATCAAGATAATATATTTACAAGCCCAAATCACAGCAACCTAGAAAGTCTACAAAATTGTGTCAGTCGTTCACTGTTGCATTATATATTCAAGCTTCTTGAACCTTGGCTTGAGGAACTGCAGTCACGCAAAAGATAGCATTAATTAAGTATATTTTATTAGATTTTTGGGCATGAAATCAATGCAATTACTCTGTTTTAAGCTTTCACTGTTTACAACTAAACTTATACTGTCACTTACGGGCTATCTTCCGTGATTGTTCATTGTTTTGAGCTCCCGATATTTCGACGCTGTTGCAAGCGCAATGTTAAACAATGAACAATCACGGAAGATATCCCGTAAGTGACAGTATAAGTTTAATAAAATTATTGTAGAACTCGAAAAATTGCAATGAACGTGTTATTTGAACCTTTGACACAGAACGAGATAAATGTTGCCAACATAATAAATTAACAATAAGGCCCAACAAAAGAATATCGTCGGTGCGCATGCCAAACAGAATATGTGCATTTTAAGAACTTTTCAGGACAACATAAATACTGTTTTTTTCGTAATTAATGAATAGAAGAAGAAATCAAAGAAACTTCTGAAAAAATAAAAATAGAACAAAATATGGCAAAAAATATCTATTTTAGTCTATTACATTCGTGTATGAAAGCTAAAATTTTTTTTTTGTTGTGTACACATATCAGGTTTGGCAAGCGCACCGACGATATTATAAAATGTATCCGTTCTAATTTGCTAACAATTTGAAATGAGCAACATGCAATGCAGACACACTACATAATCTTTTTTATGTGGTACATTTTCAAACAATTTTCTTTTATAAGTTTCTAATCGACCGAGAGAAGCCCTCCAAATCAAACTAAACAAAAAAAGACACGCCATGCCATAATCCAATCAAATGAGCAAGTAACCTCTCTCAGAAAGTACTTGAAGACGTTAGATATCACGTTATACTTCGCGACATCCATGCCATACTGCAGAATATTGTTCGCGCAGTACCCAGACATTGGAGCAATACAAGTATTGTATACCAGTAGCGCATACATCCATTTCTCAGTTGAATTGCTGGATATAGCCCGCAACGGTCGGTTTTTTTTGCTAACTGCGACTTTTTTCGATGATCCTGGTTTTAGGTCTGTTATTTTGTTGTTTACTGTTTCTGTTGTTTTGTTGTTAGCAGTTTCTGCAGTTTGATCACCAACGAGTTCCGTTGTTGTATGACTTAGTTCCACTGAGGTTTCGAATCTGGAGAAGGATGGGAGTTAGATAGGATTGGGTTAAGTAAGGATGAAAAAGTGAGGTGGACTTACCGTTTGTCGAAGTATGATGGTGGTGTCGTGTCGAGTGATAACTCCGTGCTTGAAGGCTGTGAAACAAATGAGACGGTTAACAATCTGACAAATTATCAGAAATCAGTTTAATGAGGGAATGACATTCTCTCATTTGTCACTTTTTTCATTTCCAGTGCTATGAGCGACTCGAAAATGTTACCAAAATAGGATCACAACCCAGCTCATCAGTTATCTGCCTGTTAGATTTATTTAAATGTGTTGAATAATAACGCTCGCAGAACGGATGGCCGATGGGGCCGGAAAGTTCTGGAGTGGCGACCGCGAACTGGAAGACGTTGAGTTGGAAGGCCTCCCACTAGGTGGACCGATGACCTGGTAAAGGTTGCGGGGATCCGATGGATGCGAGTCGCACGGGATCGGTCAATGTGGCGACACTTGGGGGAGGCCTATGTCCAGCAGTGGACGTCTTTCGGCTGAAATGATGATGATGATGATGTTGAATAATAAACTGTCACATTAGAATAAATAATCCTTCGTGAAGAAATTCAAAATCCGCTCCGAATGAATTTAAAATTACGCTTTATACGTTAACTTGGGACGTATAGCTAACATGGGCCATACGTTCAGTTTTGCTTGGACTAAAACCCTAAACTACGACAGAGCAACTCACATTATTCTCCTTATTATCCTCGCTGTCAGAAGACACCCGCCTATTCTTGCAGAGCTCGGGCGGACAGCGGCAGGTGTTGCTGCAGCCCTTGTCGGACTTCTGGCAGCCGCAGATCTTGGTGGAGCACGAGCCCTTGCACATGCAGTGCGCCGCGCCGTCCGAGCCGCGCTTCACGGCGCGCGACGCTAGCTCCGGGAGGCTCGTGTCGTCCTGCGTGAAGTTCATGGTGAGGCGGGAGCGTTGCGCCTGAAGGGAGAAAAAGACGGTGATTTTTTATTAGTTATCGGTAAGTGGTCAAACTGGAGGAGCTCGTGGCTAAATAATAACAGCCGCTCGGGTCGATGTTTAGGTTAAGCCGTGCTTAACTAGGTTGGTCTGTGGATGGGTACATACCGAGTTTCCTCCGTGCCTCGGAAAGCCGTTGGTCCCGGCTGCCATTTGTAAATCTTTGACAATCGTTACAGGTAGTTTGTGGCCAAAAAGCTTACTAAGGGGTATCGTATTACCTAGTACTGACTGGGTTGTGGAGGTCAGATAGGCAGTCGCTCCGTGTAAAATACTGGTATTCAGCTGCATCCGGTTAGACTGGAAGCCGACCCTAACATAATAGGGAAAAGGCTAGGCAGATGACGGTAAGTGGTCAAACTGGTAGACGGTTCTTCTTGACGAAATAGCTAAAAATAAAGACCAAGGTATCTCCCAAGCTATGGTATAAAAATCTCAAACATTCGCCTTCCATACTAATTTTAAAGTGCGTGATTCAACGGTGATCATTCGAGTGAGTAAGGCCACTATAAACTGTTGACAGAACTATTTACTGTTCGTCTATCCAAAGACCCCAAGATGAATATACTTTATTGTACACCAAAACTATGACACAGCTATACAGGGTGTAAGGAAACTGACAGGGTGCATTCAGCTCCTTATTTTGAATCATATTGCACTGGAATTTTTCTCCGGAAAATTCAATTTTTTAATTTTTATTTTCAGTTACTTTTACTTTATTTCAGTATAAAATTACATTCCCTGTAAGCAGCACTCGATTTAAGTAAATAATACGGCTAAAATCAAAAATCCAATAATGAATGTTGAAATACTCTAACGAACGACGCGTGAAGTCAGCTGTTCACTTCCTGCCTAGTTACAGAGTTCATCGAACTCGTCGTTGCGCTTGCCATTCGCTACGTGCGCTTTGTCACGGTAACGATACATTGCGTATGAGGGAATAAAACAAATCTACTTTATTGGATTCCCATAACATTCCTGAAATAATTTCTTGTGTCGGACATCTTAGAATGATATACTGAATTCACTCCATCAATTTGTGGAGGGCTGTCCCTTACACGCTTTATGAATCACCTCTTACTAACTACCAAGCTGTATAGTCATTGTAATCATATAATCATTCAACAAGGCTCTTTTAAAAATTGTATTGCGAAAAATACCTTTGACAGATCTAAGTTAGTCCACATCAAGTTACTGTCAATATTTCCACATTGCAAAACACACATCAACTTCTGAATAAATATACTAATTGTCAGCTCACCTGTATACGTTTAAAAAGCGGCGTAGCCCTCCAGTCAGGGTCCTTATTCCTGTCCTCAAACTCGTCGTCTTCCTCATCAGTAGGTTCCACATACTCAACCTTAGGTTCAACCTTGGTTTCCACTTCCTCCTTCTTCGGCTTTCGTTTAGCTTTCTTGCCTGCTGATACGGATCGTAGTTGTTCTAACTCGTCTACGAGTTTTTTCTGTGGAAGAAGATGTGTTATAGATATTTCGCATTGGATACGTCGGATAATATCTATCAGTTTGTAAATAGCAGTGGCAAAGGTTCCAAACAACTCGATTCCTACCGGATTCCCTTTGGAAATGGCTCAGTGAGTATTCTATAGACAAATAATAGAATCACATTTAAGATATGTACTAAGGCTTGCTTCTTACAAAAATTGACCCTTCGCTACTGGTAAATAGAGTAAAGGTTATATGGTTTACGTTTTATGGTGATGATTATTTAAGCTTAGTATGAGGAATTTGGTTTTATTTTTGACTTTGTTAGAACTTTTCTGAGATTTGCAACTTGATAAGTCTCTGAAAAATACAGTCTCCTACAGAAACTAAGATAATCAATGCGTTAAATGTCATCTTTGTCAACTGAATTGATTAAGTATCTATTTTGATCACTGTCTTTAATTAATAAGGTTCACAATCAAGAACCCAAGTTGTCCTAAGTCTACATAATCTAACTACGACATAAAACGCTCATGTCATTATCTAAACTGATCTTTAATCTTAAAGAAATAAAGTTCACAATCGTACATTTTCCTCCTCGACTTGTTCCAGCTTTTCCTGCTGGTACTGAATCACGTTTTGCAGATGTTTGCACGCTTCACTCTTGTCACCTTTGCCGACTACGCCGCGTTGGAGTGCCACTAGGGCTGACAACTGTAAAAAAAAAACAGAATAAATTGTCATCATTATTGATACTATCGGTTCCATTGCTGGGAATCTTCCTGTTCTTCATCGCCCAGTTGGTGGACGTCACATTTTTTTGAATTTTTGGTTTTAGAACTCGCATGGTTTCTCATCAAATAAACTCTCTGCCTAACTCCACTGCTGTTCATTTCAAATAATATCGCAGCTAACGGAACAGAATCGATCCGAAAAATGTCAGCGAAAATAAGACATTACAATACCTACATACATTTTCCTGTTTTGTCTGTTCTACACACTGTGTCTACATTTCTAATCTTACTTTCCTCTCGCAGGTCTGCTGGAAGAGATTTCGCATGAAATAAGCAGTACCTTTGTGCTCTTCTATCTTAATGTTATGTCTTGTTGAGTACTTTGTGTGTACATAAATAAATAAATACAATACATTTATTACAAAAATCAGAAGACTCGGTAGGTATGATCAAATCTTTGTCGCCCCCACATACAAGACTGAGAAATCCAGAGGCATGGATAATTCATACAGTGCTGCATGGTTGATTTGGCGCGTGGCTATTGTCAGTATTGACGCCGCCATCTCGTTATCTCAAAACGATATCGAGTGATAATATTACAATTGTTTACTAACAATACTTTTCAAGCGTAAAAAGTGCCACGCAGCACTCTAAGACTAATACAGGCTGACAACACACGTTTTCGTTGCCTAGAAAATGCTGTTGCTAGAGCATTCGGCGCTTTTAGCCAGAAGTTCAAAACTTAAAACACAACGCAATGCTGCCAGTCTTCTATGCACGTTTCCAGATGACAGCGATGCGGAGTAGTACTTTGACGCCCAAGTGTCCTATTGTCGTCATTGTTTAGATGTTTATATTTGCTTGTTTTTAGTCTTTTATCATTACTTAAGTTCTATTTGTAATCTGTATATAATGTACATAATATAGTTTTTAAAACTTAAAATTAAAAAAACACAATCAAAACAATATATTTGTATAAGTTTTTATAGCTACATAATCTTACCTTCTGCTCACTCTGCAGTTTCACCATAGACAACTGCCTCTCAAACTCAGTCTTGCTATTTTCAAAGTCCATAGCAAGCCTATCATGAGCCTCCTTGATCTCCTCATATCTTGCCTGGAAGCCTTTCTCGCTCTGACTGCTCAACTCTCTCTTGGCGTCGACCAGTAACTCGAACAGACATTTGAGGGCTACTTTAGCTTCAAGCATTGATTGTATGTTGTCCCATTGAGTGCGGGCTTTGTTTTCTGTGAATTATAAATTGATAATCATATTAGTGCTTCAGCAAAGCAACTGGTTTGTGGAGATCAGATAGGCAGTTGCTCCATGTCACAAAAGGCATGCTTATTGCCGAGCCTAGGTGTGTATCAGTGGCGAAGCTTCCATACAACTCGATTCCTATCGGCTTCCCTTTAAAAACGGGCGCAATCAGTATTCCATAGACAAATAATAAAATCATATTGAAGATATGTACTCCGGCTTACCTCGTAAAAAAAATTAACCCTTCGCTACTGGTGTGTGGTAGCAACTTATTGGGATGCGAGCAAAAAGATGATAAAAATGATACACGGTGTCGATTTAGTTACCTGCATTCTTCAAGGAGGTGAGTCTAACCACTTTCGCAAAGCTAATATCACATTCGAGAAAAAAAAAACAAATCTGATATAATATGAGGGCATGGTGCTAAATCGGCACACGGGATATACTGAAAATTATTTAACTATTATTTAAACTTACCTTGATCAGCCGTCAATATCTTCTGCTGCAGATCAGATATCTGAGCTTTACGCAGCGCGAGGTCATCTTCTAACTCTGCTATCTTCTTTCTGTTCGATTCTTCGTCTGTGCTGTTACGTAGGTTCTCTATCTGCTCGGTTATCCAAGCCCTATGGATAAGACGAGTTAGTAGAAGTCACCGTGAGGAGTTATCTTGCTGAAGACTGGTCAAAAGACTTGAGCAACGAATTGATGTCATGGCAAATACTAGAATCAGTGTTCTAAGTGGCCTTCACTACATAGTATGAAACAAAGTCGCTTCCCGCTGTCTGTCCCTATGTACGCTTAAATCTTTAAAACTACGCAACGGATTTTGATGCAGTTTTTTTAAATAGATAGAGTGATTCAAGAGGAAGCTTGCGAAGCCGGGGCGGGTCGCTAGTAATTACAAAAAAGGAATATCTCTTAATTGGGAGTCTCCTATTCGATACGAAGACACCGTCAATAATTTCAGGAATTAAATGAAAACTCTATTTTCAGGAAAACACACAATGAAAAACACTTTCTGTTGATCTTAGGTGTCTACGAATTTGTGTGAAACTACCCTTGAAAATTAGTTAGTTTATCCATGATCACGGTGTTTGCTACAGCGCCGAAATATCGGGAACTATCCCGTTTTCAGTGTTAATGATACACCATCGCCACGTATGCATGTAAAAAAGCATTTTTGGCAAATAGCACGAGCACAGCGAGCACTAGCTTCCTTGTTTACAAATACTGCCGAAAGACGCGACTTCAAAAACTGTCTAGCAACCCTTTTTTTTTTTTTTTTTTCGGATGGGAAATCATCAAATGCCCCCCCCCCCCCCCTCCTCCCACTCTGGGCGGAGCGGAAGGGAGTGTCAGACTTGTACTGACTAAAACCCATCAATGTTCCCTCTTTACCCTTTGTGTTCCAGGGCCACGGTGTCTCTTTCGAACAGTCCCGCAGCTCTGGCAGGCATCGGCCCATGCGGACCCCTACTCGGTTGCTGACATCTCTTTGAGGCGCGCGTGGAACACGAACGCGCCGTCGACACGGCCTGTCGTCATAAGACGGCCGGCCGGCGAGCTAGCCCATAACTCGCCACCCACAGGCCCGCGCCTACGGTGGCCGGGAGCCACCACGTGACCCCCGACGCCAGTCTAGCAACCCTTAGAATAACTTATAATATTTTACATGTTCATTAATCTACATGGGGTCTTACCTGTACTCCATCAGTTCCTCAAGCGACTTCTCCGCCTCTACGATACTGAGGTGTACTTCCAGCTCCTGCTCGATGTACTGCTGCACGGCGCCCGCTTTCACGTTACCTTTAGCACTGCGCTTCATTTGCGAAGACTTTTGGCGTTCTAGGGCTTCCTGTGATGTATTGATAAATAGAACACTCTTTATTAAGTACTCCATACAAATTACAGAAATAGGGTGACCACAATGGGCGGTGTTATAATTGAAAGAGATATATTCCAGTTTTTTTTTTTTTACTAATTTTGTTAACAGCCTCGTTGGAATAGCACAAGACCAAGAATGACTGCTAAGCACGAGATCTTGGTCTCGATTCCCAAGTCAGGCAGTGTTATTGGGTTTTTCCATCAGGAATTTCTTAATAGCAACCATGAACGATAAATTAAAAACTGTAATGAATTTGACAAACCTTAAGCCTCTTATTAACAGCGACGGCCTCCTCCATCTTGCGCTTGAGTACGTTCTGCTGCTTGGCGTGCAGGTTCTCCATCTTGACCATGGCCGTGGCGCGCTTGCGGTCCTCGTTGCGCAGGCGCAGCATGGCGCGCTCGTTGTCCGCCTTCCACTTGCGGAACTTCTCGCTCTCTTCGCGCATTTGTTTTATTATTTTCACCTGGGGTAGTAAACGATTTGTGAAAACGTGGTCGTTGGACCTTTGTTGATGTTCCTTCTGAGCAAAGTTCCAAACAAAATTTGCTGTGCATTATTTTTTTTAGGATGATCTCTGACAAGTCAGTAAATAGTTGAGCTACAACAATTTGACTTTTGATAACCGAGGAATGATTACGAACCGCATGAAAGCAAAGAGAAATGTTATAGCTTTTTTAATAAGAAACATTTCCATCTGAAAACAGGCTGTTTCAGCCTTAAAATCATCACGGCATGGCCCCGATTCCTGATTATTGGTGTAATGCAACCTCTTTTACTGAATTGCTGTGTCAGATGTAAGTACAAAGATTACCTAGTCATTACCAGTCCGAAAAGGACACATTTCCTAAATCCCTGAAACAAAATTAGATTTATTTACATACATGAGGTCCACATAATATCTCATAACATACCTTAGTAGCCTTCATAGCCTGTAACTCAGCGTTGAGCGACGCGATCTTGGCTTCGTTCTTTTCCTTGGTCTTGATAATGTGCGCCTGTTGCTGACACGTCTTCTTGAGATCTGAAATCTCGTGTTCCAGGCTCGAGACCTTCGTGCGACGCTCCTCGTGAGACGGGTCTTTGCTCTGCGGAGATCATAACCGTTTATTGGACCAGATTTTTTATTTTTCTGATAAAACTCCGCCGTGGCCGGCCCAGGACAAGCTGGTGATATGAAATATGACCCAGACGCGTGCCGCAAAGAAGTACGCAACAAAAGTGAAAATGGACAGACATGGTTAAATAACAAGTGTTAATGGCCCTCATTAGCAAAATTACTGCCTTTGGCCATTTGCAGTCAGCAGGGACTTAGCCACGACACCATTCCTATTTTTTTTTCAGCTAACCAATTTAAATTTTAAGTTTCTCTGGTTAGTATTAGAAAACACTCAGAAATTACATAGGTAAGCTTAAAGGAAATTCCAGATGTGTCTGTAACCCCATCCAATGATGGGAATGCGTCTACAAATGCGGCGATTACAGCTGCTTTCCATCAGGGTAGACTTGCATTGCCTTGTATCATCTCATTCATTGACCTTGTCGCGTGTAGACCACTTTGATAACGACCAAAAAGGTCACGCGAACAGTTCGATGTCTAATTCTGCTTAGACTGAAATACCATAACTGAATTCTCACCTTAGTCTGCTTCAACTGCTGCAACAACTCATCCCTCTCCTTCTCTAGATGCGCGATCTTATCCTCGTTGTCTCGTAGATTCTTGTGGCTATCCAACATATCCTTGTTGTTGGCTAGTATCGCCTGCACTACAGACGCCTTGATCGCCATCGCGCGGTTCAGTTCTTGAAGCTCTTGGTTTAGGGCCACCTGGTGATTTGGAGATTGAAATTAGTGCAAATTGAAATTTGTGAAAGTATGCAGTAAAGAACAGTATTTGTATGGTTCTTCAAAGTGTTAGGAATGATGTTTTGGTACTATTTTCGCGTTATTTTCACATACACTAAAACGTTTCTTTGAATGTTGTGAACATAAAATTGTATGTGTTTAAAGAGGAATGTTGAGTCTTGCATACAACGAGATGATCATTGAATTTAGTGAACACTGTTGTTCCGTGCCAATAGGGTTTGACGTCGTAATAGTCAACTATCTTCCACTCGTCGCGAATCAATCTCATGTCGGTTGATTTATCGAAACATAGGCCTTGTTGCAATTCGATAAAGTTCGTTTTGTTTGTTGTCGCGGTTGTTGGACTTTGGACTCAGTAGGTATAGCAGGATCATCACTAATCCGATGAAGTTGATTTTCTAAGGCCTTCTTTACTAACAACATTCAGTTAATGATTCCTACCATTCCCATCCGTTGAGAAAGTGCCCTAAAACTTATCCCTATTAGATCAAATAAAGAAATATCTGCATACCTGTCCCATAGCTCTCTTCTCCTCTTCCAACACAGCCTGGTCTTCATTCATGGGCATCTCATCATCACCCTTCTCATGATCGCCATCATTAACAAACGACAACTTAATTTCATGATCAATCAACTCCTCATTACTCTTCAAGTTAACCGACTGTAGATCTTCCAAACGAATTTTAATTTCTTTCAAATAGTCTACAACTGTTGTCTTTTGATGCTCATCATCTTTGTCTGTGGTGTTCAAATTCTCTATGGTTTGGTTGCATTGTTCTGTCAGCTCATTTAGCTTCCTTTCTATCTTGTCTTTGGCTGCTTCAGCCAGTAAAGCCTTTTCACACAGATTTGTGTTTTCTATCAACATGTTGCTCAAATGTTCAGTAACTTGTTTGTGTTTTTTCAATAATTCGGTGTATCGACCTCTTTCTCGTTCTAAGTCTTCTTGGAGTTGTTCATTGTTTTGTTCAGAGGCGGTCGGGAGTTTTCCTATGAGTTGCAGCCTAAGTTCATTCACTAAGTTGTTCAACCTAGATGGGGAATTAAAGTTTGGTTCGTGAATGAGTTATAAGGTGTCTGATGAGATGACGAGTAGTAGAGAAGTATGGAAGAAGAAGACATGCTGCGCCGACCACAAATGAATTGGGATAAGAGCAGGAGAATGATGATGATAATGATAGTCAATGCGTTATAAATTAGTCGAGGTATAAATCAGTTGAGTAATGCCATTATGGACTGTAGTCTAAAAAAAATTTTTATTTATTAAATGTGGGAGACGCCATAGCGTCAGCTTTAGTAGGGCCTTACTGGAGGTAACTCCTACGAGTTTCGGATTATATGCTAGTACTAAATTATGCTGAAATAACTATGCTGACTTACCTAACAATCTCCGCGGCCTTCGCGTCCTGGTTAATGATCGGCTTGTTGCGTATCCTGCGCGCTCGATCAGCGTATCGTAGCGTAGAGACCGTCTCGTCCAAGTTGTAGTCTGCTGGGCTTACACAAGCCACCATCAAAGTGAGAGAGTTTCCGCCCAAACTGTCTGGAAGTAGTTAATGATTGTTAGTACAGCAAGAACCAATGTATCACAATAAAGGAAAAATGCATCTTATTCGAATTGAAATTAAAACATGTTTATGATACAACTGAATTAGGCTATAGTAGCTTTTTGGGAGGAGCTCGTGGCTAAATAATAACCGCCGCTCGGATCGATCTTTAGGTTAAGCCGTGCTTGCTTAGGTTGGTCTGTGGATGGGTGACCACCCATTACATACCGAGTTACCTCCGTGCCTCGGAAAGCACGTTAAGCCGTTGGTCCCGGGTGTCATTTGTATATCTTTGACAGTCGTTAGGTAGTCAGTGGTCTAAAAAGTCTGACAACCAGTCTTACCAAGGGGTATCGTATTACCCAGTACTAACTGGGTTGTGGAGGTCAGATAGGCAGTCGCTCCATGTAAAATACTGGTACTCAGCTGAATCCGGTTAGACTGGAAGCCGACCCCAACATAATTGGGAAAAGGCTAGGCAGATGATGAGCTTTTTGTGTTTTTCGTCGTCGTTGGTCTAGTGGTCGCAAGCACGAATGCCGATTATGAGGTGTTCGATTCCCAGGTCGGGCAGTGTTTTTGGGTTTTCCATCACGAATTTCTAAGTAGCACACACAGATTTTGGATTTGTCCCCAGTTGATGCGAATAGGCTCGCCACATAATTGGCGAAACGTGGGTATATTAGGTACACCTCTGCTAAGTCTTCGGGGATTACAGGCATGATGTTATTTGAGCTGCTATGTTGTTTTAATGACAGAAACTACATACACACAAAACTTTGCACAACATTTGTTCCACAACTTTGTACAGTCATGAGCACCAATATTAAAAAAAACATTTAACTTTTAAGTGTTTTTTCTCCTACTGTTCTGATAAAAAAATATGTTGTTACGAACATAGTATTCCGAAACTCACATTTTTATGAAAATGATCTTTTCTCCAAGGTGCAATCGTTATTTCTCGCGAAAATTGCTTATAAATTTAGGAAAGTGTTTACAATACATATTGGTGCTCGTGACTGTACACGGCTACCGGAATTTGTGCGGCAAGGAAACTTAGGAAGACTTTATCTATGAAAAAATGATCTTATCTTACCTTGCAACAGCCTAGTAAGCTTGCTATCTCTGTAACTGATAAAGCTCCTATTGGTTCCGTCTCCTAAAGCTGAGATTACATTGCCGAGCGCCAGGAGCCCCTGGTTGATCTTGACGCCTTCCCTCAAACGCTCACCGCTAGCCTTCGTCTTTTTTATACGCTCGGATCCCGCCAAGTCTACTAGATGGAACTTTGATGTTGTTGCTATGTTTCTGTGGAAGGAATAATATTTTTTTTTGTTTTATTGAGAGAAAACAAATGTAGGCATAGGAAATCAAATAATAATATTTGTAACTTAATAATAAAGGTTTGGCAACGGGCAATGGAGCGCAGCAAACTTACCGATCGAATAAGGAACACCAGACTGCGCTCCTGAACTCAAATGCTGACGTGACTCAAAAAGCTGTTAAACTGAAATGGGAATGGGCAGGCCATGTCTGCCGCAAAACTGTGGGCCCGCATATTACAGAACTGGAGCCCTAAGACAGTGAGACGGGTTCACGGCAGACCGAGGAGAAGATGGCGGGACGCCTTGGATGATTTTTTTGTTAATTGACGAGAAGAAGCGCAACATCGAGAAAAGTGGAAGGGTGAATGGGGGAGGCCTTTGTCCACTCCTAGGCAAAGGCCTCCCCCAATCAGGCTTCTAAAAAAAAAAATAAGGTCATAATCGCAATGACCCGAAGGTACGGCCAGAGTGAGACCGCCGCGTAAAAGAGTTCGTGTGAAACACACACTTTTGCTAAACAACTACGTTTGGGGAAAAGTATGCTAGATGTCAAATGGAGTCTGCCGATATAGGCCGAATAAGTAGCGCCCCTAATGTGCCCCAATGCAGAGAATTGGTGGCAGACCAACAGGAGATAGCCCCATCACCAGCAGATACTATAATCTAATTGATTGCAATCAACTTTGAATGGATAAAGCCTTGGACAGTGACTTAGATTAATGTACATTGTTTTTATATGAAAAATTAAATTTATTTTAAACTCACTTATCAGTGCGGCTCTCCTTAAATATAACGATGGTGAAAACGGCGTGGCTGCGACTGGAGGCCTGGTTCATGGCCGTGGAACCTGTCACTCGGCCTGATGAACCGCGCTCAAGCACCATCATGGTCTCCATTGTTGAAGTCACAGGTAGTTCTGTTATGCCTGAAAAAAATTATAAACATGGCTTTTTCAATGTTTCTCAGTTTTCTTTGAGAGTTGGAGTATACTCATATCATCTGCCTAGCCTTTTCCCAACTATGTTGGGGTCGGCTTCCAGTCTAACCAGATGCAGCTGAATACCAGTATTTTACATGGAGCGACTGCCTCCTCAACCCAGTTAGGACTAGGTAATACGATACCCCTTGGTAAGATTGATTGTCAGATTTTCGGTTCGTTTTTTATAACGACTTTCAAAGATCTACGAATGACAGCCCGGACCAACGGCTTTATCGTGCTTTCCGAGGCACAGTGGAAACTTGGTATGTAATGGGTGGTTACTCATCCACAAACCAACATAGGCAAGCATGGCTTAACCTAGAGATCGATCCCAGCGGCTGTTATTATTTACCCACGAGCTCCCCATTATACTCATAATCAAAACAAAAATAATGGTGGTGACACAACCTTAATGTCAAAATGAAATAAATATTTAAACATTAAGTACATTTCAGGAAATGATAACAGGAAACAGTATAATATTTTGTCAAGAAAAAAAAAAATCTGAACTGCAGTAAAGTCATATCAATTTTTTTCCCCAACAGTTATTTCATAGTTAGAAAGTACCAACCTGACGGTTAGATAACGTCGGGGATAGTACAAATTCGCGAATCTACCGTACGTAAGTGCGCGTATCTGCACTACGTACAGGTTTACAGGGGAAGGTTTTTTTTTTATTTTAACGATTTTTGACCTCATTTTTACGTAAACAGTAACAATTAATGTGTTCTATGTATTGTTAACAGTAGAAATCTATTAAATTAATTAGTTTAGTCGCTACGACAATGCGTAATTGAAATTGGATACATTTGTCAGATACGTGGAATTATCCAATGCTAGTTCCGCGGATTTGCGGATTTTTTCCCCAACGATAAGTTGTCCAAAAAATTCTCATAGTAAAAGTCCAGGCAAACAATAATAAAATATTCTTACCGGGCAAAATGACTCCCTTATTGATATCCTCCCTAATCTCAATAATACTGTGTCCCCTCTCCTTCCCAGAGAGCAGGTCATAGCACTGCTCCTGATACAGCTCCATGAAAGAAACATTTACTTTGAAGATGAACTTGTCCTCATGATTATCTATGTAGTCAAATATGTCTGCCACGGCCTGGGGTATCACACCTAGAAATAAATATTAAGATAAGTAATAAAAAGATTTAATATTTTGAGACACGGTTGCTTGTTATTTTGATGTTCAAAGAGCTGATTAGAATTAAGGATAAATATGAAGCCTTTTCAATTAATGACTTGGATTTTGATGGTTATGTTGTCAAACATTAGGTCTTACTACTTTTTTTTGCCAATGCTAGTCATGCATACTATTTTATTACAAATTGCAGCTTAAGTTCTAACACCACATAAGACCTGCGTGTCCTGCAGTAGCGAAGGGTTAATTTTTTTAAGAGGTAATCCGGAGTACATATCTTTAATGTGATTTTATAATTTGTCTATGGAATACTGATTGTGCCCATTTTCAAAGGGAAGCCGGTAGGAATCGAGTTGTATGGAACCTTTGCCACTGGTGTCCTGTTGTTTGTTCACTACAGGGCCTGATAGACGCTACCGAAAGCGCCAAACTAGTAGCTCAGTTCTGGGCTGACACAATTTAGATTGCCATCAATACGCTAAGAAGTAGCAATGACGTAAGTCAAAAATAGCACCATTACAGGAGACTGAAAAACTAAATAATTATACTTAGGTAATGGTAAAATACCATTTTATAATTAGTGTTCACTTCAAATTAGATAGGAGACATTGCTTTTTTCGCATTGGCTGAATCAACACATCTTCCGTTTCTCTAGCAAATGACATCAAGATGTAAAACCACCAAAAATTTACTTATGTGGTGAACTTAAACAACGAAATGCAAAACTCAGTCTATCTGACTTTTCACACATACACAATAATATGATTGCACTGATAGTTATAAATATTGACAGGTAGGTAGCTTAGAACTTGGAGAAAAACTTAGGCTGGATATTTGTATAACATTGATGAAATACAAAGTACATGTAGATAAGGTTACACCCTGAAGCTAGTACAACATAACACCACTTTTTTCCATGGGAGGTTTTTTTTTATTAGCCTTGTATGTCACACTGCTGGGCAAAGGCCTCCGCCATATTCTTCCAGGTACTCTTCTCCAGCGCCACCTTGTGTCAAATCATCTCGCCACTGTATTCTGGGCCGGCCTCAGCTGCGCTGTCCATCCGTAGGCACCCATCTTGTTGAGACTTTGCCAAGGTTATTATCCATGCAGCTCACGTGACCCACACAATCCCATTTCAGCCTGGCAGCCTTTTTGCCTAAGTATGATCTCTGTTTTTGAGCGCAGCATAGTGTTCCATATTTTATCATGGGAGGTTAAAAAGACAAAAAGAAAAGTCACTAAAAAAGATTAAGACCAATAAGACATTTAATACAAACCCAGTTTAGTGGAGTCACCGTCAGATCCAGAATAGTTGGTCCCCATTGTGTAAGTCTTGCCAGATCCTGTCTGGCCATATGCTAGTATTGTTACATTGTATCCTGGAAAAAATTAATGTATCAGTTATTAATTAAAATATTCTAAAGAGCAAGTTAAAGTGAAAACTTTTCAGTTACCAACTAGTAAGATACTATTAAAAGCTTTCATAAATTCTACAGCAGACAAACCAATTAATTATGTTGCTAACGTTATTTGTAACTCATGACCTGAATTAATTTAGCAAGTTGAGTTCAAAGTTTTCTGAAGCATTGTTATTTTATCTCTACTTCCACACACATCCTTCAATACATACATTCCTGCTGCATAAGCTCACACCTAAATAATTTTACTTGCTCCAATTACTTCATTAACCACTTGCTATCTCAGTTCTAGAACTATTTAAATCTTTATCTTACCTTGAAAAAGTCTCCCAATGAGACTCTTGACCGCAGTATCATAGAACTCTTGCTGATTTATGTGCTGTGGGAACACATGATTGTATGTAAACGCCAAGTCTTTAATCTGGACCTGGGGCTGACCAGGCACCACATCAATGCACTCATCACATCCTCTATCTGTCTCCAGTTGCATCAACGGCCTAATCCGAAGTGCTACTTGCACTGTGTCAATAGTAGCTTGCTTGTCAGCCTCTACCATCTTGATATTTGATTTTTCTAACAAAAAACACCTCGCCACTCCTATATTAACAACAAATATCGCATTTCCTTCGTTTTCTTCCTTTCTAGATGACCAGGGATCCGTCAGTTGTCAAGTTTTTTTTAAGTCGAATTCGTGGTTTTCTGTTTCGTCAGGCCTGACATTGGTGTTAATTTCTGTAAGGAGGTTTGATATAAACTTAATTAATATGTGCCAAAAAGGATTATAATCGGAAGGTGCGAATTGGGTTTTCAAACAAAATTATTTTTTTGGATGTTTTATAAACAGATGCCAAGCTGTTTGAAAAGGATGAAAACCGTAAAATTTAAGGCAACATGCCTTACCGTAACCATAACTTACCGTAATATTAAATAAAGGCAAACACTAGAAAAACCAATATCAAGACACAGAACGGTTTTATATCTGATTCTAATTAAGTTTTTACTTCCAAATAGAACGAATCACGACAGCAAACGTTTTAAAACACAACGGTTCAGAATCAACGACATATTCAAATTTAGGGTTACCTCTATTAAATATGATGCTCTGTGGTTACCTCACACAAAAAATCCATACCGACCAAAAACCGAATAAGATTTTTTTTTATTTTCTCTATGGCTAAGCACAAGCTGCCTAGTCCAAGCAGTTTTTGCAAAATTGGAAAGGATTGCAGGCTTAGAGCATATATCGTTATGGAGGAAGCAAGGAGCTACAGCTAACAAAATTTTCTGGCACTTTTTCCGGAAGGTGAGGTAAACACAGAGAACATTACGGGAATTCGACAATCACACACAGAGACAGTCATCCTATTGCTACAAACGCACAATGAAGAAAAAACTACCACACAATGAAGAATCACACACACATTGAAATATTAACGTGTTTATGTGTACAATAATTGTCCTAGTGCTACACATACTTGACTTATTTCACAAAGAAATAAATACATAAGGGTACAATTTGAATGCTCACCAAAATAATTTTAAGACCCTAAGACTAAGTACCAAGTAAAATATATACAACATTATTTTTAATATATGCGAAATCTGAATATAGTTTGTTCAGAATAAGTAACTGAATCGATTCCAATTATTTTTAAACCATGTTATATGTTGTCCCAAAAATATAAAAGATTACAAATTGAATACTGAGCGACACTAAGTACCTATCGCAATAATTTAGGTACCTACTGCCAAATTATTATTATCAATGAGCTTCAAGCTCAAGCTCGGCTGTGCTGCGTGGTGACCATGTTTTAGTGCGGACAACCAGGTAACCGAACAAGCTTATAACTTTGTGTTTTTTCATAATACAGTTATGAAATTTTTTACATAGATTCTTTACTTAAAATACTAGACACGTGTTTCTGGTTTCGCTTATACTAAAACTAATGTTGTATAAATTAAACCCACACCATACCAAGGTGTATATAGAACAACGTTCTAGGTTCCAAAATAAAATTGTACATGTTGTACTTATTTTCTTTTGCTTACCAAAACGAATAAATGGTCACCAAATCTGTTTCCCTGAAATAACAACATTAACAGATGATGACCGAAAATTATATTTATATATAGATTTTGCTACATCCAAATTATAACTAAGATATACGCACTTCGGCTATATAATAGGTTTTTACCTATGTAATTGGAGATTTAATAACCAGCATTTTCAGATTTATTTATCTGTGGATTGGCGTGCAATTCGAAATTCAAATAAATTTTATTCGAAAGCCATATTCTTTTAATTTCAAATTCAGTCATTTTTTTTTAGATAGTTTTTTGTTTTTGTGAAATTGTGATAGTTTTTGGCGCCATGGATAAACTGAAAATTCGTACAATTTTCGAATATGAGTTCCTACGTGGACATACCGCTGCGCAAACAACACGAAACATTAACGACGTGTACGGGCCTAACACTGCTTTCATAAACACGGTCCATTATTAGTTCAATCGTTTTAAATCTGGAAATTTTGAGTTGAAGAATGAGCCTCGTGGTCGGCCGGTAACCATTGTCGACAACGACGAATTGAAGGCGGTAGTGGAAACGGATCCAACTCAATCTACGGCTGAGCTTGCTGCGGGCCTTGGAGTTAGTGTCAAAACGACATTGAAGCACTTGCGTCAAATCGTAAAGATAAAAAAGCAAGATAAGCTAAAATAAAAAAAAATACAAAATAATTTGTTTTTAAAATTTTCATACAAATCTCCAATTTCATAGGTAAAGACCTAATATTATCCGTAACATATACATACACGCTAATTTGTCAATGTGTCAAGGCAGTGAGAGACCAAGGAAACGATGTATGTATTGTGTGAGAAATTTTATATGAAAGAGTAAGGAATAAACACGTGACGGTTGATAGAGGAGAATGAAAGAAAAAACCAACAACATGGGATAAGCGCAGGAAGATGATGATGTTTTGCTTCGTGTCTATCTGTAGCATTATGATGCATGTCTCTGTGTGTGATTGTCAGACTTCCGAGGTGTGCTGTAGATGTCTACCTCGCCTTCATTAAAAAGTGGCAGAACATTTTGTTCGACGATTTGTTCCTTGCCAAGTCTAGAGCTTTTTACCCAACTGGTTCATCTATGGTAAGTCCTGCTACGCCAACTCTTGAGCTTATTCCTCTAGGTCAAAACCATAAATGCAAAGACAAAGTAAGGACTATTTTTAGTCTATGATTACAACTGTCAAAACAAGACCTGTCATAAAAACGAGCGAAAACGAAAAGAAAGTTCCACACACTAAAAGACATTTTACGTTTTGTAATTTTTTTATATAATGAGTTTGATTTTTTATAAAAAGTGTGGTTAACAACAATATAGGTGATAATAAAATTCTTGAAAACGTGTTTCAGTGCCGTAAATCCATGTTGAATGTTTGTTTTTACATAGCGTCATGCCCCCGCGAATTAGAACGCGGGCTTCCAAAGCTCTGAAAGAAAACATTGATGTCACCGCAAACAAATTGAAACCAGCAAAGAATACTACCAAAGCACCAAGAAAAGCTTTAGCAGATAAAACAAACTCTGCATCGGATGACGCGTCTTTAGAAATCTCAACGAAAACTAAGAAAACAGTTATTAAAACTTCAAAGACAGGTTCAAACAAGAATGGAGAACAGAAACAAGCTGTTGAAACTAAACAGAAACGAACGGTAAAGCTGAAAGAAAATGCACTACCTGCTAATGAAGTGCGGACACGTCGGGACAGGCGATTACCAACTCGGTTTGTTGAAAATACTGTTTTGAATAATTTGACTAACAGTAAAGACAGTCCAAATGTGACTTTACATAGCTCTTCAACTGTCCCCAAAGCTGACAATACACCAGCAAAGAAAGAAAGTTTATCAAAAACTGATAAGTCAGAACCATCTTCATTCAAAACACCAGTTCAAGCTGACAGTAGTTTACTTGCTAGCCGTCCCAGGAGGATTTGCCGCTTACCATCACGATTTGAAGATCATTCGATTAGCCCTAATAAGTACATACCTATACAACCTGCTAATGCCAGCACTCCTATGCAGCAGAGTAAAACTAAACCTGTAGAACTAATTGACAATGAAAATGTTAGCGGAAATGTAGGTAAGGAACAAGAAAAAAGGCAAGTAAGAGCAAAGCCAACTAGATTAGCCAAAATCAATGCCCTTCAAAACGAATCAATTGATAACTCTTCTGATAAAAGTAGTCCTGATAGTAACAATAATGCTAAAGGTAGAACAAGTAGGAAGAAAACTACTAAAACTCAACCACCAACCAAGAAACCGTCCCCAGTGAAGAAAACACAATCACCAATAAGAAAATTTCTGACACCAATGAGCAGATTTTCATCATTTGGAAACAAAACACAATCGCTAACAAAAAAAGTAAGCCCAAAACAGTCTACCACTAACAAAAAGTCAGACAAGAATCTATCATTCAAATTATTAGGCAGCAATAAAACTTCTCAGGAGAGTGACAAAAATGACCAAGACATCTATGAATTCACATTTGATCCTGATGAAGAACCTAAACCTCAGAAAAAGAAACGTAAAAGAATTGTAACAAAGAAACCTACTCCTGCTCCAGGTGCTAAGCCTAAGAAGACTGTATATAAAAGCAGTTATGATCAAAACATATCAAAAGCATTGGCAGCATTAAAAAATGCTGTCAAACCTAGCAAAGCTGGAGAAACTGCTAAATTAACACAAATAACAGAAATCAGTGAAGATGTAGAAGAGAATGTTGTACAAAACAATGTAGCCAATAATGTAAATACAGTACAAACTACAAATGTAGCGAAAGAAAACAATATGGCTTTCAATGATACTGGCAAGAACTCAGTACATGAATGTAACTATCCTTCAATAAGAGTGGAAGATATAGCAGCAGATATAGAACCAAGCATGGATCACCATGATGATATCAATTATTCTCCTGTAAACTCACCAAGGCCTAATGCTTTAAGGACTTCTAGTGTTCATGAACCTGTTAGAGTGACTCCGGAAAGATCTGTACACAATGATGACCCTCTCAATTTGATTCAGGAACTTAGTTTCTTTGATGAGGTGCCTGTTGCTAGTAGTAGTATGAATATGTCTATAAGGCACCCCTTGGCTAGCCCATGGAGAGTAGAATTTGGTAGCCTGCCCATTAAATGGCCTAACAATACTTATGTAAAGCCTAACATGACACCGGCAGTTGAGACTTCTTTCATCAATTCAGAAGATTCTATGAAAAAGAAGCATGTTTACACTAACATGTTGCCAGAAACAAATGAAATGTTCACAGATGTAGCTGATACACCTAATCTAAAGCAGACTAGTATAATATCATTTATTAAAGAGATGGCTGAGAAGAGTGCTAAAAAGAAAAGTGGGACTACAACTAAAGCAATTTATCAGAATGTTGTTGATATAAATGGAGAAACAAATAAAAATAAGAAATCAGCAAAGAAAGTAACTGAGAATAAATCAGCTCCACCTAGTAATAATACTTCTGAGGAGGTCTCAAGTATTGCTAATGATGCATCTACTGACAAAGAGAACTCTAAAGAAGAAATAAAAACTAGAAAACGTAAGAATGAAGAAAATATCTGCAATTTACCTGCAAAATCTCCACGAAAGCAGAAAGATAAAGACCTCACCTTCTTTGGTTTTGATGAAAGCAACAATCATGATGAGAATGTATCTCCAATCAAAGTAAATAACAATCCCATAAGAGAAAGATCATTAAGGCCTAGATCTAAAGCTGTGCTTCAAGAAATCAATGGGCCAACAAGAGCAGTGTTGCCAGTTGCTGCTAAAACTAAGATAGCTACAAGTTCTGAGGCAGTTAATAAGGTGTATGAGGAGTTGAAGTCAGGTGCTGATGCACCGGTGTTCCCTGAGAAGAATGTTGATGATAATGCAACAAATATTGAGGATCTAGATATCAATGATGATTCTCAGTCTGTCCATTTGTTTGAGGATATTGAAGTTGTACATCATTTGAAGGTAATCCTCACTTAATCAATTTTAAGTTTACTTACTAATGGTTTTTCAGCCAAAGTTCTATTTCTATAATATGATCCATCTTTTACTGATTTTTTATGGTTTGTTTGTGTGTCTTGCTTCTTGAGTGTTCTTGTTTCTGTTCTGAAATGAGGATCATTAAATGATTGTGTTAAATCAAGGGATCTATCAATAATAAAAGATATTGTTAATAACAGATTGTAGACCATTACTTCAATGTTTTTTCCCAAATCTAATTATTTTTCTTTTAATATTTCCAGCCAACACGTAAAAGCTATGGGAGACCCAAGAAGGTGACATTCCGCCAACATTCCACATCAGACAGTGACACCCAAGGACCTGTAGTGGCTAATCCAAATGAATCCAGTGATTATGATGATTTGGGTGACCTCACCTTCGAGATACATAATGTGCCAGAAAAGAAAGTCACTAAGAAGAAAAATCCTAAGAAACAGAGGACTAAGAAAGAGGTAAATATTAGTTGCCATTATGCCTGTCATGTTTATCACAATAATTGAACTTCTATACATCTCTGATGTTATTTCAGTATTAGTCAAATTTGACCATGCTGATTACCATATTCCTTATGTATGTTGAACGAAATGTGATTCGCAACCGTAACAAATATGGCTTTACCGAGTTATTATTATTATTAAAAACATCTATACAACCCTCTAAGTTCAAAATAACCAATTCATTATTCTTAATTTACAGGAGAAAGAGGCAGAAGCATGGGCAGCTGACTTCAACTCAATGTGTGAAGATATAGAGGAGTTCCCCCTACTTGTTGAGTAAAATCAATATTTACTAATCATGACAATATTCATACTCAAAATTATTTTAACTTGTAGTCAAGTGCAATTAGACAACAAGGTGGAACGAAGTTTATAGTGGTCGGATTTTTATGGGGCTTTTTTATTGAGTTCCTGGAGGAGTGGAGAAAAAAAGTAAAAAAAATAATTCGCCGCTCACGACATTTTTTTTTTTTTATTTGCTTTGGTATATTTTTTTTTCGTCTATGAATAACTTCAAATTCGATGTATTCATATTGTAGCGTAATAGTGTGATCTGCCTGCATCCATTTAATGCCAATTTGGTCTGTTTATTTATTCTTTATCCATGTTATGCATATTTCTAGTATTTTTTGGAAAATTTCCTATTTTCTTCAATTATTTCTTAAATATCGAATTTTAAGACTAAGATTTCTTTTGAAATTGGTAGCTGATGCTTTTTCACAGACAACTGGACCAGAAAATATTCATAAAAACCACTTTCATGAGTGTAGTGACTGAAAATTCATTCACTAATGTCAGAAAATCGTTTATGTTAATGAAGGCTAATTTTTTGTCCAAATCCTCATTTTGTTAGCTTTCTAATGAGGTATAATAACTAAACATATTTAAGGATACTTGTTAAACATTTGTTACAGCTGAAAAAGTAAAACATGACAAAAGGCCTCAATCGCTAAGAATTGGGAGCGGTATCGGTATCGGTATTGATATTAAATTGCGCGCAGAGACCCAAGCTTGCAACTAAACTTTAGAAATCGTGAGAAATGGTTACGTTAAAATTACGATCATTTATGTAAATTTATCAGCGGCCCCATTCCACCTTCGTCAGCAATAATCAACATTTATGGAGTACCTCCAAAGATTTTTTTGTTATCTGTGGATAGCAGATATAATAAGGATATTTTCAGGATAATATTTACGTTGACCGTCGTAGAAAAATTTTGAGAAAAATTACCTTCTTTAACTTTAACATAGACGATTTCCTGATAATTCTGAATTAATTTTTAGTCACTTCACTCGTAAAAGTTGTTTTCCTTGAATATTTTTACGTCCAGTTATCTGTGAATAAGCATCAGTTACTAATTTCAAAAGAAATCTTAGTCTTAAAATTCGATATTTTAAAAATAATTGCAGAAAATGGGAAATTTTTAAAAAATACTTGAAATATGCATTACATCAACAATAATGAACAAAGAAACAGACAGAATTTACGTTGAATGGATGCACGCAGGTCACAATATTACGCCATAATATGAATCCATCGAATTTGAAGTTAGTCATAAACGAAAACAAAATATATCAAAGGAAATTAAAAAAAAAGTGTGTGGCAATTTTTTTTTTTAACTTTCTTTTCCACTCCAGGAACTCAATAAAAAAGTCCCATGAAAATCCGACCACTATAAACTTCGTTCCACCTTTTGGGTATTTTTTGTCTAATTGCACTCGGCTATTGGTAATTATGAGGATGGATTTCATCAATGAAAGTGAGCACATCTAAACTGAGTTCAAAAGCCGCCAGTGTCAATATTAAAAATGATGAGACTGACGTGTCTTGAATGCGGTATAGACGCGCTGATCCCGTTCAGTTTTAATGGTGAAAACCGCCCTAAAAATACTCATTGATGAGAAAGGTGATTTCACTCACCAAAAAACTTAAAAAGATATCTCAATATGAAAATTACGTTCACAAAATATTTTTACAATGTAAGTAATTCAAAATTCTTTGTATTTTTTGTGTAAATAATCTGAATCTAATTTATACTATAAGTTAAGAGTTAATTGTGGTTAATTATGGTTTAAGTGTACCTCAAAAAAGTACAATTTTTTAATTATGAGTCGTAATATTGTGGCCATGTGTATTTGCCATTTTAGTTTAGCCAGTGTGACTATGACATGACATTTTTATAGAGAAATTAAGTTGATTTAGAATATTGGTTTAATTTATACACAATTTTGATTGACAGCAATAATTATGATTCTATAGAAAACAAGATGCACAATTCACATCAACACCAATCAACAATTGACATCATGTCTAAAGATATAATGGAAGAGTTATATATTATGTAAGTTATAAGTTTTTATAGAACTGGTAATTCACAAAATCATAATTATTGTCAATCAACAGTGGCAATTGTATTAAGTACTTTATGAAATATTTCGTGTTTAAGTTGAGAATGGAATCATAAGTAAGCAAATGATTTTAATATTAATGTTAAGTTCCTTTTTCTCAATTTTAATATTAAGATCCTTTTTTGTGGGATTTTAGAAAAAGTGAAACTGGATCGAAGAGTACCTATCTAATAAGAATTGTCGAAGTTGCATGTAAGATACTTAATTGTGATTTTAATTTTGGGTTTTAATCTCGTAGGCATTTAATTTTAATGTTATTTTTTAAAAGCAATAGTATTGTGTTATTCAGATTTTCGTTTTTATTTTCGCGAGACGTCGTCGAGATGTAATGCTGGTTTAATCGCGTCTCTAATTCTATGTTTTTCCTACGGACACAACTAAGTTTTAATAAAAATAATGAGTTTCCAAATTTTTTTTTTACTTTGGTCTCTTCGAAATTATTTTCCTACGATCTGTTCAACGGCAGACAAAAAATATTTATTCTGGCAACATTGCGGTGACCTTTCTGTGCACTTCTCTTTTCAAGCTATACAAGATAGATGGCGCGCTTGTCTTCTTGTGACAGGAGCGTGTCACTGTGAACTTATAGCGCTAGATGGGGCTAGTGTCATCTTTCTTCAGAAAAGGGATTTGGGTTCGATTCTGCTGGAGGATTCGAGAAAGTCTCGTTTGTGGTATTTTAAAACAACGATGGATATAAACAGTTACTATATTTCTTTTCCAATCGGTTTTGAACCTAACATTTTTAAATCATTATCCTTAAATTTACTTCATACTGTCGTGTTCTTTTGTATTTTCTGCTTGTATTTTTTTATTATGTTTATGGGCTCTTTGTTACCATGGCAGACAGTTAAGAACTACTATTTGTTACCATGACTGCACCATCTCCTGTGCATTTGGCCTTCTCTCAATAAGCACTAGGTACAAGTTAATTTGCATTGAGAAACATACCAGAAAAAAAAACTAGGTTTGTCGTGTCGTTTTTTTTTGTAGCAGATCGAATTCATCCCATAGCCATAATCATGGGCCAGGTCCACGGCGACGTTTTTACACTTGATAACTGATTTACATGCCGGTTTTTCCTCCTAGCCTATTTGTACCTAGCTACTCGATTAGGTTGGAATCGGGGCTTCTTTTGAGAGAGGCACCTTGTTATTCTGCACACGTACCTATAAGATGTTCTCAGTAGTCGACATTTAGGTAAATAGCTTAGGCGATATTCTAGCTCAACCTATACCTACTTGATTTTAGCGTGCACTATATCAACATTAAGAGATTGGGTCCTGACCACATGGTTACCTTGCTTAGCATAGTAGTCTATCAATAAATACTAAAACGTCTATTCAAAACGACAATCAAGCTAAAACAGAAAGCATCACAAACCATAATTAAAATTGTAAAATTAATTAATTCAACAAAGTAAGTATCCACTCAGCCCTAATGTGATGTCTGACGATATTAAAATGATTGCTCTTTGGCAAATATGGCGGCCGGCTGAATTATACAGCGGAAGCAAATATTACCCTCGCAAACATACGTCCCGAGAGAGCGAGCTAGTTCGCGCACTCAAAATTAAAAGCACACAATGAAAATACAGTACCGAGGGCCCCTACTCGGATACCTATGTCGCGAAAAGTAAGTGCGTACTCCAACCATAGCTCTTAACACTACGCGTGGAGTGGCCCACGCATTGTTGTCAATGAAAACAGTCGCCGCCAGAGTGTTTTTTTGTTTATAGACTCTTCGATGTTGCCACTCGAAAATAAATAGCCGCGCGGTAACGAGCAATATGGGCCTAACAAGCTGTAACGATGTTTTGTCTTTACAATCGATTCGCGATTGTTTGCTATTGTTCCATCTCGCCTCGATAACAACAGAGTTTTGCGTTGAATCGCGAGCCAATAGAAAAATAACGAGGTTATTGGACTGCTATTGAATAAAGAGATGATGAAGCTGGTGGCTAGTTGTTATCTAAATGAGTAGTGAGATGATAGGTATCCGAGTTCTTTGCGCTCTTCTTTAAATATTTTTGTTTGATCATTAAATCAGTCAACTAGTTCGTCGTTTTTACCAATTAGGTGAATTGGTGGAGACTTGAGACATTATTTTTCTGTGCATAAACTTGCTGAACCTTCTGTAGGTAAAAGTACGTACCTACTGAATAACCCGACCAATCACGCTGTAGTAACAATTAATAATTGAACACCTAATAATATCCACCCCGAGAGTAGACTTAATAAATTAACAATTGGACTATTTCAGTCATTTAATTAAAGGGTGGCCGCGCACACCCAGGTTGTTCGGGTCGGGAATATTAACCGCAATTCTCGGTCAACATTCACAAAATTGACACGTCAAATATTTGTAACTTCGTCCTGGGACCACGTTAGACGGCAAACAGAATCGTGTCTGGTCCTCCCTTAATTTCCGATGTTTCTACACCATCGGGCCTTTGTCCCAATATGATTCTAAGTAGTCTGTTCTTACGGTTAAGTTTGGTTTGTGCCGCGTTCGTGGAGATAGCCGCTTGTCAAAACAAAATGGCGCTGACTGTGTTTGAATTGGGCCGTATCAGTCGCTAGCGGAGATTCATTTTGTCGCGTTGCTTAAGATCGTAGTAGAGTCTCCTACATATTGTCTCAGTACACAAGGTGAGTGTGTGCCCGCGTGTTAGGCTTGCATTTAAAGCTAGCTACAAATTTGTTGTTTCAGTACAAATACTACGATGATATTGTTTGCAGTTTGACTTTGCGTTCGATCGAGGAGTTTGTTTGGCAGCCTAGTGCCGACGTCGTAATAAGTCAACACTTGTATATTGATTATGATGATCGTTGTGCTACTGTCTGCTTTTGACGCTGGTAGCTACTCAATTATGCCTTTCGTTGGACGAGAAACAGTCGCTGGAGTGATATGAAGTATACAAATGAGATTCTAATTGGAATGGAAAATTGTTATTCTTTATGGACGGCTACTGCTATTTAGGTTGTCTAAAAAGACATAATTATGTAGGTATAGTATAGCTTCTAAAAATACCCACTTTAATGATATAATTACAAGATTAGGAAAACTAGTTTAAATATAAATAAATACAACAAGTGGGCCAACTGCTTATAATCCAATAAGTAAAATGAAATCTCAACTATGTTTAGTCTTCAAATTTACCTATGATTAAAAACCACATGTAAGGAGTAAACACTAACTTTCAAAAGAGGAGCATACTTAACAAATATTATATTGTAAACTTTACATTGGCATGGTAAATATTAAATAATATGTGTACAGGTAAATAATATTGTCGCTAGCCGAGTCTACCTGCTCTCAGTGTTGCCATTATCATAAACCAAACACGTCAATATTTACCCACACAAACAAGGGCGTAATTTTTAAATAAATTGTGGCATTTCGCGAAATTGCTTCCGCAAATAGAATTGTGGACAAGAGCCGGCGTGAATGTGTGCGAAACTTTTTTCGGCCCGTTATTCGACCATGAGCTTTGTCTCTTTAATGGGACGCTCAACATGATTTTGGAGCTGTAAAACATAATTATCCTTCATCAAAGTTTTACCTATAAACCGATTGTTTATAAATAAAAATATTGTAATGCATTTTGTGCTTGATGATCCTTTCTTTGTAGTCAATATTGTTGAGTACTCAAAGACAGATGTCGCTACTTGTATTAGTTTTGTTGAGACAATATATTATTTCCAAGGGAAAGCCGTATTTGTTTAGTTTAAAATACTTCGAATTGGTCTGGTATTTATGAATATCGTTCATACTAAAGGCACGTTTTATTGATGATGTTAACAAGTGTAAAGACCCTTCTACGTAGTCAGATACCTAACAATATTGGACAAAGTTACATGAGTGTAGACTAGCGACTCAAATGTAGGTTCTTACATAATAATTACACAGACAATTCACCGTTATTCTGAACCTATAAGTAACTAGGTATTTACTTGATACATACAACACGCGTGCCCGATTACTCCACCGTTTATTCCTCCGCCGTTTTAGGATAATTAAAGACCATTAAAGCAGGGCTAAGTGTATTAATGAAAGCAATATCTTAGACGAGCGGGGCCCGGCGGCCATCTTGTCTCGGATTTCCCGCCATTACACTGGGGTAGCGTAGCGTACGGAGCAAGAAAGATAATCCTTGGATTGGTCAGACTAAACGCGGGCTGACGTGGGGTGGAGATAGAAGAGATCCAATTTCGTACGGCCACTTACGTACTGGACTTAAATTGCACATTATTCAGTTGTGCCGTTGGAAGCTGGTATGTTGTTTGGTTTTGGACATGTTTTACACAGCAAAAATCTAACGACAAAGGTAGAAATAGTTACTACTGTAAGTACTTGCAAATTATTCGTATCTATTGGGTAAAATAGATGAATGATTTTTAATGACTGGTCCAATTTCGTCCCTTATCCTTTTGTCAATTAAGTAAGTACTCGCTAAACAGCTAAGTATTATAAAAGATTTTAAAGCAAAAACGTTTCGGGAATCGAAATAGTTCCTATCTAGTAAATAAGAAGTCGATAAACTAGTAAATACGACAAAACTTCTAATAGTAGGAATACCTACCTACCTAGTAATATAGTAATATTATAAACGCGAACGTTTGTGAAGATAGATGGATGTTTGTGTTAGACTTTCACGCAAAAACTACTGAACGGATTTTGATAAAAAAATATAATGTGTCAAAAAATGAATCTACGTGGGAGAAACCGCGGGCGGAATCTACATAGTAATTAATCAATTGGATAATTCTGTGCTCCTTTACCTATACATAACAACTCCTTTTAATCTTCCTGCGGATATCTGGTTCCTAATCCTGTTAGTTAAGTCCCTATTATAATATCTGCGTTAGTCCGACGTCAAACTAAGTAGGTAAATTCGGGAAATTAAACTAGACTCGGGCTTTCACTGAAAACCACTCATCTACTTCCAACTTGCGAGTTTAATATAAAATAACAGGAAATGATATCGGTCAGGACCATCTATTAGGCATGCTGGGCCAGTGCCCAGGTCCCCACGATCCAGGAGGGCACAGTGCCTGTAAGTGTCATTAGCTGTCAAACTTAACTTATTCAGGCGGGATACTAAAATTATCGAGCTCTCTTCGCTCGCTACTGCATCCTCCATTCTTCCAAATCTAAAGCTTTTCAGCTTAAGTCGATAGTTACTCATATTTTTGTTTGAACTATCGCAAGAAAACGTAACCTGACCGTGCAAAAAAATTCGAGCTCGCTTTGCTTGCTCTTGCAGTCTAGTGGGGCCCAATTTTTATAATGTGCCCGCGGCTTCCAAGAGGTTAAAGACGGCCCTGATACGTATAGGCAAGGTATTAAGTTGCATTCAGGCTCAATTCACGATAACAGTAACAGCATGTGAGTTCGCCCTTATCATTGCAATAACTTGTAGATACGGAGGAAGGCAGTCCTGTAATTCCCCGAATCGATAGACAAACATCCTTCGATGGATGGTACCAAGAAGACCCTTTATTGCTTGCTTTGCTTGATATTAAATTATTAGAGAGCCTTTATTAACGGGAGATCCGTTACATTGGAGATAAAAATCCAAGAATCGATGGAAATATTCGCTTTCTCTGATTCTTGGTAAGCTTCTGGATGTCTTCGCTATTATTAAGTCTCTATAAGGTACATAAATGGTTCGCTCTTGACTTTAATCTCGCCTTCTTGTGTCGATGGCAATCAAAATTGATCCGGCCCAGAATTTGGCTACAAGTTTGGCGCCTTCAGTAGCGTCTAACAGATCCTATAACGAGTAAACTACAGTACACGCAGCGCTCAATATTAGGTGCCTCGAGTTTAGGCCTACATTGGAAAGAAACGTTGCTACGAAAAACATATAACATAACATCACGCACGTAATCCTCGAAGCTATTCCTAAAGAACAGATTTTTTTTTATAGGGGCGAGCTTACCTACCAAAGAAAGTCACATCTACTAAACTGTTTTCAAAAATAAGTACTCAAACAAAATGGTACAGCAAAGCAATATCTATCAAGAATTATCCTGTCGTAGCAACAGTCAACTTTGTTCGATAGATTATGTAGAGGGGCCGTATAGAGGCAGATGCGTTCAAGTTTCTATATTTACTTAGGCTGCGTGGCCCGCTTTATCAGAACTATGCATGTCTGGGGGCCCTCGTTTGATCGTACACGCCTGACAGAATAATTGAAAGCTCGATGCGCACCTAAATATATTGATGGGACGTCATAAATAACGGAATTTAAGGATTAAAGTTTGTTGGGTTGTTAGCGAATTTTTGTAGTTGTAATTTTCGGTGTACCTAGTTGTTGATTTTAATCTCCTAAATAATTTTTGCGAGGGTATTTTAAAGTTTCGACTAATGTTCCACCATACTATTTCTATGTAGATATGTTTAAGTAAAATTAGAAAATGCAAATCAAGTACCAAAATTACTCACAACGGTGAAGGAACACATCGTTTGTAAACCAGTATATTGTACTTAAATCAAAAGTTTAAGACATGTTTGTTACATTTACTAATGTGCGATGGATAACGGCACACTCCATTTTACAATAAGGAAGTAATTGGCTGATTATTACATAGAAAAAATTTCGCAAAATTTTCTAAGACAACATACCTAAGTAGATTTTCTACTAAAGCAGCAAGTGATAGCAAGCTTTTCATTAAAACTTATTAACGTAAGCAACACAATTTACAACAATACGCAACAAAATTCAAAGAGAACAAATTCTAATTTATTACATTACTTAAGTTCCAAGTACATCTGAGCCTGCACGAATTCATTAATTATCGAAACTTAAGTAAGTCGCGAGCGAGGCCTTAAAGCTCCGAATCTACAATTTATGTAAAACGGCCCGCCGATTTGCAAACACACTACTCGGTAATACTTGGAAACTGTTAGCTGTACTAAGAAGATTAAGTATGTAAGTACTTTGGTTGCCGACTTTGTAACACCTAGTCATGTTTTGTGGTGTTGAGTATTTGAAAATTTATAGCAACGGTGCCTGAATTTGAAATAAATCCTTCGGATCTTGTGTTTCGGTTGTCAGTTTTATCCCTGCATTTAATACATAATCAAGTGATACCTAGATTGAATCCATGTATGAATGCAATCATAAACAAAACACAAGCGATCCTAAATCCCCCAAAATAATCCCCATAATTTCTAATCAACATCAAATACGATAAAGAAAAATCGTCGCTAATACCTCGCCAGTATTACACCAGCGAATTAATTCCCCAGCGTTCCCACCGGCCATAAATAAAGGCCTCGCTTCTGCAAACACACGGAAAGTGCGCAAACAACATAAAACACGGAATGATTGCAATTAAAAACGCATTGCGAGGTCACGTGACCCGGCCGCCATCTTGAAACCGCGCGCCTACGATGTTTCGACCGTTAATTATGAATTAGGCACGGGTAGAAAGTGGACAGTTTATTGTTTGTTGATCAGGTGAGGGCTGTGGGCTGTGTTAGTTGTTGTGCAAATAACAGTGGATTAGGTAATATTCGAAGTTGAAAATAATAAGGGCCCTTGGCTGTGTTCTGGAAGCAACGAGTACCTCATTAATTGTTGAAACTAGCTAGCTATTATGATGTTATTTTTTTTCGTGTTTTCAACCTAGATTTACATTCGTCTTGAACGAAGAGCACTGAAGAATGAGTGCCGTACACACCAATGGGCCATTCGAACCGAAGGACCCATTGCTGTGTTTTAAAAGAAATTGGTAGGTACTACATAATCTATTGTCAAAATTAGCTGATTGATAGTTATTTCTTTAGTTTCTCAAAGCTGATTTACAGTCGTCTTGAGTTAATACCACTGAACAACGAGTGCCTACTGAGTTGCGTTAAATAAAACGCAAACGTAGATGAAAAAATACTTTTATTAAAGCAACACATCAATTGCAAATCAACGACCCGCTAAAAAAAATTGTAAACTAGGACCGGATATCTGGGATTTGCCTGCGAGCGGTGTTTGCGAATGAACTAGCGATTAAAGTAAATAGAGATGGGAAGCTTCGAATGCATGTCGGCCTATCGAAGAGTGATGCCAGATAGATTTCATATAGTCAATCTGTTGACTAGGTCGAGCTAAAACTTTTTGACCCGAATTCTGGCTTCAATATGCCTTTTTTATTGGTTTAGATAGATTTCAATTTGGGAGGTCGTTTGTCCTGGGTGGATATGCTTTTTGGCTTGCTCCCCCCTCGTAAGTGATGTATAGGTACTAAACTACCTACTAGAGTTGCTTAAGAGGTCATTAACTTTCTGCTTCCTGAAACATAAAGCATTTCTTCTGTCGATGACTTTTCCCCAGCTATTCCGAAGATGATGTCACCCGTCATTCTTGCTGGTTGTCTGTCTTAGTGTCACCTCGTCTTAGTTATGGATTCTTCTGAACTAATTTGCTTGATTTTTAATATTTTTATACGCAAACCCTGCGTAGGGAACTACAGCTGTTTTTGACATGGAAAGAAAAATTCTAGTGCGAGCAGGGTTTGAACCTGCGACCGTCCGATTCAGTACACCGGACGTCTTCACCAATTAGACCATCGCACCCTGCTCACAACTCTCGAAATTATTATAAATAGATGGCGCTAACGTCACCGTAAGACGTTATTAATGGAACGATAATTTCGAGAGTTGTGAGCAGGGTGCGATGGTCTAATTGGTGAAAACGTCCGGTGTACTGAATCGGAAGGTCGCAGGTTCAAACCCTGCTCGCACTAGAAGTTTTCTTTCCATGTCAAAAATAATTTGCTTGAGTTCTAAAAAGCGAGTAGATAGGTAAACTACACTAATGGCACAACACCTCGACTTCACCGTTGAATAACTCTAGCCTTTTTGTGGTAGGCCCCCAAAATAATTTCATTATCTATTTAAGCATGACTATGTATCTACGAGTATAAAGATGCCAACAATAACTTATAGCAAATCCCCTATGTCTACCATCATTGAAATCGTCCCTTCAAAATTGCAAGATCAAAAAAAAACCGGGAACATATAGAAGCCGGAACCCACCCTACAGATTGTAATAAGTATTTTTTTATTTATAGGCCCTTATTGCCCGCGGTGCTAATATCGGCCAAGATCACGGATGATCCCGAGTAGGGGTAAGCGGTGCCGGGGGGTTACACAAGCGATTTTATGCACCACGTCTCTTATTCGACTTTTATTGAGTAACGCTTTATTATGAGAAACAAACTGTTATCTTTGTTGCGTTTTTAATATATTTCTCTTGCATATTTTTGAACAAAGAGATATTGAAAATAGATTTCTTTTGTGTTGCCATCTTTTTTGTGGTTTAAATATTGTAGCTCTGCATTAAGTATATGTGAAAAAAGTATCACGAAAAATATTCTACGGTAAATAAAAACCTAGGGTTTGAATTTTTTTGCAAACGCAGATCGTAAAAATACTTTCAGGGTTTTTAAATTAAAAAAAAAACCTGCATCGAAATGTTCGAAAGAGTTTTCTATTTACTTATAGGTAGTACATGAAAAATATATCCATCTATTTTCACGGCAAAAATACTGCTGAAAAGGTTGATGGCTTACTCCAATTGGTTGAAGTCGTCTGAAGTTAGTTATGCATATAGACAAACGGAATATTTAGAAAACATCTGCTTATACTATACTGTCTTAGTTACTGAATCTTTCATAAACTTTCTTCTCTCCATGTAGGTAATGCTATTAATGGTCGGACAAACAGATACGGATTTTTGGCCGCGTTTCCGAATATGGACACCTCCATACTGACACACAGTATCTGTTGGTGTCCGTGTTCGGAGCCACGTCGCAATTTGTTCTTACCGGATTGACCAACCCTTTAAAATTATAAAAGCGTACTTAAATAAAATCAAATAAATAATATGTTAATACTAACAGTGGAGAAAGAACAACAAAAGCTGTAGTTCTCAGATTGGCGCCTAAAAAACGAATTCTCAAAATGGCGTCCAACGAACATTTTTAAATTCCTTTCCAAAGGTTGAAAATAATCTGTCGTGGGTAAGTTTCCCCGAGTTTTTTATACTTATCTGAGTTCTTAGAAATTCTTACGTTAGTCGAGGTATGGAAATATTTTAAGATACAGCGAGTGAAGTTTGTTCAGTAAGATAAGCGATGTAGCGGATGCCGGCTTGTTTGCATTCATGTATAGTTATATACACGGGCACGGCTGTTGCGTGGCGTATGCTTTGGTACATAACCTAGTACATAATTCAATTGGTGTTCAATTTCTTTATAAGGTCTTGCGCATTTGTTAGGCTACCTACATTGGCTACTGATTTTGTACCTATGTAGATTATGTAGGCATTCATAATTTTGCTCCCTTTTTAAAAAAGGCTTTCGCTGATCATTAGGCAGGTATGTGATTCCTGCAGCCTAATAAAAGTATTGGACTAAAAAAAAGTATATACTCAATGCTTCAATCTTCAATCGAAGCTGGGTTCTTACTCAAGTTATTTCAGGTCTACTTACTAAAAACTACAAACTCGATATTTTATTATGTAATCTACTTCAAACGCTCGGATTCTACGAATAGACAGTCGCGGAAGTGTATTTTGGTTTTTCTGTCAAAGAATTCTCAGAGGTGTAAATGGACCCTTCATCAAGCCGTCAACCAAGCATTCTGTACAAAAATCATATAAAGATTACATTAAAAACTTGTATTTAAAAAAAAGTTGAAACTTGAACTCCGTAACTAGAATGTTACCAGGATTGGTTCTAAACAAAAAAATGATCGCAATGACAGGGAGGATAATACCCTTTGGCTTCGTTAAGGGTATTTTTACATCCATTAGGTACGCCTGTGCCAAAGGCGTGATGTTATGTTTATTTTATGAAATGTCTAAAACCAGAGCGACCATCATCTGTCTAGCCTTTTCCATCTATAAACAAAATTGTTAAATAAGATTGACTAACACCTAGTTATGTATGTAATAGATACTGCATTTCGAAACAGGTAAAGATTATAAGCTGCCTAGCCTTTTCCCAACTGTGTTGGGGTCAGCTTCCAGTCTAACCGGATGCAGCTGAATACCAGTATTTTACATGGACCGACTGCTTATCTGACTTTCACAACCCAGTTAGTACTAGGTAATACGATACCCCTTTGTAAGACTGGTTGTCAGATTTTCGGGTCACTAACTACCTGTAACGACTGTCAATGATCTACAAATGACTGCCGGGACCAACGTCTTAACGTGCTTTCCGTGGCACGGAGGAAACTCGGTATGTAATGGGTCGTCATCCACAGGCCAACCTAGGTAAGCACGGCTTACGAAAGATCGATCCGAGCGGCTGTTATTATTTAGCCACGAGCCAGAGCGAGCATTCGTTCAATATCCTCAAACGTCTATAAAATCAGACTTAGTCGAAACATCCTAGCGCTACGCAACAGACTGCGACATATAACATGAATTATGTATACGACATGTTTGTGAGCGTATACTAAGTGCTACTGATGGCTTGTTTTCTGTTCTCATATTTGTAGGCGTGGTGTAGCCATCTACTATACCTACGTGAATTTCAATTAGATTTGCCGGTTTGCCTTCAGACTTGTGGAAGATTTTGAAATGGTTTTTATGAGATCTGTTATTGACTTTTGCTGGTATACGCACCGTCGCACTTACAATAATTTTATTTAACTTGTGGTCGGCATGTCAAGTGCATTCTGAAAAGCAAAGTCATAAACAGCTAGGCAATAAGTATTTGTAATATTTTACTACTGTTATGATGATAAATCAATATTACTAAATGCCTTTCTCGTTGAAGGAGTGGTCGCCAGCGCAACTGCTGAGCATGAGGTCCTAGCTTCGATTCCCGGGTCGGGCAAAGTATTATTGGGTTTTTCCATCAGGAATTTCTAAGTAGCAGCAGTCTCGACTTGTACCATGATGGCAATAGGCTCGCCCCCTATTACATGGGACTTAAAACATAACTGGCGACATGTGGGTATACTATTAGGTACGCCTCTGCCTAACCCTTCGGGGATTACAGGCGTGATGTTATGTTATGTGTCACTAAACGAATTTATGAAATATAGCTGGTGCTTCACATCTTAAATACGTATTCTGTTTGTTACTCATCCTCTTTGCCGTTATCTTGCTTATCACTTACTTACAACGATATTTTGGCTTTTTTAAATTAACCACGGTTAATTAGAGGCCAGTTTGGTAGAATTTCAGCGTGGTTACATGTACATCAAAGGGTCGTCTGACGGGGAAGCCTGTACCCCAACAAAGGGATCTTTATAACCTGGATATGCTTCATGCTTCATGAAGGAACTGCAGGGGTTTCATATCTTGCTTTATACAACTCCTAGCGACCCGCCCCGGCTTCTCACGGGTCCAATATATACATATAAACCTTCCTCTTGAATCACTCTGTCTGTTAAAAAAAACCACATCAAAATCTGTTGCGTAGTTTTAAAGATCTAAGCAAACATAGGGACAGACAGGCAGCGGGAAGCGACTTTGTTTTATACTATGTAGTGATAGCAGGCAGAGTTAATTTAGTATTATTAACAAATACTATGAAATTCACCGAGCTACTATAGCTAAGTCCACACAGATCTATTTCCTTTATGCGTGAATTTCAGTCACAGAGAAGAGACAGTATGTAGAATTGTTGCACTTTGATCTTTGTTAGAGGATTCCGTTACGCCACAAAAAGAAAGGGAACGAAAAAGTATTCATTAGACTCGTATAGGACAAAACAAAAAAAATAGTTAAATTCACAATAAAACAAAAATTATATAAAAAAGTAAACATAAGAAAAAGATAAAACAAGTTGGTCCTGTAAAAGGCCAAAAGGTCCCTATCTCAGCATGGTTCTGCACAAAGGCTGACTATCATCTAAGATCCTTGTTGTTTCAACGAACAAAGAACCGTTTGGGATTTAACCATTTTAGACATATTTTTTGTCATTCTAATGGCAGCTCTCTATAGTTTATCATTAAAGTTAAAGTTCTAGTAAGCTACTGAAAGAGCTGATTAAAATTCAATTAGTTTTCAAAAACGAAGTTCTCCAAAACTGAATTAATCTTTTACGCCTCTTATTGATTCAAGCAAGCTCTCCAACTCTCGTGTCAAAACATTTGAGCACTAAATCCCAGGGTTTTTATAATCTGTCCTTCAACCCTCAATCAGTTGACAACTTTTGAAGTTTCGTAAAAGACGTTTTGAGTTGATCGGCCGCAGCGAGGGACCAGACAAGCCAGAGTCAACATACAGGGAATTAGTCCAAATTATGTGCGCCTAGCCTCCCACACCCCTCCTGAAAACGCGGCGAACACCCGCTCACACCCTCCTTCGAATCAATATTTGTTGTCCGTACTCTTCTGCCGTAATACACGCACAATGCTCATACACACCTGTCCACGTCAAAACCAACCATAAACTTACTACTCACAGTTAAAATTCCATCTTCAGCATCTTGTGTACTTATGACTTGTTGAATCTCAAAGCTGTGGACTCATCCCCAGTTGTTGCTTTCTCTTCAAACGCAATGCGGTCTCTTTCCAACGCAGTTTTCCAGTGGGTGCGTGGAGCATCGGTATGTGGATTTGGTTGTACAAATCATACATAATGTACCATTTTCTTATCGGAAAAATGGATTATGGTAACGAGACCTTTAATGGGATGTGTTTTGTCTGAGATAGCTCGGTAGTGAAGTATCTAAACTTGAGTAAGGAAGGCTATAATTGATTTGTTGGTATCCTAAGATTTACAGTTATTTTTGTTCTTATATAAACATAATTGTATACGTTAAATGGTGGCATGATCGCTCACTGAAAATACTGACGTTACAAGGCAGCTGCTACAAAAATTTCGTATTGCCTACAAAATGTAAAATTATGGACATTTTTATACATCCACGAAATATTAATCCACAATAAAATGTGGTAACGCGTCGAATGTTAACAGTAAACATACAAAAGTGGCCCACAAAAGCCGTTTTCGTGTAAGTTACACATCAATTAATATAAAAACTCGCATCTCGACTCTTGTTGAATATTCATAAAGACCCGTTAATTGCACAAGTCGGCAAATACTAGGAGAGAGAGCGACTCCACGGTTCCTGGTAAGGCACGTCTCCCCCCCTTCGTTACCCCTCCCCCTCGTCGCAAAAGGCCAACCCTACGCTCACACGCACAAGCGCACTCACACACACGCAAGGGGCGCGCGCAACCGGGAAAACTACGGCCTTTTACGTACGTATTGTGTACAAGAACGCGATTGTAGTATATTTAAGGAAAATATGATTAATATTCAAGGTTTTTCAGATACTGAAATTGTCATTGACAGGAGATTTCCTTGGAAAATGTTAACTTTCACAAGAATTTCTGATGCATGTGAAAATAATGATTGCTTGTTACGTTGAAACAGTGTAATTTCAGCAAAAAGGTCCAGTCTGTTAAAATATTTAGTGATTATTAATAAACTCAAAGCCTTCATTCTTTTGTTCGACTGAAATGATGTTTAAACAGCTTTCCTTTAGTAACTGTAACCTGTAACTTCCGAAAAACAAATTAAGGTCACGAAACTTTCATTTCCTGGCGCTATTCATCTGTTTCCCCAACATATACTGCGCAGAAAACGCGTGTTGGGTGTGTGCGCATCTATTTACGCGACGAGTAAATATGTACCCTCACCGTTTGTGGAGGCAGCATTAATAATTCAATTGGTTGGCCCGCTCAGGTAGCATTTAAACGATTTTTAACTTGCCGTCAAACGGATTAATCGAAGCCGGAAGACGGAACCTTCGGCTATGTTTGAATTTTATATTTAATTGACTCCGAATACTTTTTAATTATCGTAATTTGATTGTTTTTTTGCACCGTTTTTTACTTGTTCTTGATCTTTCGGATCATTATGGGCTTTTAAGGGATTAACTTACTTAATGGCTGAGGTGAATAATTTGTTGGAATTCTTTTGTTTTTCGTTCTTTTTTCGACTATAAGGCCTTCGAGAAATTTCAACAGTTTGTCTATGGTTCAAGTAATGAGAACTCCTTTCTTGTTTGCTTAACCCATCACATTCTGACACCTCTCCTATTTTGCATACCACAGCCAAACAAAAACGTGGTGGAGTGTCAGGATAATATAGTTGGTCGTGCTAACAGCTCGATCGGGGTCGTGTCGTACAAACAGCCGGACAAACGCCGGCCGTGGCTTGATTTCTTTGCCAAACACTAATATTTGAAAACCAAGCGAGTTGCGATTACACTGTGATCTTCATGGGAGGATTGCGCATGTGCGATGCTCGGAGATAGGTAGGTATCTAGGATAGAGGACTTTGATGCTGGTTGTGTTTTACTATGTGTTATTATTTAGTTTGAGTACCTATAAATAGGCCTACTTGTTGAATTATGAGGCTGAATATTCCTTACCAAGAAATTCTTGTTTGTTTGTTAAATTAACAGAAGACATTGTAGTGTAGTCCACTACAATGTGTCAATCTTAAAAAATCTTTAACTACGTAAGTTCTTAATTTACAAAAACTTTGTATTAAAACATCTATAGCCTTTATAGACTGTGTTTAGGACTCTGTTTTCAAAGAATTATGATGAATGAAGTGAAAAGATGCAGCAACTAGAAGGTTTCAAGGAAATCAATGCTACGGAGATGTTGCTAGAGTGTATTGGGAGCTAGGTATCTACCTAGCTATATATTGTAGATACGTACTTCATGCCAAAGAACTGGTAGGTATCTTGAAGAGTTCCTTTCGTTTCATGTGAGTTCAGGCATTTTTGTGTCCGTACGGAAAGTCAGAAGCTTGGCACTACTAAAACGTACTGGACTGCCCCTTGGTAAGAGTGGTTGTCTTACCAGTCAAGCCAAAGGTAAGACTGGTTGTTTAGGTACCAAGATGAATAGAGATGTGCGGTACTACTGGAATGTGAACGTCAGACCATCGCTCCATGTAAAATAATGATATTTATCAACATCCGATAAGACAAAATATGACGATGAAGCATTTATGTATCCCTCAACTTTTGTTGAACCATCAGTCAGATATTTCCCACTGCCGGCGGCACTAGTTTCTGAAAAATTTCAAACATATTAATTGTTAAGAGCGTTTGCGACTTACGGCATTTCATACAAACTATCAAGTCCTTTTTTTTTAGAAATGCCTGAACCGATTTTAATGAAACTTTACACACATAAGCATGTATCCTACATAGTTCTAAAAAGTTAGCAGAGACTTTCGAAAAATATTGTTACCGCTAAATTAGACCGATTTTAGATATAAAATTTCCAATTATATTAATTTCTTAAAAAGACATTTCAAAAATGTTCTCTAATAACTTTTTAGACTTACGTATCCTGCTTCTGTCATTTCGAAAAAAAACGACTTAAAAGTTTGTATGAAATGCCGTAAGTCGTAAACGCTCTTAAGGCAAAAACATCATTCTTTCTTCTAGAACTTTCCAATATTCGTATAAATATGCATCGTGCGTTATTTTACTCACCCAAGGTACATTTTCATACGATATCATCCGTGGACATGAAAGCATATGTGCAAACATGGAGTGTTCTTCAGCACTTCGGTAGTAAATTGGATCTATTGTTTACGGGATGAAATTATTATTATTTCAGGTGCACGGATAATTATTAATAAAATATGGAGATAACCTAAAACAGCAGGTGATAAAAGATGAAACAATGGGGACATCTTGCATGTCATTTGTTTATTCCATTTGTGAATTGTTGCGTGAAATTCTTACATGATCGTTGCATGGCTTAAAAGCCGTCAAATGTTATTTTTTTATTTTCTCGTTAATCTTGTAGAATCTTAGTAAATAGTAGGTTGGTGCTTTCTCGAGTTCCATTTTCGATGCCATCTAGTAAATGATAAAACAGTTCTAAACCACTGAAAACATGCATAATAATCAGCCTATAATGTTCCCACTGCTGGCTTAGTGCGGGTTGGTAGATGTCATATGTCTTCGAATTTTTGGTTCTAGGACATACAGGTTTTCTCACGATGTTTTCCTTCACGGTTTTGTTCGTAAGTCTGGACCACCGCTGCTCTTTTGAAATCATGCATGGGTAGAAGAAAATGGCCGTTAAAAGATATGGAGATATAACATGATTGGAGTTTCAATTGTATACTTCTGAGCGGTTAAGTTTCTACCATGAAACGCTTCTTAATTATAAGAATTCTGTATTTACCGTCGCACAGTCGACCATTCTGCAAAAATACCAAGAGTTCATCTTTTTCTATCGGAAAAGATGTTTGTATTTTTATTCATGTCATTGTAATTAATTTAATTTTTAATGTAGATCCCAAATTACCTTATTTTTATTTAATTTTTAATTCTTATTATGGACATTTTATTTTATTTGACATGAATCATTATAGTATCAATTTAATTTTCATATATCATTTGGATGGTAAATTTAGTTATAATAGTAGTGTGTGGTGTGTAATTATGTGTCTCTGATTTTAATTAATTAATTAATTACTAACATTATTTTTAAGTGCACCTACTAAAAAAATTATGGATCATTCATTGTTTCTGAAATAAATAAATTGAATTATCGTCACAAAAAGCAAAACTAAGATGACGCGCGAAGCGTTGTTCTAAGAAAACTCAACCACCCAATCTCATGCTAAACTACTCGTACTTGAGTCATAATCGCAATTAAAACAGTCGTATATAATTATTATGACGCGCAGTTCTAAGCCGTGTGTGGACTGGGATAGTCAAAGTTGAGTTGAGCGCCCCCTGCATCTTTGTTGAAATATTTGCAGTGTAAGCGGGGAACTCTGTGTTAGGGTACGGCCACATGATACGGTTTTGAGGAACTGTGTTCTATTAGTTGTATCATGAAACTTTGGCTAGACCACCCTAATTCCTTTGAATTTTATTTTAAGCACTGTTTTAAGTTTTCACGGGTTACAGCTAAACTTATACTGTCATTTACGGGATATCTTCTGTATATTCCGTGTGTTTTCCGTTTCCGTTGTTTTTCCGTGTATTTTTAAAAACCAAGTAAAAGTAGCTAGAGCTGCGCAAGAGACGTATTTATTGCTAGAAAATAACATGATATAAATTACTGGCTCAGTATTAGTACTGCCAAATAGGTGTAAGAACACGAAAACTACTAAAAGCTGTGAGTAAATTGGACACAGAAAACGCAAGACCTAAAAATATAACGGCCACCTGCAATGAAGGCTACCGGCCTACAATAGGGAAGCACTGGGTGGATGCGTACGGAGTGAAGAGGAGAAAATGGGAAGCCGTCTCTTAAAAGGCAGGAATATAAATCTGATTTAAATGATAAAAATTCTCGTGTCGAATTGGTGAAAAACCCACAAGTGCAACTAATCGAAAGAGTACGATGTTGTTACTGGGCTGCCCACTTAGAATGTAAAATGGGTACCCCATCAAGATTAACCAATCGTTCCACTTCACACTTCGCGAGATATGCACGCACCCTTATTCATATACCAATGCGATGTAGGTGCCAGCTGATTGTTGGCTCAGTAAATTTGTTCTCGTCTCACCCCGCCTGGATTAGCCTGTTTTTCTACTAAACATAACAGTTTTATCTTGGGGAATGTTAATTGTACATGTTTGTCTTGCGAAACTGACGCAATGACGCACTGTGCAGTGCTGATGCGTTTGTGTTTGCGCTGGTAATTATTGTTGGGTGACTGGTGACTGTGATGCATATAGATCTGCTTATAGAGTCAGATTCGTAGCTTGCGAAATTTATTTTCATTTGACACAGGTAGATATGACCTGCGTTGGGAGACTCGCGACTTAGGATAGTTTTTATTCCTGCAGTTTTACTGTGGTCGGTGTGGTGTGTCGTGGTTTACCCATGAGATAATTTCTGCCAAGCCGCAGGAAAAAGGCTACCTTGGTTGGACTGCGTCGTTGGTGCGGTTCGATTCTCAGGTCGGGAGAAGTGTTATTGGGTTATTTCATCATGAATTTCTCAGTAGCAGCCAGGGAGTCTGGATTTGTGCCTGGTTGATGGCAATAGGCTCGCCCCCTATTACATGGAACTTAAACATAACTGGTGAAATGTAGGTACAGTTACGAGCACCAATATGTAAACACTTAACAACTTTTAAAAGTGTTGTTACGAACATAGTATTCTGGAACTCATATTTTTATAAAAAAAGATCCTATCTCCAAGTTACAGTCGTTATTTCTCTCGAAAATTGCTTTTAAATTTAGGAAAGTGTATACATATTAGTGCTCGTGACTGTACACCTCTGCCTAACCCTTTGGGGATTACAGGCGTGATGTTATGTTATAAAATGACATAATGCTAGGGAAGAAAGATGTTGGTAGAGAGGTTTAGCAGCTAAATACATCAGTCAGCGAAAGAATGTTCGAAAACGAATGCTTTATTTAAATTAACCCAAAGTTCTTTAGAGAGTGGTTATCTTTGTTTAATGTGAGCTGATGGCTGGTAAAAAGAAAACCTACGAGTAAGCGTACTTCTCGGTAAAAGTCATAATTATGTGCTTAGGTATAGTTTATTCATCTCCTATATCTCATGTTTAATTATAGTCTATTCCCATCTCAGTTTATAACCAATAAAAACATAAACTTACACACCCAATAAAGCTTAACAAACTAAGCAAGTTAAAACGGTAGTAATAAAATAATAATTTAAAATTCCAGTGTGTGTAACCTCGATAAAGACAAGATGGCGTCGCGGTTATCGCCGCCATATTGTTTGCTGAGCGGCCGGCGCGCGCTGCGCAAGAGTTTGCTCTCTGGAGACCTGTTTTACAAAGACCTTTATAATAAATTATTCTAGAATTTTAATGAGGACACTGGGAGTATTTTATTTGCGGTTTTTTGTATGTTTATTTAAAGCTTCGTGTTTGCAGGGTCGGTGTGGAGGTGACTCTGAAGGCGTTATGTTTGAAAATAAATATCTCGGATGGGTGCTACCTACTTTGAATTTTGATTATCTACGACTTTGCACCTACTTTTTGGAGGAAAATACTGAATAAAACTTTTTGGATATTAAAATGAGACTATAAATACTGTAGATAAAAGAATATTTTGAGCTGTATGCGCAAGATTTAGTAGGTAGATATGTCTAAGGAGTTACACTGAAATGTTGGATGATTACATTAAGTCGAGTGTGATATAGATAAGACATTGCAAAATGATCTTTGCCTGACAACAGTGTTATAAATCCCCTTATCCATACCATATTTACCAGTGACGAAGGTACCATACAACTCGATTCCTACCGGCTTCCCTTTGAAAACGCGCAATCAGTATTTCATAGACAAATTATAAAATCACATTGAAGACATATACATATTCCGGCTTACCTCTTAAAAAAATTAACCCTTCGCGACTGATATTTACTCCACATTTCTTTCACCATTAGATATCAACATTACTCAACTTAACCCCCAACCAATTCAGCTTACTCCACATTTCCACCACGAGGTGCCAAATTACACAACTAGGTAAACCCCCAATTTAAAAGATAATTTGCTTAAAAGTTACAAAGCAAACGAAGTTTTCTCTGTCGCATAAGGCCAAGGGAGCTTTGTATTGGGCCCAGCTAAATATGTGCTCTACACACAAACACACAAACACACACAATATGTACACAGTACACACACCGCTTGCACGGAAAATATTTGGTAACACAGCCAATGTAATCTGAGGAGGTTTACCTTGATAAATTAAATATACCTAGAGATAATGCCGATTGTCGCGGACCTATTAGAGTTTGAATTTTGTTTTCTTTGCAAATCTTTTAAATATTTGGGTAGGATCGAGATCTAAGTCAGTAGAGTACGTGACTGTGTACTTATCTTCCGAGTATATTTTTTTTGCGTTTAATTTAAATAGATATATACAGGGTGTAACAGAAAGGGTATAGTCACATGAAAGGATATGCCGAAGACCATCAAACTGAACAACTTCCTGCATGGGTCCAATATCGTAAATGCGAAAAAATTATCAGCTTTTCCATACATTTGGGTCGAGTACGTGTTGTAATTTAGTATGGGACAGCTGATAATTTTTTCGCATTTACGATATTGGACCCATGCAGGAAGTTGTTCAGTTTGATGGTCTGCAGGAAATCCTTTCATATGACTACCCTTTCTGTTACACCATGTATTGATATTTATTTGAGTTTTTTTTTTGTTCTGAATTTTCATCTGCCTGGCCTTTTCTTCAAACTATGTTGGGGTCGGCTTCCAGTCGAACGGGACAGCTGAATATCAGTATTTTGACAGTGACTGCCTGTCTGCCCTTCACAACCCAGTAACTCGGTGATACGATATCTCTTGGTAAGACTGGTTCAGACTGGTTCTTTGTTCAGAATGATAATGAAAATCATTGCACTAATGTCCTCATATTTATAGGTCATATCAGTGTCCTGTAATAGATATCAAAATGGCAATCACGGTGAGTTTCTTACCTCAAGTGGCTATATCAGAAAAATATGTGATGTTGAAATATTTTCTGTTGCAATTTTCATTTCGTCGATAAACCTACACTGATGAATGATCACTTATCAAGTTCAAGAGGGGTTTGTAACCCACCAAGCTTGATAATCTGGTACCTTACATCTTTCAAGCAAAAAACAAATTAGACAGTCCCAAAAAGATGTCTTAACGAGCCTTCTTCGCCTGCACATTCCAAATAAACTTAAACCAATTTATTTCAGAGGTGTAAACTTGTAGAAAACACATCAAAATATTGACAGTGTAAATGTAAACCGTTTGACCTTGACCGTGACCTTGGAAAGCGGGTTCACCCGCGGACGATAACTAGAGTTAATATTGGCACCGTACACTGAACTGTTTGTCAAACGCTCTACTCTATCAATATATAAACATAATATTTATATATGAAGCGCTTTTCATTCGCTTACTATGAGCACTTGTGTAATTTGTCTCTGAAACTGATAATCTGTGTGTCTATGTACATTTGTGACGTCATTTGGTTTGTTTGTTGCTGGATTTTGGTTTTATTGGGGGTAAGGTAATGAGGTGCTTTAGCTTTCCCTACGTTATTTTTGAGTCCTGCGAAGGAATTTAACAAAGTTTCATCTCGTTTCGATAAGGAATTTTTCGGTCAACGGATATCTGAAAATATGAATACAATGTCTTAGCCAATGTTCATGCATTGTCTTGACATTCATGTCTTTTTTATTTTCAATTACTGTTGTTGCAAATAAAATTATAACAAATAGGGTGTAGTTTCTTTTTAGTCCGACAGTCTGACAACCAGTCTTACCAAGGAGTGTTATTATATTGCCCAGTTAATGGCTTGTGCAGGTCAGATAAGCAGTCATCCCAGTCAAGATACTGATATACAGCTGCTTACGTTTAGGCGGTTGAAAAAGAAAGCTCTTTTAAGGTAGATGTGAACTAATAACCCTATAGTTGTGTAGTATGTTACGAATATTTCCCAAAAGATGACATGTCCACTATACATATCATCAGCATCATTCTCCTGTCCTTATCACAATTTATTTCGGGTCGGCGCAGCATGTCTTCTTCTTCCATACTTCTCTATTACTCGTCATCTCAGCAGTCACCTTTCTAGCCATATCATCCATGCATTGTTTTTGTCCTCTCCACTATACGTACAAATAAATATAAGAAAAATATGTTTTACCTACCTGACATTCATTGTCTCCTGGTCAAATAATTAAAAATGAATAAATCGTAAAATGCTCTTGTGATATCAGTTATTTACGTACTCAAGTATGTTGATATTTTCATGACATTGTGTAGTGTAAAGTTCGATGAACGATTTCGTTGTCCTTTTGTCCGGGTTTTAATTTATACGCAGACTGTTTATTGCAAGGCTGCTCAACTTATTTTGAAGGTAGGCCAAAATTTTGATTTGTCTCAACCGACGGGTCATCTAGTTAAAAAAAACTTCACTATTTAAAAAAAAAAATCTGATGACTGCTGTGGCTGTTGAGTCATCTGCCTAGCCTATTCCCAACTGTGTTGGGGTCGGCTTCCAGTCTAACCGGATGCAACTAAATACCAGTATTTTACATCTTACCTCCACAACCCAGTTGTAAGATTGTTTATCAGACTTTTTGGGCCACCTGACTACCTGTAACGACTGTCAAAGACCTACAAATGACAGCCGGGACCAACGGCTTAACGTGCTTTCTGAGTCACGGAGGAAACTCGGAATGCAATGGGTGACCTCACCCATTCACAGAACAACCTAGGCAAGCATGGCTTTTTTTATTGTTCGCGGCCGTAAAAAATATGACTTTACGGAGTTATAGTCATTGAACTCAACAATACAACCCTCTAAGTTCTTATAATCCCATTGATTTACTATTTCATGGAAAGACATTCAATGGGATTATATGAACTCATTGGGTTGTATTGATGATTTTAATGATTATAATTCTATAACTACTTTCGTGTTACGGTCGCGAATCATATTTTGTTTCACATATAGTCTGAAACTGACCTGCAAATTGCAAAAAACCCAAGAAAATTTGAATGAATTTCGCGGGTTACCCAGACGCATACACCTTACTAAAAAGAAATGTTTCTGGTTAGAAATCCTAAAATCTGTTTTCAAAAGACTGTCGTCAGTAGACCACTGTTGGCGGGCCGATTAAAATGCGTTGGCGGGCCAAATTGTGGTCCACGGTCCTGGGGTTGAGCAGCCTTGGTTTATTGTATTGAACTTAATTGCAGATGTTTTTCGAATATTTAGGAGCTATTGTTTCGTATATATATAGGTATGTTTATAATTGTAGTTTCGCTGTGATTCATGCAATGTAAATATTTTTACATTTATGATAGAATGTGAAAATAAATATGGAGTGAGTGATGAATATAAATGTTGATGGATGAAGACTAAGGAAACGATGGATGGATTGTGTGAGGAATTATATGAAAGGAGAAGGAGTAAATGAAAGCGTGACGGATGACAGAGAAGAATGGAAGAAAAAAAAATGGGTTGCGCTGAACCCAAGTAACATGGGACAGGGGTAGGAAGATGGTGAACTTCACATGACACCTGCGTTCTTAGTAAAAAGTTATAAAATTGTATCGAAAAAGCGCTTTGGTTCCGGATTTTAACCACACGCTACAAGATTATTGAACAATTTTAGTGAAAATAAACCTTTATTTAATAGATAGGCAACACTCCTTTCTTTAATAACGTGTTCTATACAATTAATGAGTTTTTGACTTATAAACCCATTTGTAATGGTTAAGTAGCTTTTGTTCCCATTTTTTATATTTTTTTTTGATTTGTTATTTTTTTTTCTAATTTTGTTACATTTTTGTTAAATTTTTAACTAGTACTAGGTACCTAAACTAAGAGTACATTGTGTTAGGTATTTTAATTTTAAGTTTGCATGCTGAAGGAAGTCAGCGAAATGTGTGAAACCTTTTATTTTATAAGACCATCATGTACCATATTTCATGCAAAATAAAGAATCTTGAATCTTGAATCTTAATTTATATTTACCGTAATATTTACTGGTACAATTTTGATAAAACAGAAACAATGACGAAATTAAACAAACTCGTAGCACTCATTGCTACGAGGCTACGACCGTAGCAACGATTGTTAGTCTTGTAGCTGTTCTAAAACCACGTATTTGGTTTTTGTGATACGTTCTTGCGTTATAGGTATATGTGTGTGGTTGATGTCATGGCACTTCGTAGTCGATCCTACTAATATTATAAATGCGAAAGTTTGTAAGGATGGATGGATGTTTGTTACTCTTTCACGCTAAAACTACTGAACGGATTTGGATGAAATTTTTCACACACATAGTTTATAACCTGGATTAAGACATAGGATACCTTTTATCCCGGTAGTATGATCCTGTGGGACAATTATCGAACCTTCCGTACGGGAAGCCGCGGGGTCAAGCTAGTAATAGAATTTATCTATTGTTAAAGATGGAAAAAATACTTTGATTATATTACTTAATAACACAACATCTCGCCAGTTTTTTCCTGAAAGGTCAGGCAGTGGTATAGCTACATCTATTTCACCAACAATTCGCCAGTGCTGTTTAACTGCCACGTTATAGGGGCCAGCCTATAGCCATCAACGCATAAATATGGCCTCCGGATTGCTACTGAGAAATTCTGAACCCAGGACCTCTTGCTCAGCAGCACTGTGGTTGCAACCACTAGATCTGCGAAGCAATTTACTTGAATGGGTTATTAAATATTGTAGTCTTCTTTAGTTTAGTACTGCGTCGTTAAGTCTAATAGTCGATCATGAGGTCTGGCGTTTGATTCCCAGGTCGGGCAAAGTGTTATTGGGTTTTATCAGAGATTTCTAAGTAGCAGCCACGGTGTCTGGTATTGTGCCCCGTTGATGGCAATAGGATCACCCCTTATTACATAACTGGTAAAATGTTGGTGTACTACTAGGGACACCTCTACCGAACCGTTCGGTGATTACAGGCGTGATGTTGTATTTAGATCAGTTCTTGACTATCGTCTGTTAAAATGTTTCCGAGCTAGCGTTCTGCCCGAGGTCCGTTTCACAGACGTTATAGCATCTCCTACGCCACTCGGGTGTTAATGAGATGAGCGGCGGGTAGTGGCGGGTCCAGACTGCACAAATTATCGGCCACGCTGTAATGTGACCCTCTTGTACCCTTTTACGTGCTATGCTTCGTTTAATAGTGATAGTTTTTGAGAGAGTAGAATGGTGCCATGGATAGTAGTTTGGGCAATGCATTTTGAATGGTGTTTTGAGAACTAATTATTGTTTGAATTCACGAGGGTAACATTCAATAATAGTGTTATTTATAGTGTTCTTTATTTTCTATAATTTTTCGTGTTGTGCATAGCAGCATTAGATGTCAAAGAATAGAACAACGCAATATTTTTTTTTTTCTTTTCTTCCTGCTAAGGTGGTTGGAACAAGGCTGCCAATTATAATGATGATAATGATGAAGATCTTAAACGTCATCAGTCCATTATTGCTTCACAAATCACAACATTGACGAACCCGTCGCATCGCAAACGAAACTCCAACCAAACTTGTGCCAGTCACTAGCCCAATAACACCACGTAAACGCAGCACCATCCCAAAAGCGCAAGTCCGGTTGTTTGCAGTAACAATTCTGACCCGTACAGATTCGTATAGCTAACGCGTATTTATTTAGCGATACACATGTAATTGATGGCTTCGGCCGAATGTCGTGCGGCCATGTTAATTTACTATACTTTACACGTGAGCCGTGTAACGTTGGACGATAATATCCTGTTCTTGTTGTTGGTGTCACTCAACTTGTGGACGCAGATCGGTCATGGTGTTGTCTGAAAGAGGCTTTTAGATCTTGTTTCTTTTCGTGTGGTTAGTGCCTAACCTGGCTCAATAAATAATAACAGCCGCTTGGGATCGATCTTAGGGTTAAGGCGCGCTTGCCTAGGTTGATCCGTGGATGGGTGACCGCCCATTACATACCGGGCATGGGTGTTTGTGTATGTGTGTTTAAATGTTTGTAAACGCACCCACGATACAGGACAAATTCCTTGTATGGGGCAATTTTTTGAAAAAAAATATCGAGTTTCCTCCGTGCCTCGGAAAGCACGTTAAGCCGTTGATCCCGGCTGTCATTTGTAGATCTTTGACAGTCGTTACAGGTGGCCCGAAAGTCTGACAACCAGTCTTACCAATGGGTATCGTATTATTGTGGAGGTCAGATAGGCAGTCGCTCCATGTAAAATACTGGTATTCAGCTGCACCCGGTTAGACTGGAAGCCGACCCCAACATAGTTGGGAAAAGGCTAGGCAGATGATGAGTGCCTAAACTGGTGTCAGAGTTTTTATGACGCCCATGGCTCTCTGACTTGGCTTTACATGCCGTCGAGAAATATCTCCAAAACCCTGCTGGTTTGGGTTCCTCACGATGTTTTTCTTCACCGAAGAAAGTGATAATTATACAATACGCGCATGCATCCGAAAAATCAATGGTGCGTGTCTTGGGTTTGAACTCGAGACCTATGACTTGGCAATCCGACGGTCACACCACTTAGCTATAATCACCATGGTTTTTGGATGATTATCATAGACGTCTCGCTGGTCTATTCTTTAGTGATTGCGAGCGCTACTGAGCACGTGGTCTTGGGTTAGATTCCCAGGTTGAGCAAAATGTAATGGGTTTTTTTAATTAGGGATGTACAGTAACGTTCGGAGTCTGAATTATTGCTTGGTGTATGGTAGTATAGTAGGTAATAGAAAAGTATGGAAGAATAAGACATGCTGCGCCGACCCCAAATAAATTGGAATAAGGGCAAGAGAATCATGATGTTGATAGTAATAGGATCGCGCCGTATTAAAATGGTGGACCTAAACAAAGTCGTGCTTATATGTCGTATTACATCAAGTCTCATGAAGTATGTTAGGTACTGAAATAACTCCGCGTTTTATTATGACTCCGCAGAATTGTATCTATTTACTATTTGGCATTGCGACATTCGCCCGTCCGCCTTTAAGTAAGGGTGTGAAATGTACTTTACGACCTATTCTCATACCTACCAAATTTACATAAAAATAAGAATAGCCGAACTTAAGTGGCAGTGGGCAGGGCACATTGCTCGCAGAACGGATGGCCGACGGGGCCGGAAAGTTCTGCAGCGGCGACCGCCAACTGGAAGACGTTGCGTTGGAAGGCCGCCCACTAGGTGGACCGATGACCTGGTAAAGGTTGCAGGGATCCGCTGGATGCGAGACGCACGGGACCGGTCAATGTGGCGACACTTGGGGGAGGCCTATGTCCAGCAGTGGACGTCTTTCGGCTGAAATGATGATGATGATGATGATGATTCATAAAAATTGGTCGAGCTGTTCCGGAGACTGTGACACGATTTTTTATAAATAAGATTTTAAAATAAAACATGCTACTTCAGCGCAACAAAATCAAATCTAAATGAAATTAAACAAACGAGACGTTTATAAAAATCTGTTCCAAAATTCATATCACTTAAATTATGTGATTGAATTCAACTAGTTTCGCATTTTTTGCCAGCCTGTATGTAAGATGTACGGATGACGCCTTGGGCATATAACCTTTCTGTACCTACCTACACTATACTGAACCCGGATGTAAATAGGGTTCACATACCTATAGAGCTTTGGAAAGAGGTGGTTACAGACAGAGGCGGAGACTTCGATCTACAAAGCCAAAAGTAGTCAAATAGTAGTGTTTAAATTTTGGTGTGTACATTCTATTCTATACTATTTTATAGGGTGACTGGTAATTAGTGACCGATACTTAAACACGTGATTGTACTCAAGATAACAAACAACTTTCCCAAAGTAACATTTCAGAATAGCGTCATGCGGCTAACAGCTGATAGGTCACAGGCGCGCGCGCGCGAATTTCATACGGCCCGCTGTTGTGTTATTATGATAAAATTGAGGGAGCATTAAAAAAAAAGGCGTACAATCACGGGTTTAAGTATCGGTCACGAATTACCAGACACCTTATATACTTATAATTCCATGTGTCAAATTTCGAGCCGAGTTTTTCTATGGTTCTTTCTCTTGTTGAAAAATATAAGTCTTACATCTCTGTAAGAGATGTTACTTATATTTTTCTAATATTTCATTAATATAGGAAAATCTGACAACCAGTCTCCCCAAGCAGTATCGTATTACCTAGTTACTGGGATGTGGAGGTCAGATAGGCAGTCGCTCCATGTAAAATACTGGTATTCAGCTGCATCTGGTTAGACTGAAAACCGACCCCAACATGGTTTGGAAAAAAGGCTAGGCAGATTGATTGATTTCTTCAATACATACAGGCATAAAAGATTTAGATTGATACGTTAAGGCGCTCCCACACCAGGAGCATTCGCCTGTAACAATCGAAGATTCGATTTTTTACAGAAACAAGTGAATCAGAACTGTTACATTACAGGTGAATGCTCGCGTCGAGGTAGCACCGTAAGTCGTTAATCATTTCATAAATACATATCCTCATTTAGGTAATTACCGTAGATACGCCTTCAATCGATCAATCAAACATTCTACCTACCAAAAATAAGACGTAAGATCGCAGATAAAAGGATTATTACAGCATTTCACCACTATGCACACGAAAACTTGAAGCATTTACAAGAAAAATGACAGATAAACACTAAACTAAGTATAAACATCTATATGTGTGCAAGTACTAAACGTTGAAAAACATTGAAAATCAATTCATTTTGTACTAAATAGCTGGGACAATATGAAAATTGTAACCAAGAGTCGTGTTAGCCAATAAGCAAGATCAAATATACTGTGAACGTGCGACTTCCAATAATTATGTTTGCAGAAATCGTTAGAGCCGCCGCGGACGGCCATCTTGGACGATTCACGGACAAAACGCTGTGGAAAATCACAGACAAATCAAATACGTAATATGTACAACTAGGTTGTACCCGCGACTTTGACTAAAACCCTCTTAAACTGAGTTGAGAAATGGGTTTCTCATGTTTTTGTGTCAATGCTGCTATGCTGTTTTGGAGTACTGTGGTGTATATTTAGTATTTACATACAAATGTCCATCTGAGAAAGACTAGGTGTGGCCTTATTGAAATCACCCTTCCATAGGTGTTCTAGCAAAGAAGACAAATCAGCAAGTTTGACATCGACTGCTATTCGTCGCAGCAGTCAATTTCAGTTTTGAGTCAAATGAATATTAAAAACTTTTCGTTAGCACCTTTCCAAAATCTTGTTTCAAATTTTCAATGATTAGGCTTATATTGTGCGTTCTGTGACAATCACTGATCATTCTCGTACGTATCCGAATGTTGTGTCTTTACTCTTCGGTGGGTTAATGTCTTTTCATTCTTATTAACACGCTTTTTATTAACTTCACCTGTAACTATGTAAATTTGACCCACTTCCCGGTTTCCGATTGAGCTGGAATTTACCATACAAGTTTAGTTTGAAGTGACGTCATTCTAAATCCAATATGGCGGACTCCCAAAGATGGCGGACTAGTTATTTTTTATGCATTCCCATGATATGGGTATAAAATGAAAGGGTTTTCTGAGAAGAATACGAGAAAGCGTGTTTTTTTTTTAAATTATGATTTTATTACCTCTGGTTTTGCAGTACAGTGACCTTATTCTCGTTGCCATAAGATTTATGTCACAGGTAAAATGAATGTGAAGGGACTGTAGTCAGTTCTGTTTGCTAGTCAATCAGTCAGTCACGGTATTATAAGTAAAGACAGTTTTTCTAAACGAGTGCTGAAATGAAAACTACAAACAAAATAATTTAAATAAATAGCTGAAACACGGAATGCTTCAATATAGTGTGTGTGCATTCCACTTTGCGTCGTTTTTATTATTTGATGATTTTACCTATTGACTCGTGACAAATAGTGAAAAGCTGTCGTTGTTTGTCATTTTGTACAAATAGGCAACATTGTGAGTCATAAGGCGTCCTCATTAGATTCCAATCAAGTCCTTAGAATATTGTATTGTATAACGGGCTGGTGCGAACACTTCCACGTCAAAGCTCGTATTTTTTTTTAATCCCTAGAATTACAACCATTTCATGGTATTCTAACTATAGCGAAAATTACTCTGACTGTAGTTCTGTGTGAAGGCCATATCTGTCCAAATGTTACCTTACGGATGATCGGACCTAGATGAAAACTGACATACAAGTACGAGTATATCGTGATGTCTGCTCAAAATAAAAATTCCCGACCAAAAATCAATTTACCGTTTCTAAAATCGGTAGTGTGTCCCCATGAGATGAATGCTGAAGTCCACCCTGGCAAATATAAGTTAGCTACCTAAATATGTGCATCTGTATAACTGTCAAATTTTCTAAATCAACCTTGAACCTAATGCTTTAGCGAGCTTTAGTAGATGATGTGCTGGCGTCTGTACTTAAAGTTACGACAATTCACGATTTAAAAAAAATCCAATTCGTTTAGTTTACGTCTAAACTTACTTTAAGATTGGACTTATTTATTATACAACATTATTTTTAGTAAATGCGAAACCTGAATATAGTTTGTTCAGAATAAGTAACTGAATCGATTCCAATTATTTTTAAACCATGTTATGTTTTTAATATTTTATACGCAAACCCTGCGTAGGGAACAGCTGTTTTTGACATGGAAAGAAAAATTCCAGTGCGAGCAGGGTTTGAACCTGTGACCTTCCGATTCAGTACACCGGATATCTTAACCAACTAGACCATCGCACCCCGCTCACAGATCCCGAAACCCTGCTCGCACTGGAATTTTTCTTTCCATGTCAAAAACAGCATGTTATGTTTTGTCCCAAAAATATTAAAAAAAAGTTACAAGTTGGACACCGAGCGACATTAAGTACCTATCGCAATAATTTAGGTACCTACTGCCAAATTATTATTATCAATGAGCTCAAGACGACGCTCGAGGTGCGCGCGCGGGTCGCTGCGTGGTAACCACGTTTTTGCGCGGACAACCAGGTAACAGAACAAGCTTATAACTTTGTGATTTTTCATGATACAGTTTTGAAATTTTGTACATAGATTCTTTACATAAAAATACTAGACACGTGTTTCACGTTTCGCATATTATACTAAAACAAAGGTTGTATATTCCTTCCTAAATTCACGAACACATAGTCTGAACATGTAATTTTTTTGTAGTTCTGTATTCTTAAAAGTAATAGTGAAAGCAGGTTTCACACTTATCTCACGTTGTAGGAGGCGTGGTGTAGATAAATATTATAAAGCTAATAATAAATTGTACATTATAACTATGCACGATCTACACGATCTAAGATAGGCTAATACCTACTTTGCCAAACAGAAATGCGACAGATGAATTAAACTGAATTACGTTACTACAAAGGTTTCTTCTACATAACATCACACTTGTAATCCCAGAAGAACTAGGCAGAGGTGTACCTAATAGTACACCCACATTTCGACAGTTATGTTGAAGTCCCATGTAATAAGGGGCGAGCCTATCGCGATCGCCATCATCCGGGCATAAATTCAGACTCCGTGAATGCTACTGAGAAATTCCTGATGGTAAAATCCAATAACGCTTTTCCCGACTCGGAAATCGAACCCAGAACCTAATGCTCAGCAGTCGCGCTTGCGACCACTAGACAGTTATTCTTATTTTAGACTATATTAACCGTTTTTAAGAGGCTCAACGCTATGGTTGCCTAAGGATGGATGGTGCCGCCAAGCCCGGCCTAGAAAGATGTGGCGAGATGACCTGGACGTGCATCACAAAGGCTGGTTCGAAGTGGTGCAGGAAAATCGTTCCTGGAACTATATGGAGGAGTCCTTTGACCAGAAGTGGGAAATAAAAAAGATCCGTTTTAGACTCAAGATTTGCTATTTTTAGGGTCTTAAATAGATTCTGGTTACCAAGATATTTAGTCTCCCTCATTGTAACCTAAACAGATTTCTATTTTTTCTTTTTAATTTCTTCATTAGGAATCACACACAAAATGATCGATCAATTAGTGAAATAATGTCTTCTTTGTTTGATATACGCCAATCAAACTCATTCAGTCAACGCTATGACAATAGTACTGCAAACAGTAAATATTTGTACCAACTAATATTATCATACCGTTACTGTATTCGCTTTAATTGTCTGTGCTCAATTCTGGCAACATTATAAATTAATTTGTCTTTAGACTAAGGAATTATTTCGCCTGTCAACATTGAGTTCTCGTTTATTGATGTAAATATTTAATATTTGATCCGTGTAATGTCTCATTATTAGGAATATTTTGTGTAGTCGAGTTTTTAGAATTTGACTGATAAGTTTTGGCAAATATTTGTGGGACTAAAATAGTTTTATGACAGTATGTTTTTCGCGGGGTATATAGATGTTGTTCTAGGAACGTAAGCCATACCTGTGGAACTCAACGTATTTTTTTTTTTCGTAAATTACGTCAGGGTCTGCAACCGAGCATAGGCCTCATGTAGTCCTGACAAGGGATACTAAACAAGGACAGGGGCTGCCTTCAAGCGGCTCTTGCCCAACCTGAGGGGTCCAAACGCCTCCTGCCGGAGGCTATACGCGGGGGTCGTGCGGTCCATGGCCCTTTACGGGGCCCCGGTGTGGGCGCGTTCTTTAAGGCGGCAAGCCGCCCACTACCTGAACGCGCCCCAAAAGGTGATAGCCATAAGGCTAATCCGGGGGTACCGCACGATCTCCGGCGAGGCGGCTAGCCTCCTTGCCGGATTGCCGCCATGGGATCTGGAGGCGATAGTCCTCGCGCGCCTGCATGAATGGCGCGCGGAGGCACTACGTCGGGGGGAAACTCCGCTGCCGCGGCAAATTGCCGCTCAGCGGACAGACCTCCGGCGTGATATCATGGCAACATGGAGAGAGCGACTGTTGCAACCCCGTGCAGGGCACGCTACCATAGTGGCGATAAGTCCCCTCTTTGAGGAGTGGCTAGAGAGGCGCCACGGCGCCCTCACCTACCGCCTGACGCAGATCCTCACCGGACACGGTTGTTTCGGGAGGTTCTTGCACCGAATCGGGCGGGAGGAAACGCCCGGGTGTTTCCACTGCGAGGATCGTCCGGAGGACACGGTGGAGCACACCGTAGAGGTCTGCCCCGCTTGGGCGGAGCACCGCCGTGTCCTTGTAGCGGCGATTGGCGGCGGCGATCTCTCGCGTCCGGCCCTGGTTCAAGCCATGGTCCGGAGCGAGAGGGAATGGGAAGCCGTCACCACCTTCTGTGAAGCAGTCATGCTAGTGAAGGAGGTGGCGGGACGTGAGAGAGAAAGAACCTCACGTCCCAGCCGCCGCGGGAGACGCCCTGGGCGTCGGGGGTCACGTGGTGGCTCCCGGCCACCGTAGGCGCGGGTCTGTGGACGGCGAGTTATGGGCTAGCTCGCCGTCCGGCCGTCTTATGACGACAGGCCGTGTCGACGGCGCGTTCGTGTTCCACGCGCGCCTCAAAGAGATGTCAGCAACCGAGTAGGGGTCCGCATGGGCCGATGCCTGCCAGAGCTGCGGGACTGTTCGAAAGAGACACCGTGGCCCTGGAACACAAAGGGCAAATAAGGAACATGGATGGGTTTTAGTCAGTACAAGTCTGACACTCCCTTCCGCTCCGCCCAGAGTGGGGGGAGTCATTTGATGATTTCCCATCCAAAAAAAAAAAAAAAAAGGGATACTAAACAAAGACCTTTGTTTAGTACATTATTTCCAGTATCAAAGTCAGTGTTTGAATTCGCTTATAAACAATTAACGCCTCACCCTCAAACTCGCTTTTCCCAGCACTTTTTCGACATCGACGCCCATAAGGCATCGCACTCCCCTTATCGCATCGGCCGCCGATACGAGCCCTCTCGCATTAGCAAGATTCGCCTACCAAGGCATACCCTCGTCACTCCCCATGACGATATCACCCTGCAAGTACATATATCATCATACCGAGTTTCCTCCGTGCCTCGGAAAGCACGTAAAGCCGTTGGTGCTGGCTGTCATTTAGATCTTAGACAGTCGTTACTGGTAGTCAAAGGCCCGAACGTTTGAGAATCAGTCTTACCAAGGGGTTTCGTATTACCCAGTACTAACTGGGTAGTGGAGGTCAGATAGGCAGTCGCTCCATATAAAATACTGGTATTCAGCTGCATCCGGTAAGACTGGAAGCCGACCCCAATAAAGTTGGAAAAAGGCTTTCAGATGATGATACATTTATGTTACTTGTCGTATCATTATCTCCTCATTATTTTTAGCCATATCTTTCTTAAAACAGTCAATCAATGGCTTTTTGGTCTTTACAACTTTTCCATATCGTTTTGAAACCGATCGTTTGCAAAACTTTATGTCAGTATAACGCAAGGATATCGCAAGACAAATTAGCTGAACACTTTAAGATACAACCTCCATTCAACAACGCTTTATAAGCTAATTAAAAAAAACCTTTTTATGATATCTTAATCCTTGTAAGTGGGTGACAGAATGCATTTACATGCACTCCATAATTTCTTGTCTTCATTGACCCAGAGAAAAGGTCGGTGTGAAGTTGATAATTGCATATACCATACTCAATGTTGATGTTTACGGTAACATGAATTACGATTTCTCAAATAAAATCTCCATTTTATCGAAAAAGAAGACTGGACTTTGTTTTCGAGTAACCGATTCGTTCAACGTTGAGAAGTCATTGCGTTATTCCAAGAAAAAAAGTGTCCTGTATTTGATTTTTTTTTTTATTTTCTGTGTCTTCCGAAAGTCTGACAACCAGTCTTACCAAGGAGTATCGTTTTATTCAGTACTAACTTGGTTTCGAAGGTAAGATAGGCAATCGCTCCATGTAAAATACTGGTACACAGCCGCATCTGGAAGCCGACCCCAACATAGTCGGTAAAAGGCTAGGCAGATGATGGTTCTTCCTAAAGACATAATTTACACAAAATACATGCTTTACATCATTGAGAAGCTCGTGGCTAAATAATAACAGCCGCTCGGGTCGATCCTTAGGTTAAGCCGTGCTTGCCTAGGTTGGTCTGTGGATGGGTGACCACCCATTACATACCGAGTTTCCTCCGTGCCTCGGAAAGCACGTTAAGCCGTTGGTCCCGGCTGTCATTTGTAGATCTTTGACAGTCGTTAGGTAGTCAGTGGCCTAAAAGTCTGACAACCAGTCTTACCAAGGGGTATCGTATTACCCAGTACTAACTGGGTTGTGGAGGTCAGATAGGCAGTCGCTCCATGTAAAATACTGGTATTCAGCTGCATCCAATATAGTTGGGAAAAGGCTTGGCAGATGATGACATGCTTTACATCATTCCAACTTCCCGTCAAACTTTTCGACACAATTTCATCACAATTTTTTATCATACAGTTTGCATGCCTTCAAACCTCCCTATTTACCTAAATCTTTGGACTTATCAAGAGGCGACAGATGGCTCACTGTAATGAGTAATTAAAAGAAAATTTTCCACGAACATATCAGCATCACGTACTGATAAGACATAGGTACCTGTCTGCCTTTATTTACTTTGATGAGTGACGGAGCAGTAAGTTCTTTGTCTCATTATAATTCCTGATAACATGTGATTTCCTCTGTGTACGCAGAAAGAGTGGTAGAAGATTAAACAAATGTCAGCGTGTGATTGTTTTAGTGAACGCTCATTACTATTAATAGTTCTTTTGTTTGCACGTTAAAAGTTAGATGGAAATGGGTGTGTTCATCTTTATTTTTCAGACTTACGTCATAGTAATAATGATATTAGGACAAGTGATGTTTCTAAACTATACTTGCATAATCAAAGTCGATTTGAAGAAAGAAAATGGTCGGAAAACTAATGAATATTTATTTTTTTATTTATTTATATTCTTAGCTTGTTTATTTTTATTTTTCAGTCTTCTTGCGTCAGGGTGATAATATGTTATTAGGAAAGGTGATCTCACTTTTATACATGTTTTTATTTTTCTTTTATTTTATTATTTCTTAATTTTTGTCCCATTTTATGACCAATTTATTTTACTGACTTATCAATATTTATTACTGACTATTATGTACTTGGATTGAAGTGCCTTTAGTAATTTAGTTTTTATGTTGTAATTTATCTTTTAATATTTCGTAAATTTTATAAATTTGTACGCTTTACAGGTGAAACATGTACGTACGAAATAATAATATTTTGTCATGCTGCATGCTTAATTTGCATATATACGCATGTTTTGACAAATAAAATTATCTTTATCTTTGTCACTAAATTTTCGATCGGAAAAACCAATGAAAATCTATAAAATTATTCTTGCTTCTGAGAGTGACGGTGAAAATCTTAAAAAAATACTATTAAATGGTATCTCTATATTAAGTACTTAGTAGTCAGACAGTTCTATTTTCTTGAAACTATGGTGAAAAATATTAAAGTGTGTGTTACGAGTATTCAAGTTTCCTCCCACGTCATCATCATCTGCCTAGCCTTTTCCCAACTATATTGGGGTCGGCTTCCAGTCTAACCGGATGCAGCTGAATACCAGTATTTTACATGAAGCGACTGCCTATCTGACCTCCACAACCCAGTTAGTACTGGGTTATATGATACCCCTTGGTAAGACTGGTTGTCAGACTTTTTGGGCCACTGACTGCCTAACGACTGTCAAAGATCTACAAATGACAGCCGGGACCAACGGCTTAACGGAGGAAACTCGGTATGTAATGGACGGTCACCCATCCACAGACCAACCTAGGCAAGCACGGCTTAACCTAAACATCGACCCGAGCGGCTGTTATTATTTAGCCACGTGGAAGCGAATTTTTCCTCCCACGTAGAAGCGAATTTTCTTGTTTAAAAGTTCCTCACTTCCAAAGGTCAAATTCCCGCCAAAACCTCACAAACTGTTTTCCACAAGCTTCCCACCCACAGAGAGGTACAAATTCCACATTAGTGCACACAAAATGCTAGTTTAAAGCCAAAGACGACATTATTTGATTAACACTAATTAGCTGAACCGGCTTCACCTCATCCGCCGGCGATGTAAAGAAAGCGCGACGTTTAAAACAAACATATAAACCACATTCTCAAAAGACCTTTCGACCCTGAAAATAAAACTCAAAATACATTTTCAAAATCGCAAAATTATGTTGGTTTTGTAAACCCAATTTGTGTGATGGAGAAAGTAACTTTCTACAAGTCCGTAGTTTATCATAATTTTAATTTATTGCAGAAATATTGGCTGCTTTCGATTTAGTTTTGTGTTGATTGATTGTTTTCAGTTTTTATGAAGAATCAGCTTTTGCCCGCGATTTCGTTTGCGTGGACATCATAAATATTGGTTTACTAACCTTAAGTATAATTTTCACTAATTCGCGTTTGGAAATATTTAAGGAAATAGTTCTGGCAAAGTTATTGTTTTGTATTGTACAACTGGCTAGTGGGTATTCGAAGTAGCGAGTTGGCATGTGTTTAGTGTTTATACCGATGTGGGGGTCGTTTACTTATCAGTGCTAGCCTTTTAATCTCCATCATGTAAAAAAATGCTGAAAATGAAGAATCATGTCCTGTGGCTAAACTACTGGATATTCGAATGAATTTTTGTATGCAAACTAGGAACGTCATGAATTTAATTTATTGTCGTATTGTCGGCGCCACCCTGTATAATATTAGAATAGATTGGTACTGTACTATTTTCATAGTATTTTTGCTGAAAATTTATTGTGGAATCGTTGACTGCCTTGTCAGTCTTCTCATGGTCTTGGGTTCAAAATACAGGTAGAGCATATTATTTTCATTTAAGGCAACTCTCAGTAGCAGCTCTTAGTCTGGATTAGCGCACGGTTGAAGACAATATGCGCACCTCCCATGAAATTTAAACTACTTATCTTTAACTGGCAAAGTGTACTAAACCTAAGTATAACTCTGCCAAAGCCTTTTTGGCATTACAGACGAGGTGTTATCTTACTTTATTTATAACCATGACAACGACAACACCAGGGGCACTTTGAGCAGTCAGCCGTTTCACCAACTTTACTGACAGACTAATCTTCTACGACAGGAGTTGAGCTCCTCTTTTGTTTAACGGCTCAGAAACGCAAGTCATTCCAGCTCTGGCTGGAATGACTTGTGTTTCGATATGTCGAAAAAAGATAGACATACGACTTGTCGAATTGAAGTCGAATCGGAGCGTTTGTAAATACGGGGGCTGTGCTCAGGGTCCAGACATTGTGACATTTTATAAGCGACAACTGTCATGGCGAGTGAATGGTGTATTGGTAGACACACGGAGGAACATGAACATTCCACGTATGACTACTTACTACTTATACTTCTTTGGTGTAAACGTAACATTCAGCCTAACTTAATCGAAGTCTGATATGGTTCTAACAACAGCAATACATCACTCCCTAACATATAACAAACCACACCCCTGTAATAAGTAAAATCATCAAACATTCAGCAACACCGATTCCCACCGTTCATACATCTCGACCGATTTCACGGACAATCCCATACAAAAGGTACAAGTCAAATGACGACAAAGCCCATTCATTTTAAACGGGACCCCTAACAACATTATACCGATGTAATACATATTTCATTATTAATTTCCACCTTTTATGGTGCTTAATTTTATTGCTATGGCAACCCCGGACGTATTTTTTTTATAAGGCCACGGTACGATGTTACAATGCCAGTCCGTTTGACAATAGGGGGCGTTGTATTGTTGTACAATGTTTTTTTTGTTGATAGATAGTTTTATAATCATGTGGGTACGGTTAGGCGAATAATTTTAAATATTTATTGCAAAATGTAGTAGGTCAATTACATGAAGCTTGAATTTAAGTTTTGGTTACATTTTCAGTGCTATCAAATGTAATTCTTTTTTTTTCAATTGGAGACTTTTCTCTTTACCATGCTATAGTAAAAGCTACTAACGGAAACGTTGTAAAACTACAATCAGAAAAATCGTCAAAACGCCCATCATTCAGTTCGACTCCAAAAGTTATCTAAAACTGTCCCATTCTTTTGCCGACTGTACTCCATCTAACGTTTCCACATCGTCCAACAGTTCCTGAACGAACCTCATCCCATTCATAAGGAGACACCGGCATTCGCTTCCGGTTCCCTTTATACAAGTCAGATCGCGCGCCGCCGGCCATGACAACAAAAGACCGATTCAAAAATCGAATTCGCGATTCAAAAGCGCATCGTTGAGGTTTATTGGCTTATCGCTTGATTGATTGTGCGAACGCCGACGCAATTTTTTTTTTCTTTCTGTGTTGCCAGTTTGAAATAACTCGATAATATATTTTGATTTGGGCGTGTCGAATTCGCGATTTCCTTTGTCGGTTGCAGGAAGTTTTAAGCTACGTTTATGTCCTGTAACAGGTACATTTGTATGGAGTTCAGTACACTTGTGTTTGCGTTACGCCTATTAGGGCCATCCATTTGAAGTAAAGAGGCAAGCATTGTGGACGTTAACTGTGCTGAAATGGTTAATATTTGTAAATAAATTATGTTCAATGTCGATTCGCTTCTGTTGCTGGTTTCTTTGCGTACTTGTTATAACTCTTCAATGCTATAAAACATTGTAAAGCAATGAAAAATTGATTCTTTACAAATGTTATAAGTAATACGACTATGAAATTAGTAATTGCACGGTGCAATTGGACTTGTCTACTAAATGTCGACTAAAATGGGATGCTAAATTAGAAAAAAAAAAACTTGCTTTTCTCACGAGTTTAATGTTTACAAAGCCCACGAAAGGTGATGACAAAAAGAGACAAATACATATATTTGAAAGACGGTTGTAGTTGTGACACTTATTTAATGTCCTCGACCTTGTGAAAAACCATACTCATATTATTGCTTTGTATTTCAGGAGGCAAACACCTATTAAACCACACAACTGTTGCTAAAATACACACATTTCATTGGTCCACACAAATTCTAGCGTAAATTAGCCACGTCTCATTAGTCACAATATCTAGTCATTCATAAACGGATCTTTTCATCCTTGAAACAATGTGTCCAAAAACTATCTTAGACAGTGGGGTTTTCCATAAAAAAAAATATACTTTATTATGACAAAGTATATTAACATAAGCGTCTCAAAGACAATACATTCAATTTCAAGTTTTCAACTCACGCGCGGGATGCCTATTGGGCAACGAAGTCTCCAGATCCGTGTATGGAGGACCACAACCTTAACTTTGCGTCCCAAAAAATGGTTATAGGCACTTCTGGTCTTATACATAAGGTAGATTATCCATTGCATTTGTTGTTGGTCATGCGTATGAGTAATTCTGTCGTTCAAAGTACCGTGACGTATTTATGCTACCGTGGATAAACGGACAGACAGACAACACGTTGAATATGTACAGCGATAAAATACACAATCAGATGAAAACTACTTTTTTTACTCTTTTTCTGTTGCCCTACTTTATTGAGAGCCTGTGTTGCCAACGTGATGAATCATAACTAATTAAAAGAGGTTTGTTTTGTTCATACCAACTGTTCAACTAATTGATATTTTATAAAGACTGAACAAATGGACTGTTATCCTACACCCACATTTGATCAATTATATTTAAGTCCCTGTAATAGGGGGCGAGCCTATTGTTATTACCTGGGTACAATTCTAGGCTCCGGGCTGCTTCTAAGAAATTCCTAATGCAAAAACACTGCCCGACTTGAGAATCGAACGCGGGACTTGACTCAGACACCACTAGTAGAAGAGTACAGAAGTGCATGTGGCCGGGATTACTAAAGAACATTTTAGTTCTATTATAGTCGGGCACATAAACAGGAAACAATGCGTATCTAGTAAGTCATTCATAATGCTTCATAATTTACAATGTAAATTAAATACAGTCTGTTATAAAACAATAAAATTATCTATGTATTTAACGAAAACGCAGCCCACGAAAGTATTCCACAGACAAACTGTCCATTCATCAAAAAGACCATTAGATAACCATTATGAATGTTATTTTACGTATGACAACACTCAACAATAGTATTTACATTCGATGTCAGTTTGTTTTACATCCGAAATACACATTGAATAAACGCGTAACATATTTCTTCCAACATTCTCAGTTCTTTTATGTTTTGAACATAATGTCACGCATTACAAGAGGGCCATAGTTCCGTGGACCCGTCTTTGTCCGCACAAAGAAAGGTGAATGAAGAACTGAATAATAATAACACATGTTGGCCGGTAGGAATTGAGAACAGAAAAAAAAACAGTTTTGAGATATGACAACACCGCCACGTGTTTAGAACACAATAGGATTTCAAATTTTGAAAAACGTATTCTTTTGACGTTTGTTTTTTTTTTCGTGTCATGTCATTAATACTTGCCATATATAAAATTAAAAGTAAAGCCTATAAATAGTAGGTGCTCGTAATTTGCCCGTTATCGTAGACGATATATCAAAAGGGTGCTGTGTTTTTAAGCGCGCGTGACATGTGATAATTTACGTATTATATGTACGTATGTGCTCAGTGGGCTCATAAATTCGCAAGCCCGTGATTTATATGGGGATTAGTACGCGTTATCATTACATAACTGTGCGGTGGCTTAAAGTTACATATTACAGGTATCTAAGTATAATAATCATTCATTATTATGATATGGCCGTAAGCCTCTAATGGTTGGTGGTGCTATAATTTACTTGCATATAACATTAATTATGGTAAATTGCAAAAGGTAAAAATAAAGGTAGGTATAAATGGTGGTGGGTGGTAGGTAACAATGTATGAAACGGTTGAAAAACTGCTACTGGAATTCCAAGTCACCTAAATTCTATTGCATGAGATTTTATTCAAAGGGGAATAGGGTGCTGTACTGCTGATATTAATACAAGCACTAAACATATCTACATCCAAAATTTTGAAAATAACTTACAATTATACAAGGTGTAGAATGACCATTCATGAAGCCGTCAACCAAGCATTATGTACATCAAACTAAGTATTAATAATTCTACGCAAAAATTATTGCTGGGAAACGACTTTTTTTCACGGTGAAAAATCATGTTTTACGGTAGGACTTAATGTAACGCACTCAAAACATTGTGCTGATGGATAGATTGAATAGTACAGGGGTCGTGGAGATAGTTAAAGTAAAGTTATAACAATAAAGACTTGTATTTGAAAAAGTTGGAACTTTGACCTCTGCTATCTCCGTAACTAGAAAGTTCCTAGGTATGGTCTAGAACAAAACAGTCATTGCATTGACGGGATAAACAAGTGCCTTTCGGCATCGTTAAGGGTGTATTTACACCAATTCATTATAGAATTAATAGCACTAGCGTCTGCCTGCTTCGCACGCGAGAAGTTCGATAGTAAGATATATCCAAAGCAAGATAATAACTGCTATAACTGCACAAAGTATAATAACTGTTATTTACTTCCTATTTATGTATTAATATTTATAAATTAAGAAATAATACCAACTCACCCCACAAAAATGTCAGCCAGTAACAAGATCCTATAAAAATAAAGATACAAAAACATGCATTTCACATTCTCAGGCATAATCACTCGATGTCTTTGCCATGTCATGTGTTGCCAGCATCAAGGGCCCTTGAAAATGGCGCGCAAACTGACGGCTCCTAGCTAAATTAACAAACAAAATGGCGGGAGATTATACCTTAACCGCTTTTATTAAGTGTTCCCGCCATTTCAAGTAGGATCTGTATTTGCTTTGATTCTACTCATGTGACAATAACACATTTTGTGAATAATAAGGATTAAGTACAGCATTTTTTTTGGCAACAGTAAGTTTTTCTGCTACGTAGTGCGCAAAATAACTATTATTATTTCTGCTATCAATAAGCGAATCTCTCAGAATGATTTTAAGGCTAAGTTATTTTATGATCACCTCGTTAGTCAAGTGGTCATAACTGCGACTGCTGAACATGAGGTCTTGGGTTCGATTCCCAGTTCGGGCAAAGAGATAATGGATTTTTTCATCAGGAATTCCTCAGTAGCGGTCACGGAGTCAGGGGCCCAAGTCTGCTATTTTTATAAATTCGTCATTCCAACACGATCCCATTGGTCAATGGTCTCGTAATAGAATTGTTATAATGACATTGTCGTATTGCCATTATTATAAAACCGGTTAGTAGAAATGATTTTCGAAAAACTACTACTAAAGAACATTTATTCATGCCAGATTTCATGTATATATAGTTTTACATATTATTTATTATTTATCAGATATGCTATGCCATTTCTTTCAATGGAGTGTCAGTGGTTGACCATTGGTAAGTCACAATGACGCCATTATATTATTAGATTACCAAACTTGTCAAAATCAACAATTATGAAATCAATGATAGACCATTCTGACACAATTGTGATGGCAGACTTGAGGCCCTGGATTCGTGCCCGTTTAATGGCAATAGGCTCGCCCCCTATTATATGGAACCTAAACATAACTGGCAAAACGTGGGTGTACTATTACGTACACCTCTGCCTATCCCTTCGGGGATTATAGGCGTGATGTTATGTTATGTTATACCATTCTGAGATTTTTTCAGGGAAAAATAACAAATTAACTCCCAAAACGAATTACTTGGAAACCGCAAACACATTTTTAACGACCCACATGTTAATATTCTAAGAATTACTCAGTACTCGAAATACAAGGAAACCCACGCACGTCACAAAGGAAATTGCCAGAAAAAAAAAACAAAAAAATCTTACCTATCAAACTCAAATTACGTCGTCACGACAAAATCATACAAAAAAAAACTTTCCTCATTTCACAACTCCAAGTAAAATTCGCTAGCAATATTTCTACGAAGCGATTTAATTAATTAACGTACAAGAAAGTTCCGTCGGCCTTCGGAAAACGTTAATCTTGCTGCCAGAGGAAAATTCACAAAAACTTTAAGCCGGGAGCTCCAGCCAGTAGTTTGAGTAGAAAACTTGTAATAGGTTTAAACTCTGAATATTTAAATTGTCTACAATGTAATTTTGAAATCACAATCGGTCCACCGGTTATTAATGTTTGTGTTCCTTTTGTTTTAATTGAACTGCTATAGACGTTTAATTGAACGTCTGTAGATGTTTACTTTGTGCTGCGTGGGAGTATCTAATCGGGGTATTAATTTTATGGGGTATAAATGTTGGAATATTAAATTGTTTAAATTAAGTTGTAGCCTAGTTTTAAATAATTGCTGTGATAAAGCCATCTTGACTCGTTGTAAAGGAACTATCTCTTTATCAGCAAACCAATATCTCGGATACTCTTTTATTATCATCGCTTTCAGAATACTTTGTCATTCATCATTCTCCTGCCCTTATCTTAATTTATTTGTGGTCGGCGCAGCATGTCTTCTTCTTTCATACTTCTCTATTACTCGTCATCTCAGCAGTTACCTCCCTTCTAGCCATATCATCCTTCACACAGTCCAACCATCGTTACTTTGGTCTCCCTCTACTCTTATAGCCATCTACTTCATACTCAACATTTTCCTCATTCCTCCGCATCACATGTCCATACCATACTTTGCCATTATTCACAATTACTTTGCTTTTCTGCAGCTTTCCGTTTAAAGCAAGCTTCCTTCTTGTTTTATTCCAATATCGTTCCATGTGTGTCCCGAAAACGACATGTCACGACAAATGCCGATACTAGCTTGACACCTACATGCGGGATTGGCCCACACAAGCCCAGGATAGAGAGAATTGGAAAGGAGAAAGGAACATCTTTGTCCTGCAGTGTGACGTACACAGGCTGTAAATAAATAGTAAACTAAAGAAATAATGTATCATTCATCAGCTGCATTTATAACACTAATACAGTCCCGGCGAAATGCTCATAAAAGAACCTATTTGTAAACTCATCGTTGTTGTCCTAAACATTCTTCTCAAGTAGTAAGACAACGTGGGGTGGGGAGATAAATATTTACAGTATTTTCCGTGTGGCAACACCGGGGCGGCTGTAAACAATATTTTTAATCGACTCGGCAAACTGTGTCGCTTACACTTAGCGAAACTCGACGCAAAATAAAAACAGACTAAGACAACCTGTAGCGAATAAGTCGATTTAAGTGTTTTTGTCGGTAAAAATTCTTAGGTTATTTTTTTCACAGTAATGCACTGTCCCATAAATGAAAAGAAAAATGTCTTCAGGCAACCGGTATGACCTAGAACCAAAAGTTTGACAACATGTGACATCTACCAGCCCGTACTGGGCTCGCGTGGTGGATTACGGCCCACTGTCTAGGTCTGTGTCCCAGCAGAGGTAACGTTATATGCTAATTATGTTATGCTATATTCTCAGCATAAAATATCCATGTAAGCTGCAGAATGCTCACTTTCATTAGGCTAAGGATGAAGACCCAAGTGAGAATTAACATATAATGTCAGACACAAAAAATATAATAGAAGGTCAGGCAGAAAGACACCACTCACTGCCCTTTTGATCCCTTGGTCGCTTAGCTAAGACAGCCAAACCTGTCGCGAAAATAATATTTAAATAGCCGTTTAATAAAAGTATAAGAATTAATTAAACTTTTCGCGAAAATTGTCAACGTTTATTAAAAACATCTCTTTATTCGCTCTATTGACAAAGTGCCAAAGGACCTAAGGTACTAAGCTAAGCGACATGAGACTAAATCCAAGTAATATAACATTTCATTTAATAATTCCCAAAAGCAATGCCCGTACTTACGCGTTTGCACAGTGTTTTAATTAAAATAATTTAAAATATAATCGCTTTAGAGCCGGAGTTCGTAACAAGGGAAGTTGGCGAGTTTCCGAAACGGAGTAACAAGACAAAATAATAAAATATTAATAAACGCCCGTAGACGGTGGAAAAGTTTCATCGGCGGCAAATATTTGTGTTTTAAATAAGGCGCGCTTGCGATACGATGGGGTTACCCGCGCGGACTCGAACCCGCTACCCTTGTAGTCGGCACATTCAGTTTTGCTTACAGTACTTTTATGTTGGATTTTATTAGTAGGTTCTGATCGTTACTTTGTTGGTTATGGGGGTAACAAAATGGCGCTTATGCACATTTGAAAGGTTGGGTGTTTAGTTTTTGCACAAAACGTATAACTAAACCATTTACATCTAACCGTTCCGCTGTAACTGTAATAAACTAAAGGGCCAACGAAACAATAGATGCACTAACAAAAATATATAAAAGAACTAATCAAATATTCATTTTAGAATACAACAAACTACAGTTGGGATTTGCTAAAACGTGGGCGCATAACGAACTCGATTCAATATTTCACGTACGGCTGGAACAAAAGCATTTAGCAAAATTGAACTGTTCAAAAACTCTAAAGTCAAATTGTGAGCGGCGGAGCTAACTACAATAAAAACCGAACATTGAAAGCTATTAGAGCGAGTGCCTAGATGTAATGTAATATTAAAATAGTTGGGCGCATGCCCCGGGCAGGCTGTGAAAATAAATCAAATAGAACCATGATTCTATGACTAACTAGTTATAACATTGTCTATACTAAAATGGCGTTTCCACAATCGACCACTGTGGGTACAATGGTCGATAGTGGAAACGCCGTTTTATATGCAACTGTTTTTCTGCGTATGTCCGTCACTGAGGGCTATTTTCAGGTTGTGTTCGCGGAATTGGAATAGCGGTTTGAAAGGGGTTGGTTGGTAAAGGTCAACCGAGTTTGAATTGGAATTAGATAAAGAGCGCAGTCGTACCAGTGCGTACCACAAGGGGGACTGATGACCTGTCGAAGACTGTGGGAATCTGGGTGCGTAAATCAAAGGATCTGATGTAGCAACGCTTGGGGGACTTCTCTGACCAGCAGTCAACGTGTCTAGGCTAAAATGATGATGATGAAATTGATACAAATAAACAGTTGACAACCAGTATTACCAAGGTTTATCGTATTACCCATTACTAACTGGGTTGTGAAGGTCAGATAGGCAATCGCTCCATGTAAAATACTGGTATTCAGCTGCATCCGGTTAGACTGGAAGTCGATCCCAATATAGTTGGGAAAAGGCTAGGCAGATGTGATATATTTGGCAAACGCAGGATTAAAACAATAGTAACTCTGAATTAAAGGTATATTATTTTGAACCCTTACTTTTTCAAAGCTGAAAACTTTATGAACAAGATATCTACTGTTGCATAAAAAAAACGTAGTTTTTAATCAGTTTCACTACCCACTACGTAGGCAGGTAGTCTGTGTGGATATGCAAAGGCCTCGTAAGTAGATATCCGACAATCAGTGAACTGAGTGATTGGCGGGAGGCGCGTGTGGCTTATCACGGATGTAAGGGATTTACGGATGTGACAATAAACTTGGGAAACAGGTTTTATCTCATCTACATTCACGACAGCCAAAATAGGTTGTATTGTTAAGATAATACTCGAAGAAAAAGCTCTATAACAAGACTAAATTAAAGTCTTCCGAAATATGTGGGTAATCTCTTGCAAAGTTTTTTTTTTTTGATCATTTTGTCCGTATAAGAGAATCGCTTTTACAGATTTCTTCTTTTTTCAGGTTTTCTTTTATGAAAACTATGACGCCACTAGGCCACTAGGCCTCCCACTACTAGGTGGACCGATGGCCTGGTAAAGGTTGCAGGGATCCGCTGGAGGCGAGACGCACGGGACAGGTCAATGTGGCGACACTTGGGGGAGGCCTATGTCCAGCTGTGGACGTCTTTCGGCTGAAATGATGATGATGATGATGATGACGTCACTGAATATTGGCACATTCCGGAGTAGCAGACTTAAGTATTTGATATTAGTTTCAGCTTGATACCTCCACGCGTTCCTGAAAAAAGGGGCGTTACAGGCGGACAGACAGACGGACAACAAAGTAATCCTATAAGGGTTCCGTTCTTGCCGACTGAGGTACAGAACCCTAAAAACGAATGCGAATGTAAAGCAGAGCAAACCATTGAGCGCGTCCTAAATAGAACTACAGGAATACTAAAGACTAGTAACATTCTTTTCATTATAACATAAATATCAAAATTAATTTTCGGACCAAAATAACATACCCACGAAATCTGGTGCCATTAGTAGCACGACCACGTCATTATTGAAGATCTCTATATCCATGTGACCGATGTATTGGACGGCGAGGCGGGGTGTGTAATTGAATGTAAACAGGACATTGTTGCTGTCCGTATCAATCAGGGATGAACAGCTCGATAGTTTTCTGCGAATCAAACATTAGGGGGACGTGTCGTGTGTATTCTTTCATTGTTTTTGAAACGTATTTGGTAATGTATTACCTGGATTTGTGGGTAAAAATAGCTGGAATCTTATGGAGAATTTGGACTGGAAATACTTCTTTAATTCCGATTTTTTTTACAGTGTTTACAGTTGGCTTTTTAAGGTAATCGAGGTGGATTTCATCACATACATAACATCACGCCTTGTAATCCCCGAAGAATTAGGCAGATGCCTAACGAGTACAACCACATTTCGCCAGTTATGTTGAAGTCCTATGTAATAGGGGGCGAGCCTATTGCCATCAACCGGGCACAAATCCAGACTCCGTGACTGCTACTGAGAAACTCCTGATGAAAAACCCAATAACTCTAAGCCCGAACCGGGAATCGAACCCAGGAACTCATGTACAGCAGTCGCGCTTGCGGCCAATAGACCAACTAGGCAGTCAGGTCGATTTCGACAATTCAATTAAAATAAATAGAAAAACACACTGAGAATCCGGACATGAAATAAGCTTCTTTTATTCAGTTTCATTTCGAAGGGCAGAGTATAGAATATTCTGGCCATGTTGCTTGCTAAGCAAAGCATACGTAAGCTGGTTACAAAAAAACAACCGTCACAATAATATTGATGAAGTATTGTCGTTCGGTGGTTTTCCAGCTTTCTCGAAGACAGTCTTTCAAAACTTAGATCATGTTGTTCCTTTCAGCCAGCACGTATTAAATCTCCGGATGGCAACTGCGAATATATTTGTCATGTTCAAAGGTGCTTAAATGTATATAATATTTAACTATTAAATAAATAAAATAATTATCCTTATGGTGCTTTATTTCAAATAACATACATAACGTATACTGACTGTAAAACCAACCTATATCATCATCTGCCTAGTCTTTTCCCTATTAACTACAGTTGGGGTCGACTTCCAGTCTAACCAGATGCAGCTGAATACCAGTATTTTACATAGCTACCTTTTAGACCTTCACAACCCATTGAGTACTGGGTAATACGATACGCATTGCTAAGACTGGTTGTCAGATTTTCGGGCCACTGACTACCTGTAACGACTCTCAAAGATCTACAAATACAGACCAACGGCTTAACGTGCTTTCCGAGGTACGGAAGAAACTCGGTACTCTGGTGGTCACCCATTCCTCAAACTATCCTAGGCAAGCGTGGCTTAACCTAAAGATCGACTCCAGCTGTTAATATTTAGCCACGAGTTCCTCCAAAACAACCGACCTATATACTCGTATCAAACAATTAATCACACGAACCATACAAAATTAAAATTCCAAATTAACAATAACCTACACTAATAAACTCGTCAGACCAAAAACCGGATCGAAATGAGCAAACGATTTCCACAATACAATGGCGAATGGTGTGACATCCACCCTCATTACTGGGGTTAGTTGAAATTAGTGTTGGTCCACACCCTTGAAAGAACGCGTGCGCAACGCGTGCGAAACGCGTGTCGCAAACACCAACGCGTGTGCACGCAACGTGGACTGATATTAAAAGGAATATGTTAATGTGTGATAGAGAGTGTTTCGGGAGAGATAGTAATGTGGAATTGTTGGGGCTATGGTTTTATGCTTTTCCTGTCTTCGTCCATATGCTTTCCTCTTTTCCTCCTCTGTGTCTGTCATTGCAAATTTACTTCCTCCAAGAGTTAAAAGCGAACGAAAGATTTTTGGAAATGTGTACCGGGTAATGTTACATGAAATAAACATACGTTTTACCGTAAACTGGCCGGAGTTTCTTAAAATATTTTAACATTATCATAAACTAGCGACCCGCCTTGGCTTCCCACGGATGCAATATATACCTTCCTCTTGAATCACTCTATCTATTTAAAAAAACCGCATCAAAATCCGTTGCGTAGTTTTAAAGATCTAAGCATACATAAGGACAGACAGAGGGAAGCGACTTTGTTTTATACTATTTAGTTATAATTTACTAATCAAATATGTTTTGGTTTCTTTCGCATAGGTACTAAAACCTCTAAGATATAAGAAGCTTACGAGGCCTATCTTAAAGAATGTATATCCCAGCCAACATGAATTATTACACTCTTAATTGCTTTCATAGGAAAATAACGTCAATCAATGTTTTAAAAATCACATGAACAGTCACAAATCAAAACATCCTGTACAAAACTCCTTGAGTCCACAATCCCGTGGCTGCCTGCCTGCCCCAGATATCCTCCACATTGTTATTCGTGTAACATTGAAGCACTTAACGTCATACAACAGACGTCATCCACTACCGATCGTCACTTGTCATACTCCCTTCTATAGTGTGACATTGTCACCATGACCGGTCAAAAACAAGTCGTCTTTCAATCATGTTATAAGCACCTCTTGCTTTAGGTAAAATACATTTTTTTCGTATTTTTGCATCACCATAAGATACTAATTGCAATATCATCATTCGCAGCTAACATGAATTCTTTCAGGATCATTTTCTTTTACAGTAACCTCAATGTTTCCAAAAAATCCCAGGGATTTCCCTGAGCGTTCTTTGTATGTGAGCAGTGGGAACATTATTGGCTGATCATGCTCACCCAGTAACAAAACTCCTTGAGTGCCCAATCTCGTGGCTGCCTGCCCCAGATATACCCCACATAAAAATATATAAAACACTTAAATGTAAACAGAATAAAAGAGATAAAATTGTGTGTGTCACGGCTGCGCCAAATAATAGAAAACACATACACACATACATATTAATCACATCTTTGTAGATGTGATTAATATGTATAATGTGTTACATGCCAATCATAACATAACATAATAATATAATATAATACATAACTTGCCAAATTACATGTAACACATTATACATATTAATCACATCTTTGTAGATGTGATTAATATGTATAATGTGTTACATGCCAATCATAACATAACATAATAATATAATATAATACATAACATGCCAAATTACATGTTTCTAGCATCACGGCTTGGCGAAACTATAACTAGAACATTATCTTTCCATTTCGTCATAGTTGCATAAGTATTTATTATTAGTTATTTTATTGTATTTACAGTATTGTTATGTTTTGTCTTTGTATTATACGTATGTTAGTATATTCTTATTTTATTATGTTTAAATAGTTCTGCTTTACGTTTTATGTATTCCATTTTCTCTTCTTCTTTTACACACTATGTCTACATCTCTTTTTTAGTATCTCTTTTCGCAGGTATGCTGGAAGAGATTTCTTTAGAAATAAGCATCACCTTTGTACTATTTTCTGTTCCTTTCTTCTTTCCTGTATTTAATGTGTACATAAATTGTTAAATAAATAAATAAAATAAATAAATAAATGTATAATGTGTAACATGCCAAACATAACATAACATAATAATATAATACATAACATGCCAAATTACATGTTTCTAGCATCACGGCTTGGCGAAACTATAAAGGTTCCTTTATTAGCTATAGCACCCTAAAGTGGGTAGATTATGGACAAGGTTTCATAAGAAAAACAAGCTGCTTGAAGGCAGCGACAGAAAGGCTTGCTAACGCTTGAAATGGCCTAGAAAATGAAAAGTAAGAAATTTATAAACAGCTTCTTTTCCTAAAGGCTTTATCAGATGTTTTGGCTGAGAACGTGAAGAATATGGCTATTAAGATTACAGAGCCAACATTGAACATTTATTCAGCTGCTGTTGTAAAGACGGCAATACTTCCACGTGTCTTCTTCAAGGCTATACAGCCTTGGAGACAGTACCAGTTTTTTATGATCTCTCTTAGATCTTTCTTTAAAATAATTTTAGTTTCATTTAAATGCTAATTAAAGACGCATACTTTTCCCAAATATGTTGCCAAGTTTTACAAAGAATATTTCAGAACTTTCACTATTGTTTTCTTATTTGTACTTATATTTAATTTGTGAGTTTCTTTATGTTATTTCGTACTTTTTTTGTAAATACCAATACAAATAAATAAAACTGAAGTGTCTGTTTCTGATATCAAAATAACAGTATTTTACTTGAATGTATGAACGAAAGTATAAACGGTACTTATAACAAAGAAACATTTTTTTTTTAAATTGTCTGTCTGTTTGTTCCAGCTAATCTCCAAAACGGCTGGACCGATTTTGACGGGACTTTACTGGCAGATAGCTGATATTATAAGGATTAACTGAAGCTACATTTATTTTAGAAAAATAATTAGGGTTCTGTGCAAAAATATTGAAACACTTGAAATTGGTAACAAAATTCGAATTAAATGGGGAAATCAACTTTTTTAATAATTACATGCGAACAAAGGTCGCGGGAAACAGCTAGCTTAGTCATATAGAACCTCTTCATACCTACCTAACTTCCAAGTACCTACCAACCACGGCCATTATAAATTAGAGATGTCCCGATATCTTGGGAACGTCACGCTCTTATAAAGTTGGGGTCTTGGCGCTGGGGTCCGGGGTCTAATCCGTCCGCTGGGCGGGACGGCACGGCTGCGCTATCGCCCGCACGCAGCCGCATCTTACTAGATATAAACCTACTTATACGTGTATTTGGTTATGTATGAGAGAATTGGGAAGAGAGTTTCGTAGCGGCGTAGTTTCTTGGTCCTTTGCTACGCAGTCGGGATGTGCTACGGCGTAGGCGGTGGATGATTTGAAAAATTGTAAAATATATACGAATATTTTAGTTGTTTATAGCAGGTGCTGATCCTCACTAAAACTTTTTGTTTATTGTGTTTTTATAAGCAGTTAGACCGCCTTCAGGGTACAAACGTTGAGTATTTTGGTTTTATAAATGAGCTCTGTTGCAAATGTTGGCGTACAGTGAAGCATATTCTGCCCTACATTTATCTATCTATTATTTATTATATATACACACAAAATACTCAACAAGACATAACATTAAGATAGAAGAGCACAAAGGTACTGCTTAATTCATGCGAAATCTCTTCCAGCAGACCTGCGAGAGGAAAGTAGGATTAGAAATATAGACACAATGTGTCGAAAAAACAAAACAGGAAAATTGAAATTGAAACAAAAGAAAGTTAAAACAAAGTTAAAACAAAGTTATACCTATATAAAATAAACATACATACAAATATACACATATAAAATAAATACTTGTACTTGTAAAAACCATCAATATGTTCTTGTCTATATGTTTTTCAGAAGATTATTGAAAATACTAATACGACGACATGAAATTAACGGAAGAGAACGCGTTGTAAATAATTATAGACGACGAGTATTTAATCTTTTACATTTTAAGAATGATCACAGAGACTATTAACATCATAATAACAATAAAATACAACTAAATTACAAACCTCCACAGATAAAATTACAAAAATATCGACTACTAAAAAGCAACACAATTTTACACACTATCTCAAAGTTTTTTTAACGTTAATTTAAGTCGCCTTATAATTTTTCTTGAAATATATGAATAACTTTATAGGAGCTCGTGGCTAAATAATAACAGCCGCTCGGGTCGATCTTTAGGTTAACCCGTGCTTGCAGGTTGGTCTGTGGATGGGTGACCGCCCATTACATACCGAGTTTCCTCCGTGCCTCGGAAAGCACGTTAAGCCGTTGGTCCCGGCTGTCATTTGTAGATCTTTGACAGTCGTTAGGCAGTCAGTGGCCCAAAAAGTCTGACAACCAGTCTTACCAAGGGGTATCGTATTACCCAGTACAGACTGGGTTGTGGAGGTCAGATAGGCAGTCGCTCCATGTAAAATACTGGTATTCAGCTGCATCCGGTTAGACTGGAAGCCGACCCCAATATAGTTGGGAAAAGGCTAGGCAGATGATGATGATGATATGAATAACTTTATATATTTTCTGAAATACATTATTTTGTAGCAAAGCTAACATAACTCAGTTGCGTGAGCTAAAATTTTTACGATCTTTGACAAATATTTGTGTCAAATTTCTCGTCATACCGCCCACGGTCACATCTTCCGACCATTCCACGGGTTACCTTTTTATATAACTATTAATAATTGCAACCATATTTTTTCCGTGTACATATTGACATTTTTTTAAAACAAATATGTTACTTTCAGACGATGTAAAGACGACATCTGTACCAATAGGAAGATATGGAACAATAAATGCAATTTAATAGTAACAATTTATTTTAAAATTTACGTTTCCGGGTTTTTTAAATGCAGTTCACTTAAATTAAGGTTACGGAAACTAGGACATTAAACTTGAGAATGAAGACGTATTTACCTACATATTGTATGTGATGAAATATTGTGTGAGGTTGCAAATAAATTGTGTGAGGTGTGCGTTTGTGGGGTTAGTAGTTAGTACTTACTTGAATTTAATTCGAAATTATTTCAAACTTGTTAATGCACTGTATGAGATGTTTTTAGTTTTTTGGGAATGCATTGTGTTTTAAACAATAACGTTTTTCTAACTCAAACAAACATATTATCATCATCTACTGCCTAGCCTTTTCTTAACTATGTTGAGCTTCTAGTCCAACCGGATGCAGCTGAATACCCGTATTTCAATTAGAACGACTGCCTATCTGACTTCCACAACCCAGTTAGTATTGGGTAATACGATACCTCTTGGTAAGCCTGGTTGCCAGTCTTTCGGGACATTGACTACCTGTAACGACTGTCAATGGTGTACAAATGACAGTCAGGAACAGCAGCTTCATGCAAACCTACTACATGAATCCGAAATACACTGACAGACAACGAACAGTTTAAACTTATGGGTCAAGAAACATGAAATTTTGCATGAGTTCTGAGTGAGGCTTTTTGGAAGTTCACCCCCTAAAGGGGTTAAATAGGCGTCAAAAGTTCGTCATCTAAGCAGATGAAAAATCCCATCGGTCCGAACTCATAACAAATCACAAACACGACAAAATTTCTATCTTCACTACCCAACATACAATTCCGTGAATAATTTATTTGTTTGCCGTTCTTAGAAAGAGGGTAATAAAAAATATAATTACAGTCCAAGTATTTGCCAAGAGCGAGTCGTAATTATGAAGAGGACTCTTTGCCAGCGACATCTACCGGCGAGGATAGCGTTTAATTTGCTCGCTGTTTTATTAGTGAAATTAACCCGTTTTTAGTAGGGGTGGTTTGTTAATAATTAAGGGTGGGAGGGATGTCTATGTAGTACGGAGATTAGTATGGTAATGAGAATATTAATGTTACATGTGCTATTTAAGTAGGTACCTATTTCAAGTCGTATAAGGGTGGTTATATACTCGTACATAGATGCCTCGTGTTGCTAGGTTGCCATTGACGACACCTGAAATTAACTCTTGAGACTTAAGCTTTACTAATCCGATGCTCGTATTAGACCTAAGAGCGTTTACGACTTACGTAAGAGCGGATACATATTGGTATAAATATAGAAATAATAAACAATACTGTTTAACAATGTGTCATTAACTGTCTGTATTAAAAAGAAATAAATTTTCAGTCTGTCGAAGCTACTCACCGTGTTTGAATAATACATTGGTCTAGAAAATTTCTGTTTCTATGGAAAATCTAAAATCGTTCTAATTTAGCTATAACACTATTTTTCCAAAATGTTCTCTGATATCATTTTAGACCTATGTATCCTGCTTATGCATAAGAAGTTTCATTAAAATCGGTTCAGTCATTTCGAAAAAAAAGGACTTGTAAGTTTGTATGAAATACTGTAAGTCGTAAACGCTCTTAAGGAGTTGATTCACTACACCGTATCAACAGCTTATCATACCCGTTTATAACGGTCATCATCGGTTATTATAACTCCATATTTTTTGTATGGAAAAGTATGAGCCGACCATCATCGTCATGTGCCATGTGCGGAGTGTATTGGCATCGGCAAAATGTTCGGTGTATTAAACAGACTCCCTAAAGGAGTTTTCTTTGTATTGAATAGTATGAGACTATGACTACTAGACCGTTCCGTCTCCGACCAACACCGTCGCGTGTCACGCACGAACCGTATCATACCAAATACTGGTATCAGACTATATCAGGTTAGAATATAATAATGCCACTTTTATAATAAACTACCAGGCCACATTCAAGAACTAAGCCTTAATAAATTATTTTTTTTATAAAACGTAAACTTTGCCAGAAAGCCTTCTATTCTGTTAAAGATTGAGGACAAAAAAACTTGGGATTGAACTGCTCCAATTGAAATCGATATTAAATTGAATTTGTACCCATTTTATTTTATTTTATTACAGTTTGACATTTTTTTCATTTTTTTTATTTTACATTATCTACTTTTTCAAGTACCTATGGTATTATTATTATTATTTTTATTTTTCTTGACTTTATTGACTTTTTCAAGTGTCGTTTTATAATTATTTTGTTTACTACTGTGAATAAGAGGACTACGTGGGTGGTTATTATTATTTTTTAGTTTAGTTAGTTTGACGATTGTCTGGCAGTTTGAGTACTTTAAGCGGCCTACCCAAATGTCCTTTCTTTGGTATTGTTCGTCGTGTCGTTGAGCTCCTTGGATTATGAGTCGAGATACACGATCACTGACAAATTCCACTGTCTGGACAGGTCCACTCAAATCTGTGTGGTTATTTCTTCAAAAGACCATCTCAGACATTAATCTACATGGTCCTCATATGACTTGAGCTATGTCTGGACTTTAAAAGAGACTGTGACCTCTGAGTTTGTTTCGGATGTTTCTTCTCAGAGTAGTCAGGTACGAAACACCGGCCCCATCTAGTTTTAAAACAACATATATGATTTATGATTTATGATTTGAATATGATGTGATGAAACAGTTGGTAAAAAGGCTAGGCAGATGATGACAGTCAACCGCACTTCAGTGACTCTTATACCCGGTTGATGCCAATAGGCCTACCCTGTTAAGGAGCTAGCCTTTTAGATTGACTCACATAACTGGCAAACCGTGGATGTAATATAAGTACACCTCTGCCTAACCGTTCGGGGATTATAGGCGTAATATCATTATGTGTAATTTAATAGAACAATAACATAGCTCTAAATAAACCAGAACAATAATTATAATTAGGCGGCAGGGCGTGCGGGCGGGCGGTTTCCGCCCAGCGTCAGTAATTGCAGCCGCATCAAGGCTATAGCAACCGCACGCACACATACCTGCCCCGTTTATTTACCGACGTGGCCTAGTGAAAATACTCTAATTAGCATGATAATTAATTCTGTTACAATAATTACTTGGTTTTTCAGATGCCTGAAGGCGCGTAGGCGGCAAATTGAAGTGCTAATTTGCCATGAGGTATCAATAATCACAACGACATCTGCCTAGCCTTTTCCCAACTATGTTGCGGTCGGCTTCCAGTCTAATCGGATGCAGCTGAGTACCAGTATTTTACATGGAGCGACTGCCTATCTGACCTCCACAGTCCAGTTAGCACTGGGTCATTCGATACCCCTTGGTAAGACAGGTTGTCGGATTTTCGGGCCACGGACTACCCGTAACCAACCGGGACCAACGGCTTAACGTGCTTTCCGAGGCACGGAGGAAACTCGGTATGTAATAGATTGTCTCTTTCCACAGACCGACCTTGGTAAGTGCAGCTTAACCTTGAAGATCGACCCGTGCGGCTGTAGCACGTTAAGCCCCTATTCCCGGCCGTCATTTGAAGAGCTTTGATAGACGTTACAGGTTACGGTTTAGTACCTGGTACCTGAATCGGCCACCATTGCTCTAAGTTACACTAGCTATTTGCCCTGACTATACTTTTGAAAAAAATAAATCTACGTATATTAGAACAATTCGTAATAATAAATCCCAGCTGATTCACACATGTTCTACACTGCAATAAAATTAAAATGACCCAGTGATTAGCACCCCAACTATTTGTAACTTTAAATCGACACATTAGGATCAAACAGCTTGTCAAAAGAACGCAACATGCGTACTTTTGTCCGCCATCACAATTAATTGTTGTAAACTTTTAGTTTTACACTGTCGGGGGTGAAAAGGGCAATGTTGGAGGCACGTGCTAGGTCTATACGGCGTTTTAGTTTTGTGTTGATGGCAGTTGAAGGCAATTTGGTAGTGTCACCATTAGTAAGTGAATATTTTTAGGATAAAGTTCGTAACAGAGAAGCAAAGAGGATGATATCCAAGGGATAATTTATTTTAGATCAAGTGCTACTAACGCATTACTTTATTTGTGGTCATTCTAGCTTGATTTGTTTGTGCCTGAATCTTTTGGAGCCAAATATATCTCATCATTAGTTTCTTGTCTATAACCCAATTTATTTGTCGAAGGCATGTCTTTTTCTATTAGTGGTCATCTCATTACCCATAAATCCCAGTCATATCATCCTTCACACAGTCTACCCATCATTTCGGACTGGACTACTATCAAACCTCAAACCAAACATTTTTTTAGTGGTGGACGATGTAGATCCATATTCGCCTAGAAGTAACCCACTCACTCGAAGCTTGAACAACTCCTAATCAGGAAACGCAGACCCTGGCAGTATTCCAATTATTCTTATTCAAATTAAGAATCAGGAATTATATCTAAAGAAAGGAAGAAAGAAAAAGTGTATTTAGTAGTTACGTTTTTTTTTTTTTTTGTAGTTTTTTATTTTTTTATTTTTAGTAGTATTTTTATGTTTAATTTTTTTTTTTTTTTTTGGTTTATTGTTAATTTTCTTTTTTTTTTGTTTGTGTTTGTTTTTTTAATTTTAATTTTGTTTTGTCCTATGCAAGACAAATAAATACTTTAACTTTCTTTCTATATCTCACAGAACCATGTTCCCATATTCACACTACTCTCACCCCGCCTGTTAATCTTTATTAAGGGGTATTATATGTGCATTCGTCGATGCTCCACGATTCGCCTCCCGGGGTTGGTACCGAGATTTATGTCGGGTACCATTCGTACCGATACGTGATACCGATTTATTGGTCAGTTATCGTTTTGGTGATAACAGCCGTTTGAGGTGATTATTTTGAATGGCGATGTTGGTTTTAAATTAATGTTTCGGAAAAGGTTTAGTGTGAAATGTGTTGTTTGGTAAGTTAATGTAATGATATTTCCGAGCGGTCTACGGAAAGACTAAAGCTGAGGAGAAGTATTGCATCCTTACCCAACCCATTCGTTCCTCCAGCTGAAAATTAACCAACCGGACATGAGTTGCCATGGAAGTCTTTAACTTACTTACTTACTTTAGACTCCGGACCCAGGTTGGCTGCAGCAAGGAAAATCTGCTCAGGTGGAGATTAATTAATAACTCTGACCTTTAGTGTAAATGTGATACAGTTCCACAAACGATGGGACAATTACTATTGTGTCCTGCGTGTCCTGTTGTTTTTTGATTACAGGAACTGATGGACGCTACTGAAGGCATCAAAGTAGTGGCTCAGTTCTGGGCTGACACAATTTAGATTCCCATCGACACGAAGATGAAGATAATGATACTGAGGGTGGGCGCTGTTACCTATATTTGTAGTGGTGTTAGCTAAGACTTAGTTATTAGCTGAACCTCCAATAAGCAATGTTTACTTACTTTTCGGTCTATTTCTGACATTTTTTTTTTACTTCAGGGAAAAAAATGTTTTCAATATGCTTTCATACACTTTGTGGGATTTTCAGCTCAATTTGTAATGCAGCCATTCTTCGTTTTGTAATTAGAGCCTTTTCATGCTAGACAGTCTATGTTTCTGTTTATTCTCAAATACAATGTGCCTTGTATTCGCAACTGTACAAGATCTGGTTATATAAAAAAAGTTTTTTTATCCGATTCCCACTGTTAAATTAAACAAACTCTTAAAATCTTTCTTCAATTCCAAAACATCTAAGTATCAACTATTTGTTAATGTATTGTACTTCGATTTCACATCATAAACCACCCAACAAGCTCTCCCCAAACGAAATTTACACTTATTTCCTAGCCTTTAATTCTCAAATTCCCTCACACGAAATTCCCATGCATTGCAATGCTCAAATCGTAACAATCAAAGCCATAGTTACGGGCTATGGGTTTATTTATTTTTTATGGTCGAACAAATTCGCGGGCTTAGGGGAGAGCAGGCATAGGCGGCATCTTAATGAGATGCGGCGTAAACATTACCTACTATTCCTTAGGGTAAACCGGGGTACACACCCTCTTTTTGATTCTGATTATTTACACACTATCTAATGATTGTTATTTGTTTATGAGACTATAGAAAGAGCTGTTTGATTGTAGTGAAAAATACTTCGAAGAAAAACAATTTAAAGCAGCAAGAAATATTTTCTAGACTACCCTCAGCGATGAGAAATCGTCTTTGCTGGTCAGAAAGAGCTGTTCGTCTATGCAGCTGTAGAAAACGAATAGTCTGACGCGGACGCGGTGTCGAGCCGCTACGTTTTGAACCAAAACGAGATGAACGACTAGACTAGAAGCTCTTTCTAAGCTTCGAAGCCGATTCGGCGTTAATAAGAACAGTCACTATCTTAGCCATCGATTTCCTGTTAACTCCGAGGACCACCAACAACCATCATACCTATCTCTGTTGCTAACCATAGCTGTATTCCGGTTTGAAATGTAAAGGTGACAGCATAACATCACGCCTTTTATTTTCGAAGGGTCAGGTAGCAGAGGGAACTTGCAGTACACACATATTTCGCCAATTATAATCTTTAGGTCCCCTTTAGAAGGGGGCGAGCCTTTTGCCATCAACCTGGTGTTAGTCAGAGTCCGGACTGTTGCTGAAAAAAATCTCTTGAGAAAACCAACACACACACACACAACACAGACAACAACAACACAACACACAAACGACCGACCACTAACACAAACACCACCGTAACACTTAACAAAACACCGAACACTCTTCCGTAACACTTTGGCCGACTTGTGAATCGTGCCCAGGACTTCATACTCAGCAGAAGCGATTGCGACCACTAGACCATCGACGCAGCCGACAGCTATGACGATCAAGTATAATCAAGTGCCCTCACTGGTTGACAACTAATTACCTGAAGGTAGCCCGCGAATTTCAAATTTCAATGTTTTTTTGCAATTTGCCGGTCAGTGTCGGGTCGTATCTACCTAGCCTTTTCCCAAGTATGGGTCGGCTTCCAGTCTAACCGCATGCAGCTGAATACTAGTATTTCACAAGGAGCGACTGCCTATCTGACTTCCACAACCCAATTCGTACTGGGTAATAAGAAACCTGGTAAGACTGGTAGTCAGACTTTCGGGCCACTAACTACCTATAACGACTGTCTAAGATCTACAGATAAAAATAAACTAAACAGATATAAATGACAGCTGGGACCAGTAGCTTAACGTACTTACCGAGGCTCGGAGGAAACTCGGTATGTAATGGGCGGTCACCCATTCACGGACCAACCTAGGTAAGCGCGGCTTAACCCCGAGTGGCTGTTATTACTTAGCCACTAGCTCCTCAGTGTCAGGACCTATGTTGATTAAAATATGTTTCGCGACCGTAACAAATATGGCTTTACTGAGTTATAATCATTAAAATTATCAATACAATCCTCCAAGTTCATTTAATCCCATTGAATGACTTTTTCATAAAATTGTCGTTACACGTACCGACATTCCCGAGGTTATCAGCGACGCGTTGAATGTCGCCGGCGACACGCAACGTTGCGGTAATTCGTTTAATTATTCATTGGATATTTGTGCAGGTGTGTTCATGTGTTCATGTGCTGTCAACCTAAATACCGAGTGCTGACTGAAACTGTAAGAGATGGGTACAATTATAATTGTAGTATTTTTTGGTGTTTTTATATGATGAGCTTCTGTCATCATCAGAAAGTACTCTTCAATATGTGGAAAATCTGGTATTCAATGTTGTTATGTCTTTTCTTTTGAGCCTCACCTGGCGCACCACATAAAAACATCAAATCAGATAAAAGTCGGACAGATGTATGGCTTATAGTCTCTAAAACAGATTATCACGTAACAGTTAAAAAAATAAAAAAGAATTTTTTGGGTAATTTATTAAAATTGCTATGGAAATAATTGTTTTAGAAAATTGTTTATTTTACAGGTACAATTATACACAAGAGTGTCTTACAATATTACCTAAAACTAGTGTTGTTACTAGTGACACCCAAACTAGACAGTTAGCCTGTATCTTGGGGTCGACAAAACGACTTTGTTTCTTTAGACTGTCGTGACTGACTTGGGCTATCTTCTTTATTATCCTTTACAGCGGTGGGTACTTTACCATAGCGAACAATTAAAGGATGTCCACACTATAGGTAATCCTGAACTCAACACGGTGAAAAATACGTAGCTGAATGCACACGTTTCTTCCAAAACAGACTTTTCTGAATATCCTGAGTATCCTGAGAAGGCTGACCACAACCGGCAACGGGATACGGTGAGCGGGCGTGTGTTAGTTGAATATATTTTTGGATTTAGCATCAAATTCTCTATCTTTCGTCTCAGCGATAAAAAAATCTCTTTTGTAAAAAATTTCTTTTGTGTAGCAACAGATACACACTGTAAAAAAAATTGATTATCGACAGTGCTTTTACCTTAATCTACTTCAAGAAAATCTGACTTCTTTGTTGTTCCTGAAGAGCCTATACAATCCTTCATCTCTGGCTAATCTAACCACACTATTGAGCAGCTCGTGTCACTGCGAGAATAAATAATTTATGGAAAATTCTGCCCATTACTCGACTGTGAAGACATGAATAATGAATAACTTAACGAACAAAATAAATATGAGATCTTTTCTATTTATCACCAACCCGTCACACGCTCATTGTATTTATTCGCCAGGTCACAGTTTACCCGCTAGCTAGCCAACTTGCGCCAGTATTTGCTCGCAACTCGCACTAGCATCTATTCGTTATCGCGCGACTCGGCAAACATCGGCAAACATCGCCCGTTCCATTAGTCCAGTTCTTTATTCAAATTCTGTTTGCTCATTGGTCGGCCGGCAGATAAAATCAACAGATAGGTACGGTACAGTGTGTTTGCTTATAAATTTTAATTGTGACCTAATGACATAGTTGTAGGGCGCAATTGTTTTATAATGGGTAGGTGGGGTTTTCATAGAAATTTGTACTGGTTTTTATAGGTTTACGTTGAGGTAAATGAATGAGTATTTAATGGTGCATAATTTTTTTTATTTAATTTGCATTGAATTAATCTAAATATAAAAATCTCATGTCACGGTGTTTGTGGTCGCACTTGTGGTCGCACTCCTCCGAAACGGCTCGACCGATTTTTATGAATTTTTTTATCTATATTTGGTAGGATTAGGGCGCGAGCGAAGCCGTAGGAAAAAAGCATTTTATAATTTCATTTTGACTTATAGATTCCAAACTTGGTCTTTGATAAACATTGGCGGTAACTGATTTTACTCTCGAATAGCAGTAACATAGGTACTTTTACAATACATCAGGTAACAAACATCAGTCTTTAAACAGTCATCTAAGATAAAATTACACCAAAGATCTAGATACTCTATTTAGTACTTCAGTAAACCTACTTTTCTTCCTAGGTACAGGTAACAAGTACAAGTATATACTTATACCATAGGTACGTATACTTTCGCTTAAGCTAAAACTTTTATTACACGTCTTCCCGGCTTCAGAGGCAAGTCTCATCTCACGAAATTAAGTTTCAAATATTAAATTCGCTTCTTTATGAAAAAGACACACCCTTCCTCTTAGGAAGACTTATCCGACGCTGTAAAAATGAACTGAACATTGTATATTACAGTACATACAATTATACATACACTTTTATGCAGGATTTTTATGTAAGGAGGAATATTAACTGGGACTTATCATAACGTGTGGTGAAATGTGGGTGTATACATCTACGAGTGCATAAATAAATAAAATTGAGGTGTCTGTTTGTAATTTCAAAATTACAGCTTATTAGTGAATGCATTTGAATGAATCTACAGAAAATTTAAAAAAAAAATATTATTTTTTAATTTTTGTGTCTGTCTGTTCCTGTAAATCTCCGAAACGGCATGACCAATTTAGACGGGACTTTTACTAGCAGATAGCTGATGTTATAAGGCGTAAAAGTAGAAAAAGGATTAGGTATCCTTGCAAAAAAAAAAAAACTCTTGAAATTGTTAACAAAATCCGATTCAAATCTATACATATAATAAAATCGTAAAAATCCAAATAGTAGGGAATAATATTTTTATAATAATTTCACGTGAACGAAGGTCGCGGGCAACAGCTAGTATTTAATATATAGGTTGTTACTGCCTAACTCTTTGTAGAAAACAGGCGTAATGTTATGTTATGAAAAATATTACTTTTTGTCGAATATGGTTGATGTAGCAACGGTATCTTTTATTACCATTTAATATCACCTGTTATAACAATTTCATAAGCAAATACTCCCAGAGGCGCAGACCGAAGTATAATTCGAAAAAATGTCGGTCAGGTACAGTGGTGGAACTCGGTGGGAGGTAGTTTCCTCAGAGGAATTCTCAAACCAAGATGCTCAGACGCATGGTCAGCACGACAACAGAAATAGGCCTTTCTGAGAAACTCGCAATATAAGACACTGGAGGAAAGTGGAAATTATGTTTTTCCTACTCCTCCGCTATTCTTTTCTGATTAATTTCGTTACGGGATCCAAGACAGTTAAATCGGTTTCAAAATCAAAATATTTTATTTCACATTGGTCTTCAAGGGTACTTATAAAACGTCGACCAAAAGGTGCACGGTTCGGGTTGGTCGTTTCCTATGGAGAAGAACCGGCAAGAAACTCCATGGTTACTCTGGGACTTCGTCGAGCGTCATTGTCTCGACGCTTTTCTGGTGGTCGCCACTGTTGATTCTGGCTTTCAGGAGTTGCTGCTGACGACAGGCCGTGTCGACGGCGCGTTCGTGTTCCACGCACGCCTCAAAGAGATGTCAGCAACCAAGTAGGGGTCCGCAAGGGCCGATGCTGCCAGGGCTGCGGGACTGTTCGAAAGAGATACCGTGGCCCTGGAACACAAAGGGCAAAGAAGGAACATGGATGGGTTTTAGTCAGTACAAATCTGACACTCCCTTCCGCTCCGCCCAGAGTGGGGGGGGGGGGTCATTTGATGATTTCCTATCCCGAAAAAAAAATACTACTGAACCACTATTAAGAGCGCTTAATGCTTGTGTTGTTTATCCAGCTTCTCTATTTCAGTCATGGTATCCATTCATCAGTACCTAGCTCAGCACCTAAAGAGGAACACACAATTTTCGTATAAAACATTCCCAACAATCGTACATTTTTTTCCTTTTTCCAATTTTCACACCCAAAAACATTTCACACTCTAATCTCTCTGTCACAAAAGTCTAATTAAAACTGTAATCCACACCCTCAATTGAATGTAATTGTAACAGCACGTTTATGCAATAAAACACAATGTTGTATAGAACCCTCGGTGCGCTGTAGGCGGGATCTTTGCAATAGAAATCACGCCGAGTCCAGGGGAGACTTGGGGAGGCAGGTTACACTAGGTAGGAAAGCACAGAAGTACCATACCTTGATGATGAGGAGATGCCTCTTCATTCTCACACCTAAGGGAAGTATCACGCTTATTATCTTTTCTTTGACGAACAGAATTATTAAGGTGGAAGTGCCAGGGTAGCCTGCGAATTTTTTTTTTTTACGTTTTTTTTGCAATTGCCGGTCACGTGTATAAAAATTTAATTTTGCGGGCCACATCGGCGCTACCCCCTTAAAGACAGAGCAGTTGCAAAGGGTTGAAACCACCACAAAAAAATCTGAAAAATATCAACTTCTAACAAGTGAAAACATTTAATTATTTCCACTTATTGGGCTCGGATGAAGAAGTCGTTATCCTTACCCATCGAGATTTTTGTGTGACTAAAATAGTGATGTATATTAATGATGATGGATGAAGAGGGAGAAGAAGACCAAGGAAACGATGGATGGATTGTGTGAGAAATGATATGAAAGAAAATGAGTAAATGATAGGGTGACGGTTGACAGGGGAGAATGAAAGAAAAACCGTGTTGCGCCAACAAGGGCAGGAAGCCGCATCAACTGCAAAACAGTCACCTCTGTAGTTTGCCGGATTGTGATAAATTGTCTGATAACATAAACTTGAGTAATCTTTCACCATCCTCGTACTTAGTCCCAATAATCTCGTTTCATTCACAGTATTGTACAAACTGGTGATACTGACCCTTGCCTCATTGCGCAGGGAGGGACTGCATCAGAAATCAAAGCTGAGTCCCGGGATTATCTCTCATTAGCACGAGGAGAGCTCGTCCGTGCGTGCCGACCCTGGCGTGACAACCCTAGCGTGATGCTGTGGGCGCAGGCGCTGATTATGCCTAATGTAGTTTTGTTTTGGACCAGGGTTACAGCATTGTGTAGGAGGTATGATTGTAATGAAACAAGTAATAGAGAAGTATGGAAGAAGAAGACATGCTGCGCTGACCCCAAATAATTGAGAAACGAACAGGAGAATGATGTGGAGATGTGAAGTGTTTGTATGATTGTGAAAAATAATAGGTGATAATTCAACTTGGCTGAAGTCTTTTCATAAAAAGATAAATGTATGTATGAATATATGCGTGTGTGTATGTGTGTGTTCATATATTTTAGTTATAAATATTTTCTAGTTTGTTTTCTGTTATTGCACCTACTGTGTATTGTCTCTGCATCACTCTAAGGGTAGACTGGTACGAAATGCCTATGGCATTAAGTCAACCTTTGTACAGTTTTTACGTGTGCATAAAATTTTAATTAATAAATAAATGTCGTCCCTATTACTCTATTATCTAGAATTGTGGTCTGGGAAATTTATGGGCATACCTACTATATTAATTTGTCACTTACAGATAAAAAAGGCATACCGATGCATAAGGTAATTAGAAAACCAAAACGTCATAATACTTGTACACACTCTACAAATGCGCATAAAACGGTAACACATCAATATTCTGCCGGCAATTTCAATCGCACAATAAATCACAATTATTCAGCCTCCGCATCACAATATCTATCATCTCAACACCCACACTAAGAACACAGCAATAACATTTAACCCCACTATGAGCCCTCTAAGTACCCCCGCACACTTGCGCACATTTGTCGCAACAATACGCTACTAATCGCACGACAAAGGCTCGGTTTAGATATAAATACAAATCGTGTTGTTTTCGGTCGGCACCCCAGTGCGGACCCTCGCGATTTGACGCGGATTTTACATGCGAGGACGGCTGCGATTTTAAATTGCAGTTTTGCGTTTTTAATTTGTAGCTACGATGCGTTCTTTTAGATAATTTTAATCGAGTTTTCAGGTCGAAATATCAAGTCCCTCATCGTTTAAAGATCACAACAAGGAAAATTAAGTAATACACATGAAGCAAAAAATAACGACAACCGTTCGGGTCGATCTTCAGGTTAAGCCGCGCTTGCCGAGGTTGTTCCGTGGATAGGTGACTACCCATTACATACCGAGTTCCCTCCGTGCATCGGATATTACGTTAAGCCGTTGCTCATGGCTGTCATCGTCGTTACAGGCAGTCAGTAGCCCGAAAATCTGACAACCAGTCTTACCAAGGCGTATAGTATTACCCAGTACTAACTAGGTTGTGGAGGTCAGATAGGCAGTCGCTCCATGTAAAATTCTGGTATTCTGGTAAGGCATTGAAACAATTTTACAAACGTGTATTGTAATTTAATAATTTTATTTTAATACCTACAACATAATTTTCTTAATCACAGATTTTTTTTGTAAAAAAATTGGTTTTTATCTTCACAGTTGTTCTTTTTAAGCAATGCGTAGTAGACAAAAAGTATCACCCCACACTTGCGATTATCCCAAACTAAAGATTATCCTCCATTCCTCTATCCCTCCAAAGAGTGCAGAGGGCAGAGTGCCGAGATTTTTATTGTTCAAGGATTACAACGGAATATAATCATCGCTGTTTCATTGAATAAATTTATTCGGATTTCGTTGAATAAATGCTGCGTTTCGCTGAATAAATTTATTTATTTATTGGTGTTTTATTAGGGCGTTGTAACTGTTGATGTGTCGTAGGGGTGGTTTCCTTACGAGGGTTGGTTCATGGGTGCCATATGTGACAGATACCTACTGTTTATTTTTAATTTGAGTTTTTTAGTTTTTCTGATTGCTGATCTGCTTAGGTAGAGCTTAAAGTAATGAGTTTAATTTAATATGTAAAAAAAAAGAAATTGACAAAATACTTTATTTTTAATTTATGTTCTGCTGTTATGACATATAATAATATCGTATTACCCAGTTACTGTGTTATGGAGGTCAGATAGGCAGTCCCTTCATGTAAAATACTGGTACTCAGCTGCATCCGGTTAGACTGCACAACATAGTTTGGGAAAAGGCTAGGCAGATGACGTTCTGCTGCTATGACACGGTGAAGACTTTGGGAATCCCCTGGATACAACAAGCACTTAACCAGGCGATGTGGTGATGCTATATTGAGCAGTAGACGTCTTTCCAGTGATTTAATGATGCCGAACTGTCCTCCTACTCGTAACCACAGAATCAGCTTTGAATAAATCCCTCATCTCTTTCTCACCATTTTACTTGACATGAATCTCTGAACAACTGTAATCTCCTCTCTCTCTCTTTCGTTCAGGTTACAATATTCTCTAACCATCAGGCTAATCGACCTACTCTCTATTAGTATAACAGTTTGCATTAATAATAATAATTACCATACCTAAACAAATTATTTACCTTATTTACCAATAAACACAATGAACGTTTCACATACTCCACTCCACATCGCTGTACAAATATTTTACTTCAAAATTCATAAATAAATAATATTCATGAATAAATCATTATGAATAACAGCTCTATTACCCGTGACGTCACTATTCATAGTTCACAAAATAACTTTATAATAATTAACCGAAGCGAATAAAATCAAAACAAACCGATAGACGCAGAATTTCCTGAACCCACAAATTCATTACAATTTAAACCTTATTTCTATGACATAAAAGATAGATGATGCGAGCTAGTGATGTGCAATGAGTGTACTATGGAATTTCACGCGCAAGTAAATCAATTATTCCCGGGCACAACATTCGGGGTCGGTATCGACTCCCGCGCATGTTATAGTACGAACTGTTGGGGCGGGACAATGCATGTCAGCAGCTAAACGCCTGCGGTATTCCGGCTTATTGATGGTTTACAGGGTGACTTCTATTAATAAAAATAAAAATAGAAACATGACGGGTCTAAACTGTATTCAGAAAAAATACACCTATTAGATTGATAGACTTACTACAATAACTAATAAGTAAGGATAAATATTTTTTTAAATAATGTGTATTTTCAAGTCTCTTAGACATCACTAACATTGGTGAAAGAAAACATCGTGAGGAATCCTAATTTGTCGTTTTTCTAAGACTTTGCAAATCTGCAATTTTGCATTGAGCGTTTTTTAACAAGATTATCACGATTTTTAAACGTTGCTCAAGTTGAAGAAATAATGTCTTTTTTTCTTTTCGTCTCTTAATTTTATCTTGATATTTTTGACACAGAAATAATGAACACTCACTTACACAAACATAGACGTGTGAAAACATTACCGGATTTCTCGTAACCAGTAACCGAAGATAGAAAAAAAAAACTTGGAATTCCTTACATTACTGAAGCTTTACTCGGCGCGGCTGGAGTGCGAAGTACTTTAATTTAGCTAACGAAGTGTTATCGACCCGTGATTAGCGTCCATACGGGCGCGTTAGTGGGCTTAGCTGGAATTAGCGGAAACTGGTAGCTGTTGGCGCGTTTTTAAAAAGATGTTTTCGAATTTGGAAAGTTTCTTTTTTTTTAATTCAAAGAATTGCGCTGGATTTGGAAATGCTTCAAACTTTTTCTAAAAATGTGTCGCCACCAGTGGCGAAGCTTCCACAGAACTCGATTCCTACCGACTTTCCTTTGAAAAATGACACAGTCAGTATTCTATAGACAAATAATATAATCTCATTGAAGATATGTACTCCAGCATACCTCTTACAAAAATTGACCCTTCGCTACTGGTAGGTGAAGAGAAGAAAGTAGCTGTGGCAGTAATGGCTAGCAGGCAAAGGCAAAGAAGGAACATGGGTGGGTTTTAGTCAGTACAAGTCTGACACTCCTTTCCGTGTCATTTGACGATTTCCCATCCGGAAAAAAAAAAAAAAAAAAGATAGTTAAAAGCATCGTCATTAGCTATAACTGACAACTGACATTTTACATTCTAAAATAGTTTGACCTGATTGGTCAGGTTGGGGCTACAGACCTTATCCATAAAAGGTGAAAAAAATTCTGAAAATGACCTCCTCCTTTTTTTGAAGTCGGTTAAAAAGAGGTTTTCGAAACGTTTATGAAAATTTCGCCAAAATATAACCTTAAAATCAATAAATTACTTAAAAGTCGTATAAATGCATTTTTGTATAGGTACCGGTTTGTACCACAAATAAATTACTCAGACTTTAACTAGATACTAACTTTGGTATCCTAAAAAATACTTTTAAAATAATCACTGCTATGAGTAAAAAAAATCTAAAACAAACAAACTAAAACAACTTATTACAGTTCTACATCACCCTGTACTTACATAAGCCGGCCCGCGGCGCGCTACACTGCTAATACTCCAAATTGAGTGACAGCCAAAGTTAATAAAAGCTGCCCATAATGTTGGCCATATGTCTGCACCCTTTGGTTGTGGCACAACTGTTTAGTCTGATTTTTGATGGACACTAAGTACGATATTAAAAATCAGGGATAATGAATTAATGATATAAGATTTTAAACTGTCATGGTCCCTAACATTATCATTAAGACTGGAAACGATATATTTACCATCTAAAAAAAAAGAAAGGAAAAAAAGAAATCAGTCATCATCTGCCTAGCCTTTTCCCAACTATATTGGGGTCAGCTTCCAGTCTAACCGGATGCAGCTGAATACCAGTATTTTACATGGAGCGACTGCCTATCTGACCTCCACAACCCAGTTAGTACTGGGTAATACGATACCCCTTGGTAAGACTGGTTGTCAGACTTTTTTGGGCCACTGACTACCTATAACGACTGTCAAAGATCTACAAATGACAGCCGGGACCAACGGCTTAACGTGCTTTCCGAGGCACGGAGGAAACTCGGTATGTAATGGGCGGTCACCCATCCACAGACCAACCTAGGCAAGCACGGCTTAACCTAAAGATCGACCCGAGCGGCTGTTATTATTTAGCGACGAGCTCCTCAAAATCAAAAACATATGAAAAAAAGAAATCAGTAAACATGGTAAATATCCCGTTTCTAGTGTAAACTATAATGAATTAATGATTTTACAGAAAAAATAAAACAAACTACGAAAAACTATCTCCATATTGTTTTTGTTGGCCACTGATGCATGCAAAATGAGGTGGTCAGATTTTACAAATCCGACTGAAAAGAAAAATTCTTAAAAATCGAATATAAATAAAAACACATTTTAAAACAGCTATTTTAGAAGAAAAAGCGATCATTACACAAAAAAAGGACCGGTGGTATGCAAAATGATTTGAAAGGTAAAAAAAGCTTAATTTCCAACCATAAAACTGAAGCTTATTCTACCGAAAACTTTCTTCCATGTACATAAACTACGGTTTTATATGCGAATGTATGGCCCTAAATTCATTTTTTGGTTCCACCACTGCTGGACCGAGGCCTCCTCTCTCCTTCCAAACTTCTCTAACCTGCGAAATGTCTGTCCATGGACGCTCCGTAAACGAGATCAGATCGTCACACCACGTTTGCCGCGGTCTATCTCTACGGTGATTCCCTCCAGTGAGTGACGATCGTTGCCCATCTTTCCGGATGCATTCGTGCTACGGGGCCAAACCACTCCCACTTCAGCTTGACCCTTACAATACAGTCGCATTTAAAACCGAAGTAAATTATTTCACAAAAGCAAATAAAAGAAGACGTAACTTCCATCAAAATGAACTAAAACGTACCAATTTAAAATTAACAGACAATTTTTGGGCAAGTTTAAATTAATAAAATATTCAATTTGAGGGCTGTACAACCCGCGGGCCCCGTCGGCAATAACCGGGGAATCCTCTGGGGTATCCTATACCCCACGACCCCACGCTATGGGGTACACGCTACCCCGTGGGGAACACTTGAGCCCCGGTTAACCGGCAGGGTTAACTTTAAGTTGTGATTATTATGGCGATAAAAGTATTTTATGGGTATGTTATCAAAGTATTTCTGGTTGAAATACACGCGAGGATAATAATGACATCAAAACAGTATGTTATGTTGAATAGTTTCGTTTTGACTTACCTCGTAAAAGTAATAATATTTATATGTATAATATCGTATTGGGAACGTGCTACACGTGTATAAACTTATTCTGAGTACAGGAAACTAATGAAGAAATAGAAAAACGAAAAGCAATAATGTACAATGATCGATATTATTTATCTTTCCTTTTCTAATGTTCCTAATAAAAAGTAAAAGTGTTACCTTATGTTTTCTCTTTGTGTGTACATAAAATAAATAAAAAAACAAAAGGATGACTGTCTACTTACTAAAGACAGCCTTAGGCCATGTTCTAATAAAAGCGATCTGTCTCTCGAATACGCCATCGGCGTTAGGACACGGGTTGTAAAGAATATTGAGCAAAAAATATCCCTCTTCAACAGTCATTCCTCCGATTTGCAACTATCAAACAAAACCTCAAAACAAATAACTACGCCTACACATTTCCTTCTACAAAAAGAATAATTTAAACTTGCAATTAACACCACAACACCAGAATGAACCCTATCTATTCTGCCACGAGTGCAAGGTACACGGCCTATTGCTTGCACTGCACAAGTGGTTTGACAGCAATAAAAATTCGCCATGTTTTTGCACCAGCCGCTCCTTGTAGCTGTCAATTACTTCTCCCTCTGTAAGACAAGTATTGCACGCACTTGGCAATGTAACACGACAGCTGTAGTTAGAGCGCTTGGAGTTTAGTGTTATTGATCGGTGGTGCATTCCTGTTCAATTGGAAGATGGCTGGAGGCTATCTGTAGTAATCTTATTTGTACGATATTTTATATAGAAAGTAAATAATAATTACACTAATTAATAATCTATTGAGTGTTCAAAACAACAAAGAAAGTCATGTTGGTACCTATTTAGATTCAGAAGTTTTTTGTTGCGTGTTTCAATACTTCATAAAACGCAATCTTCAGTAAGGTGATTTCTGTAACAAATGCAGTAATTTCCGATATTGAACACCATTTCTATAAAATTAGAAGTCAAATCGGAATATGACTTCAACATTTCACCAACATTCAACGAAACTTTTAATAAACCTCACGCGCCAAAACCGATGTAGTCACACAACGCAGGGGACAAGACCCAACACTCTGACACTCCAAGTACGCGAGTATTGGGCAAAGCCCGCCAGATGGCCTAGTGTTTACCCTACCCTGTTTGTGCACAACTTTGAATTTCCAACTATTAGCCGTATCCACACCTGTCGATGTTTGCTACCCTCAATAACTTGCAGATAAACTTCTGTGTGGAACAACGTTGACTCTGAACTTGTTTAGTGTATACCTCCGGTGGTTCCGGTGTCATAGCGTGAATGTAACTATCGACGAAACAGTGAATTCTGCTATGATAGGGTCCTTAATGAAGATAGCAAAACATCATGCAAGTAATATAAAGGGTTAAGCAGAGGTGCACGTATAGTTCATCCACATTTCCATCCATAGCATAATCAGCCTATTAATGTTCCCACTGCTGGGACGCAGGCCTCCTCTCTATGAGAGGGAATGGGCTATAATCCACCACGCGGGCCGAGTGCGGGTTGGTAGATGTCACATCTCTTCGAATTTTTGGTTCTAGGACATGCCGGTTTCCCCACGATGTTTTCCTTCACCGTTTTGAGAGCAGTGGTGATGAAATAACTTACACAAAGTAATTTCGCCTGGCTGGGTTCAAACCCACGACTTACTATTCGTAAGTCGGGGTCTCCACCACTGGGCCACCGCTGCTCTGCTCATTTCCATACAATTAAGTTTAATTCCCATGTAACGGGGGGACAAGCTTATTGTCATCAACCAGGCACAAAATAATATTTAATTACTGGTATGCTTATTAACAGTGAATTTGGTATAATAAGGAGCCTATGACGACACAACTCGTGAATGAACTAACCAACAATTGCTAGCTTTCATCATCATCATCTGCCTAGCCTTTTCCCAACTATATTGGGGTCGGCTTCCAGTCTAACCGGATGCAGCTGAAATACCAGTATTTTACATGGAGCGACTGCCTATCTGACCTTCACAACCCAGTCAGTACTGGGTAATACGATACCCCTTGGTAAAACTGGTTGTCAGACTTTTTGGGCCACTGACTGCCTAACGACTGTCAAAGATCTACAAATGACAGCCGGGACCAACGCCTTAACGTGCTTTTCGAGGCACGGAGGAAACTCGGTATGTAATGGTCGGTCACCCATCCACAGACCAACCTAGGCAAGCACGGCTTAACCTAAAGATCGACCCAGAGCGGCTGTTATTATTTAGCCACGAGCTCCTAGGTAATTGCTAGCTTTAAAGGTCATTATTGTATTTTCTGTTGATGATAGAGGCTTTTTGCTAATCCTCAATAATTGACTGTCCTTTATTTACTAGTTGAGTAACTGTAGAAGATAAATTAAAATAACAATACAAAAACTTTTAAAATAAAACCAGGCATTCGCAATCGGTAAGAATGGAAGCTGACCTCAACATGGTTGGGAAAAGGCAAGGTCGATGACGACAGTATCACAAACAGCAGCCATGCTAATTATCAAAGCTTAATAAACGAAGATCAAATCAATATTACAAGCTTTCATAAGAACTTATTATTACTGTTACCATGGTAACAGTAACTACTTTACAATCAGTTTTACCATGGCAATTAATAGAGAATTCGTCTATATGCTTTAAATAGCACAGGGTAACGCCGAACAACCTCTGGTAAACTTTGCACAACCCTTATAATTGACTTTGTTATATGCTGCCTGTGTTACTACTTATCATACTGTCCAAGTTACAGAAGCCTTCTATTAAAACTAAGCGGTATTTTGCTTATACATACATAGTTATAACAGCCGCAAAGTCGATCTTTAGGTTTAAATAACGCTTGCCGAGGATAAACTGTGGATGGGTGATCGTTCGCTACATAACGAGACCTCTGTGCCCTTGAAAGCACGGTCCCGCTGTATTTTAAATCTCTTGTATGTTCGAAAGTCGTTAGTAGTCAGAATCCCGTAAGAATGACAACAGTAGCGGTAACCTGTTACCCAGCTTTTGGGACGTAAAGGCCAAGTAGACAGTGGCTACATGAAAAATTCTGGTACCCAGTTTCATCCGATTAGACTGCATAAGCATAAGCATAATCAGCCTATTAATGTTCCCAATGCTGGGACGCAGGCCTCCTCTCTATGAGAGGGAATGGGCTATAATCCACCACGCGGGCCCAGTGCGGGTTGGTAGATGTCACATGTCTTCGATTTTTGGTTCTTGGACATGCCGGTTTCCTCACGCTGTTTTCCTTCACCGTTTTGAGAGCAGTGGTGATGAAATAACTTACACAAAGTAATGCGCCTGCCTGGGTTCGAACCCACGACTTACTGCTTGTAAGTCGTTGTCTCCACCACTGGGCCACCGCTGCTCTCAATCGATTAGACTGGACGGCCCCAAAATAATTTAAGAAATCAGTAAAAGCAATCCTCCTACTTACAGAATTTTAATTGTTAGGGAAACAGTGTTAAACTACTGGGCGGCACAGGCCACCGCTCTGTAAGAGGGAGTGGGTCATAATCCAGCACGCGGACCCGGTACGGGCTGGTCGGGCTGGCCTTATTGTATTTTCGAATCCGCTTCCTCTCACAACTTAGTCCCTGACACTGCAGCATAGAACGCGCACGCGATGTCCAGCCAAACTGATAAGAATCGGCTGGACTCAGTAATTGTTCGGCCGAATGTTTGCCCGCACTGGTTGAGCAACTGCAGTGTCTTCATCCAGCGCTTTACCAACAGCGCTGCAGCGACGATTTGTTTAACGTTTTGTAGATATCCTTATGAGCCAACTAATATCATCCGAAATTGTCTGGTAAAATAAAATTACAAGATTATATATCATTATTGCTTCATTTGCAAAGGACACGGACACATAAACCATCTTTATATTATTACAATAAGACTAATAAGAATTCCTTGAATATGTACAACTTTAGCCCCTTGCCATCATCATCATCATTCTCTTGCCCTTTCTTTTTTTCATTCATTTGGGGTTGGTGCAGCATGTCTTCTTCTTCCACAGTTCTCAATTACTCGTCATCTCATCAGACACCTCCTTTCTTGCCATATCATCCTTTACACAGTCTAGCCATCGTTTCTTTGGTCTTCCTCTACTCTTATACCCTTTGCGATCAAAGATCAATGAAATGAAGGGGACTTACACTCAGCCTTTAGTGGATACGGGATGAATAAGACAATCAAAGATCATAGTTCTTCCGTCTTTTAATATATCGTGTCCAATGCTACCATCCTCCTCATTTATCGATACTTATCGATGGAAATTTTTTCCCAAAAATTATGTATGACACCACCTGACATATATTTATATTGTGCTTTTTGAATTGTTGTTATTATAAGATGCTATTTGATATTTTAATATTGATATGATAATTGTTAGCTTTTAAGCGTTTTGAAAAAACTGTAAGCTTAGAATGTCATCATCATCATCATCATCTGCCTAGCATTTTCCCAACTATGTTGGGGTCGGCTTACAGTCTAACCGGATGCAGCTTAATACCAGTATTTTACATGGAGCGACTGCCTATCTGACCTCCACAACCCAGTTAGTACTGGGTAATACGATACCCGTAAGCTGCAAGCTGCAAGCAACTTGCTTGCTAGCTGTAAGCGTAGAATGTATTTCAGAATAAATTAATAAATACTTGAGAAAGCAACATTCTGTAATTACACACAGCAATTAAGTACACAACCGGATTCTAAGCGAAGTTCATTGCAAGCTATAAACCGTGCAAGTTCACAAAGTTGTGAATTACATAAACAGTTATTGCAAGAGTACATATTTCAGGCAGGAGTAGATATGATGAAGAGTCTGCCGTCTGAATCTCAATAATAGCTGTGGAGGGCCCTCGCCGGCCTCCCTGTGAAGCGATGTTGCAGAGTAGCTCGGGACAGAGGCTCCTTGTGTTTTGTTTTTGATAATTACGATCTTTTTAAATTCATAAATCGTGATTATATTGTAGATACAACTTGTTGATTATAACTATTGTTAAGTTAAATAAAAAGACAATTAGAAGTTCGATTTAGTATTTAATTCTAAGCTCATTGACCAGTTAGTATCTATTTGTAGTCTTCATTTAATAAGCCATATTGTTTTCCTTTTATTCTGACAGAATAGTACCTAGATGGAGCGGCAAAGTTCGTGAGCATAGGTAGTAAGATACTAATATATGTTTATAGTATAGTAAACACATCATACTTTACAAAAAAACAATCACTGTTACGAGTAACATCACTAATCAAACAATTAGTAGCATTAATAAATGCTACGAAAATTCGTAGCACCTGCTACGAACTATTCGATTAGCTATAAAATGCAATTCAGTGTGGAGAAACTGTTTACATTTCCAATCCATTTTTTTCCACATAACATCACGCCTGTAATCCCCGAAGGGTTAGGCAGAGGTGTACGCATTAGTACAACCACATTTCGCCAGTTGTTTCACACATGTAACATGGGGCGAGTCTATTGCCATCAACCGGGCACAAATCCAGACACCGTGGCTGCTTCTGAGAAATTCCAGTTTGCCCGACCTGGGAATCGAATCCAGGACCTCATGGTCAGAAATCGCGCTGGCGACCACTAGACCAACAAGGCAGTTAATTCCTTTTTTTCCAAATTAAAAATATTTTATTTCACATCAATCTATTTAGACAAGTACGAAATGTGAGAAGCCTATGTGATCCTTTCTTATTTCCTATGGAGGAAAACCGAGACCACACGTTTACTTTCAAAATTATATTTTCACTATACAGAAATACAGTCCGAAATACCTAAACACTTATTTAATTCCACTCTGTCCTCCACACTACTCTATACCAACGAGCAGTAGCCGGGGGCTTTAATATTAAAAATAAAATAGAAAAGAGCGATCTCAGTGTAGTGGCCGGGTATTGTGTGCTTTTTAATAAATGCCCAAATCACCGGGAGAGGGCGCTGTTTGCCGCTATTGCAACCAAGCTGCTGTTCCAATGTACCCTCAGTTTTTTAAAGAGCCTTTGCGGATTAGCTTGTGTAGGTATTTGCTTATGTGCTATTTTCTTTTTTTAGCATAGGTACATTGTTCTATTGATGTTGTGTATTGCTTGGTGTTTCGTTCATGATATTCAGCGAATTGTAGCCTACTTCTGATATGAGCTTGTTACAAGGAAGATTTTTGTAAACTACGAGTTATGACTGATACTGAAACACTTATTTATCCACACTTTTACTTATTTGTGTGATATTTGGTTGGCTTGGTACGCATATGATGCGGAGGAATGAGGAAAACGTTGTGGGAAAAGTTTTGAGTATGAATGAGGATGGGTTTAAGAGTAGAGGAAGACCAAAGAAACGATGGATAGACTGTGTGAATGATGATATGGCAAGAAAGGAGGTGTCTGATGAGATGACGAGAAATAAAGTAGGAAAGAAGAACATGCTGCGCCGATCCCAAATAAATTGGGATAAGGTCAGGAGAATGATGACTTCTACTTATTTGCCAGCAGTCTAGTGGTGTAACCGTCGGACTGCCAAGTCATAGGTCTCGAGTTCGAACTCAAGACACGCACCTCTGATTTTTAGGGTTCATTGTATAATTATCACTTGCTTCACCGAAGTGAAGGAAAACATCGTGGTGAAACCAAACCAGCATGCCTGAGAGATATTTCTCGACGGCATGGAAAGCCAAGTCAGAGGCCCATGGGCGGCACAAACATTCTGACACCAGGTTAGGCACCAACCACACGAAAAAGAATACTAAGGTTGAACATATTGTGTGACACAGCTCCACATCTTTACTCTGCAGCCGTAATTCCTATTAATGCTGCATGGCATACAAGTTTCCACTAGTAAATAAGGTACTTGTTGTAATATACTTAATACTTGTTATAATATAATTAAGGTACCTGCATGAATAAATTAATGCTAAGACGAATCACTTCTGGTAATAGGTCGTTTTGCCCAAATATTAAAAATCGTTTCTTAGTTATCAAATAAATTTTTAATCTATTGTCCCTTTTCAGGGTTCCGTACCCGAAGGTTAACCAACGAGACCCTATTACTAAGACTCCGCTGTCCGTCGGTCTGTCCGTCTGTCTTTTAGCAGGCTGTATCTTATGATCCGTAATAGGAAGACAGTTGAAATTTCCACAGAAGAGGTATTTCAAAAAAAAACAAAGTTTGTGTGTTTGTTTCTTCTCATACTTTTAACAAAACAAACAAACAAAGGAAACAACAGACAGCTCTAGATACCCTTACACAATATATTTGGAGTACCACCTCCCCACCAGCTTCCACATTATAATCACAAAGCCCAAGCGACGAACAAGATGGCGCCGAGTGGCGTATCAAAAACTGCATTACTGTGGACATTTCCCATCAAAGCAGCACATACGTAGCACTTTGTTGGGGCCGCAAGAGACAACGGTGATGTTGGAGAGGTGGGCAGAAGTTTCATTGAGTATCTCACAATCAATTGGTTTAATTAGCTTGAAGAAAACCCCTCGCCTTGGCTTTCTTGGTTAGCTACCATGAAACCACCAATTAGTTAAAGTCTCAGAGAACTCCTGATTTTTTAGATTAATAACTGTGTATGGAGGGGGTCACATTTCCAGTATGGGTCAGGACGGATGAGCCAGAACCGTCACAGATTGGGCCTGAAGACCCTCCAGGAACGCTGGCTTGACGATTTGGACTCGTTCCTGACTGATTGGCCAGAGGAGGCAAAACACCGAGAGAGTTGGAAAGGAATGGCTTTTGGCCAGTAGTGGGACAGAATAGGCCAATAAAAAAAAAAACTGTGTATAAAGGCCTAGCGTAATAGAAGATTCTGTTAGCTTAGGTCTTTTAAAGCCTGTTTATTTCAATCATTTCTTAGGTAGGCGGAGTAGGCCCACGTGAGAGCCAGCAGTGAGCAGCAGCTACAGAATCAGCAAAAGGCTGATTATTAAAGAGATACCGTGGCCCTGAAAAACAAAGGGCAAAGAAGGAACTTGGATGGGTTTTAGTCAGTACAAGTCTGACACTCCCTTCCGCTCCGCCACCCAGAGTGGGGGGGTCATTTGATGATTTCCCATCCGAAAAAAAAAAAAGGCTGATTATACCTCTTACTATTTTTTGTTGGCTAGATAGATTAGACTAGATTTTCCGTTAGCTAGCTGGAGCTAACAACTAATAGTTATCATGAAAATTAACAACAAATTTTCTACGAGTGGGTTGGTTTGATATAAGCCTTCTGTGATCTCCTTCACAACGCCATCGTAACAAGTGGCGCACGGCCGGGTCGTCGTGATCAAAGGCCACCGGCTCCAGCAACCGCGTTGTTTGTCCCGGCCGCTGTCGGTATATTGATCAATATGGCTCCTTGTGCATTTCGCTATGTGTCCCTATGTCGTGTCGTACGAAATTAGGTTAATTGGTACAGCGAAATTGTTGCTTTTTGGCTGACGTTATTTAGCGGAAGTATTTTTAAGAATTGGTTAAATCGAGTCGCTTTGTAAGTTGGACCATGCTCGGAGCTTCTTTAAAGGATAAGATCCGCAATTAAATTATCTGGAAAAGAACCGGAGTTACCGACACAGCTTGAAGAGTAAGCAAGCTGAAGAGGCAGAGGGCTGGCCATGTCAAAGAAACTCTTACCATCTAAAAACATAAGAAATTAAATCGCAATTTCGAAGAACTGCAAAAGTATATACAACTGTTATTATTTTTGGGCATTAGTAACTTTGACACTGTATTTAGGATTTCATATTAATCAGAACTAACTGGATTTATTGATTTATTTTATTTTTGAATTGATTTTACTATGGACAGCATTGGACACTATTAACGTACACATCTTGCTGCATCGTTCTCACAAAATGTACCATCTCAACATGAATGATGTAACCAAGGTTTTGTTAAAGTACTCTGATTTAAAAGTGTGTCCATGGAGTTTCTTGCCCGTTCTTCTCCATAGAGATCTACGTTAGGGAATGGGCAACCACAGTACTTTTACAGTTTTTGTGCCTTGTGACTGGGACTGTAGCTATATTTCACTGTTGTCTTTGTTTCGACAATTCAAAAGGGCCCGTAACTGGCCTGCTTGAAATAAATGCTTTGATTTTGATTTTGATTGTGGAGGTCAGATAGGCAGTCGCTCCATGTAAAATGTTGGTATTCAGCCGCTTCCGGTTAGACTGGACGCTGACAATAACATTGTTGGCAGAGGAAGTAGCTTTGTCAGTAATGCCTAAAAATAGTTTCTCTTACTTCCTTTTTTCCTTGAATCAAAACAACTCAAAGTCATGTGGAGACTAGGTCTTTGCCCAGCTGTGGGATGATGTAACAGTAACAGTATTACCTCTGCCAAATTATTTGCAGAATACACCGTGACTTTTTAGTCGTCTTACAACGGCAGCCTACTTCATGTATCCAATGAATACTAAACATTCATAAAAAAATAGGTATTTATGACATTTTAATAATTTAAAAATAAAAATATTATTTAGTATTATGACACATGACGTAGTTAAAACACCCTGTTGCGAACGATGATCTACTGGACTCGTGTGCTGGGTAGGTAATGTTCTCCCGTTTGACACGTGAACATCATTTAACAGGATGTTTCATAATTTTTTATAATTTAAAAAAAATATTATTATTTTTCTTTGTACCTATTATGGAAGATAAAAAAAATCGCACCTAGAGCTATTTTATGTCGGGTACATTGAGTGGACGACCTTTGTAAGACGACTAAAAAGTCACGGTGTATAATCCCAATTATGTAAATCCTCCCTCAACTACCTTCCTCCACCCTGAAGACTCATCATCTGACAGCCTCTAATAAGCAATATCGGATGCAAAGTGTCTCGACGCAAGTGGGCCACTCACGCGCACTCACTTTGTCGACGATTAGCGTCGTCTCATTAGTGGGCCGCTTTAGCACCTCGTTGTACCTACTTAGTCACTCGACTGCGTGAGCGACTGATAAAGTCGCAAGGATATGCGCTGCGACTAAATTGACGCAAGATTTACAAGGTACTGTGAATTGAAGACGTAATGGTTATGTAAAGGATAATGTTGCAGTTGAATTATGAACGGACTAGCTGTGCCCCGCTATTTCACCCGCCGCTTCTGACTTGTTTTTTTGGTCGGCTCCTATTGGTCGTAGCGTGGTGTTATATAGCCTATAGACTTCCTCGATAAATGGACTATCCAACACTAAAAGATTTTTTTAATTCGAACTAGTAGTTCCTGAGATTAGCGCGTTCAACCAAACAAGCAAAGTCTTCAGCTTTATAATATTAGGTATAGATTAGGATTGTTTTATTTGTTATTCTAAGCATGTTAGACCAACACTTTGCCCGACCCGAGAATCGAAGCCACCAGGACCTCATGCTCAGCAGATGTCAGTACCGTAGATCAACGACGCAGTATTATTTAAATTAAATTATTTTCAGACTACAGTCCATAGTTTTGTTAGTACTTTTGTGTTAGTAACAATGGTTGTTAAGTAATTAGGTTATTATTTACAACTTAATTATTTATTTACACCCAGAGTCTCCGGAAAAGGCAGTCCGGTCTGGCAGCAATCATCTTCAAAATGCTGTTGTCACTACCATAAAGGCGCTGCAGTAAGGAGGCCGGTTTCTTTAGCATGATAGCGTAGAAGCCATCTGTGCAAGCCTTCACGAACATTCCCGACGCACCACAGTGCCATGACAGCCTCAACAGCATCCTGAAAGCATTGTTAAATTCTACACACACAAAGTTAAACAAGATTGACTAAAACATAGTTATGTATGTAATAGACACATTTTTTTTTTTTGTTGGGAAATCATCAAATGACTTCCCCACTCTGGGCGGTGCGGAAGGGAGTGTCAGACTTGTACTGACTAAAACCCATCCATGTTCCTTCTTTGCCCTTTGTGTTCCAGAACCGCGGTATCTCTTTCGAACAGTCCCGCAGCCCTGGCAGGCATCGGCCCATGTGGACCCCTACTTGGTTGCTGACATCTCTTTGAGGCGCACGTGGAACACGAACGCGCCGTCGACATGGCCTGTCGTCATAAGAGACCCCCGACGCCCAGGGCGTCTCCCGCGGGGGCTGGGACGTGAGGTTCTTTCCCTCTCACGTCCCGCTACCTCCTTCACTAGCATGACTGCTTCGCAGAAGGAGGTGACGGCTTCCCATTCCCTCTCGCTCCGGACCATGGCTTAGACCAGGGCCGGACGCGAGAGATCGCCGCCGCCAATCGCATGTAATAGATACTGCATTTCGAAAGAGGTAAAGATTATAAGCGGTCGATATCACATCATCGTTCGCGAAGACTCTCACGAAGTGAAAAAGATCCGTCGGTACATTCGACCACACAAGTACTTACACATAAGCTTTTCTTACAGATAAATAAATACTAAGTTAAGTCAGGGACATTAATAGCTACCAACATAATTTGTACCGTAAATTTTTAATTAATAAAGTAAATAGATTTATTAAACAAATTGTCTTAGAAAATTTTATTTAATGGTGTCTTATTTGAGACCCATCGTTCTTCATCAACGATATCGTGAAAAAAGACGGTATTCCTACCTAAAATGATTTTTGGTGGCCTACCATGATGTCTTAGACCAGGAGTAATTCCAGTGTGAGAAAGAGATGGCTCTAGATGACCTGTTTAGCTCTGTCTCTTTCCCACACTGAAACCACTCCTGCCTTAAGACGTCATAGTAACCCCCCTTTATTGTCCCAGCCTACGTTTAACATAGTTTTAAATAAAGCCCTTTAAAATATTGTTTTGTATAACATTTCACGATCCTCACTCACTGGACACCAGAAGAATGACACCGCTGTCCAAGTAGACTACAGCGAAGGTACATAAAACTTAACATAACATCACACCACTGTCCTCCCACATTTCGCCAGTTATGTTTATGTCCCATATAATAGGGGTCGAGCGTATTGCCACAACCGGGCACAAATTCAGAATCCGGGAGAAATTCCCAATGGAAAAACCCAACTACAATTTGCCCGACCCGGTGATCGAACCCAGGACCTCATGCTTAGCAGTCGTGAATGCGCCAACTAGACCAAGGAGGCAGCGAAGGTAATGTATTTTGATCTTGTTTGCGGAACAATCACACATGATAGGGTGGTTTGGAAGAGGTAAGAATATATAAAAAAGAAAACATAAGAATATATTTATTTGTGCAAAAAAGAATCATCATCATCATCTGCCTGTAATACGATACCCTTTGGTAAGACTGGTTGTCAGACTTTTTGGGCAACTGACTACCTGTAACGACTGTCAAAGATCTACAGATAACAGCCGGGACCAATGGCTTAACGTGCTTTCCGAGGCACGGAGGAAACCCGGTATGTAATGGGCGGTCACCCATCCGCAGACCAACCTAGGTAAGCACGGCTTAACCTAAAGATCGACCCGAGCGGCTGTTATTATTTAGCCACGAGCTCCTCGCAATAAAGAATAAGAATAAGAATAAAACTAAAATATCCCGAAACCTCTGCCGCAGTAACATCAGTGCACTAACCGCACGAATGTACCCGCCAATAACTGGCTTAAGTAAATATTGACAGCAACGAGACAACGGCGAGTTTTTGAGAATTTCCAATGAAGGTCTGTCCGTGTTGTGTTTGTGTGTTTGTCCGGCCGGACGGTATCGTGTAATCTCGCTGTTTGTCCGGACAGGTCGCGCGCTGTCCAGTGTAATACCACACTATTGGTATTGCATCCCTCGTCGTTCGTTATGTTACATGCTTTTTGGTGTGTGAGATTTTGTGGTGCTGTTTTGGTTGACGGGATTTGGTGTAAGATCAGGAGTATTGATGAGTAGTGGATGTTACCAGGGTCATTCCAGTGCCAACGACTTACGAGTTCTGGATCGTGGCTGCGAACCGGCTTGCACTTTCCTTCGTGCAACTTATTTTATTGCCATCGGTTCTTAAATATAGACTGAGGTCAAGAGTAGGCCATATTACTATTAAAAAATAAAAATCGGTGTCGGAAAACATCTTGAGGAAGCCAGCAGATTTTCTCAACAGGTTTCCTTAGAGCCAACAGTTCGGTCTTGAAACAATTAGCTCATACACCAGTCATCCATCAGTCAACCCGCGATCCTGGCGCTTGCAACAGCGCCAAAATATCGGGAGCTCAAAATAATGGACAATCACGGAAGATATCCCATATGTGACAGTATAAGTTTAACTCATACATACTCATAACAAAACTTTCATGTATATTTGCTTCAGTACCCTGTTGGAACTACCGCATTATTGTAGTGCGTCCAGTATGTGACTTTTAGGCCACTAGGCGCAAATAAAACTAATTCGACCATGTCAAGAACGCGGTCTAGTTATAACGGCATCCTAAACACTTTAATGGAAACTATGATTACGTCTGTTTTGCTCAGAAGACCTAACAGTTAGCCTTGTTATATTCTTTTTTATTTATACATACATAAACTCCGCCTTTTAATCCATGTTCATGGTTGGCAGAAACCATAGAACGCCATCTGCTACGATCCTTACACACTCCTTTTGCCTCGTCCACGGTAATACACACACGCCGGTTGCGAGTACTGTTTTCTTGTTAATTTTTTATTTATGTTTTTGTGATTTTCTGTTTGGCATACTAACATAGTTTTTAAGAAAAATGTTACTTACAGTTGGGCCTGGTTGCCAATAATAACCAATACAGGGTGTAAACAGATCCTTCACATAGCCGTCAATCAAGCATTCTGTACTAGCTAAGTAACTTTACGCAAAAATTATTGCTGGGATTCGATTTTTTTTTTGGGGTGTAAAATCACGTTTTAAGGTAGGACTCGATGAAAAGCACTCAAAGCATTGTGCTGGTGGATGGATTGAATAGTACGGGGGTCATGGAGGTGTGTAAAAATGTTACATTAAAACATGTATTTAAAAAAAAACCTTGTGAAAAAAATGGAACTTTGAACTTTGAGGTATGGTCTAGAACAAAAAAATGATCGCAAAGACGGGGAGAACAAGTGCCTTTCGGCTATGTTAAGGGTCTATTTATACCCTTTATAGTAAGTATTTGCCAACAGTCATAAATACTTATTTTAATAACCCGCACTAGGCCCGCGTGGTGGATAGCCCACTCCCTCTCATAGAGTGGAGGCCTGTGTCCCAGCCGTGGGAACATTAGAGGCTGATTATGATGATGATGATTTACTTTTATTTTTTTACCTTGAATATTCTCATTACATAACATCGTGACAATGAAGGATCAAACAGTTTAGACCACCATGCATCTGCCTAGCCTTTTCCCAACTATGTTGGGGACGGCCTCCAGTCTAACCGGATGCAGCTGAATACCAGTATTTTACATGGAGCGACTGCCTATCTGACCTCCACAACCCAGTTAATACTGGGTAATACGATACCCATTGGTAAGACTGGTTGTCAGACTTTTCGGGCCACTGACTACCTAACGACTGTCAAAGATCTACAAATGACACCCGGGACCAACGGCTTAACGTGCTTTCCGAGGCACGGAGGAAACTCGGTAAGTAATGGGTGGTCACCCATCCACAGACCAACCTAGGCAAGCACGGCTTAACCTAAAGATCGACCCGAGTGGCTGTTATTATTTAGCCACAAGTTTAGACCACCATATCAGTTTTAAACACCTACATATCAAAATCATGACCAAATGAGAAATTCCTTAGTTTCCGTGCTAAGGTAAAATACCATCACCATTCTCAGTATATGGGGTATGTAAATACATGGTGTATGTATATTATGTACGTGGTGTTCAAACAGACGCATCACGTAGGTTCCCCGAAGAGCCTGGCGCGTCGTTAGCATATATGCGTGAGTCTGAGGACAATTTTAACTTAAAAATTATACAACTGTGCTTAGAATCGGGTTAGATTGGCGCTGGATGTGGTAGGAAATACTTTAAAAGAGTACCTTTAGTGACCTTAGTCCTCTTGAAAACCTGCCCACAGCAAACCAAAGACGTGTGCATTTAACTGCTCTGGATTTTTTTTAGACGTACTCCAAATAAATGTGACGCCGACCCCAAGTAACATGGGAAAATGGCTGCAAGATGATGATGATACTCAAAACTCTTGTGTGTTCATTTAATAGTAACTAAATATACCGTGTTGCAAGACAGAGAATTTATTCGAGTTTATACTGGGGTTTAGATGCTTCCTATTGCACTGGAAGCCGAACCCAATCCTATAGTTGGGTAAAAGCTAGATAGATGATTTTAAAGGGTGTAAATAGACCCTTAACGAAGCCGAAAGGCACTTGCTTCCCCCGTCTTTGAGATCATTTTTATGTTCTAGACCATACCTGGGAACCTTCTAGTTACGGAGATATTGGGGGTCAAAGTTCCAACTTTTTCACAGGGTTTTTTGTTAAATACTTGTTTTAAATGTTAGATTTTTACTTTAAACACCTCCACGACCCCCGTACTATCTAATCCATCCGTCAGCACAATGCTTTAAGTGCGTACCATCGAGTCCTACCGTAACTTACTTACCTTACCTACTTACTTAACTTTGTTTGATGTGCAGAATGCTTGGTTGACGGCTTCGTGAAGGGTCTGTTTACACCCTGTATTACATATTTTTTGAGCGACACTTCTAGTCGTTCTAATCCGTGTACCTTGTTGCAACATTGTAAACTGTATGTAGATTATCTCTAAGCGACGAGGGCGCAAGGAAAACACGCCTCGAAAATTATTACACAAATAGTACCAAGTTGCAATTTTTTCGTAAATAATACTTATTTAATGGTTGTCACACTGGGGTGGAATATCATGTAGGTATTTTTATGTGAACCATGAGGAGCTCGTGGCTAAATAATAACAGCCGCTCGGGTCGATCTTTAGGTTAAGCCGTGCTTGCCTAGGTTGGTCTATGGATGGGTGACCGGCCAGTACATACCGAGTTCCTCCGTGCCTCGGAAAGCACGTTAAGCCGTTGGTACCGGCTGTCATTTGTAGATCTTTGACAGTCGCTAGGTAGTCAGTGGCCCAAAAAGTCTGACAACCTGTCTTACCAAGGGGTATCGTATTACCCAGTACTACCTGGGTTGTGGAGGTCAGATAGGCAGTCGCTTCATGTAAAATACTGGTATTCAGCTGCATCCGGTTAGACTGGAAGCCGACCCCAATATAGTTGGGAAAAGGCTAGGCAGATGATGATTTTTATGTGAACCATCAAATACTAGAAACAAATATTTACCCTAATACAAGGTCATTACTAACTTATAGAAAATAAACCAAATCCCAAAAAAAAAACAGTTTTATAATCAGATTCTCAACAGACCAAAATATAAAGTCTTTATCATCTGCGTAACGTCTTCCCAGCCATCCGCTTCCAGTCTAACCGGTTGTAGCTGAATACAAAAAAAAAATACGTAAAAATAGTTTTTTTTTTCTTTGTTTATTTCAAATTAATACCAACACCAAACCTCAGAACCACTTAACAATCGGCCAGGTACTCATGGCTTCCTAGTCCCCAGGTCCAGTTCATCATTAGCTATTCCAAAACTAGTCGGCGTCAAAGCTCCATGCGGTTGTAATCTCGGCCTGGCCTGCTCTCGGCTCAGAATTGAGCTATCTAATATTCTCTGTGTCTGTGCGCCACCGTCTTGGGGGACTATTCTAGGGTATAGTTGGGGAGGCTTTTTTTGAAGATAGGTGAATTAGTGTAATGAGTAGTTTGATTAAAGCTATGTTTTTGATGATTGAAGATTTGGTCCTTCGAGCCGGATCTGTAAAAACAACTACTCTATCACACATGTAACTACTACTCTGTAAAACAAAGTAAATCCTTAATAATTATTATGGTCCACTGACAATTCCATCATCCACCTCAATAAAGTATTACCGGATAGGAAGCCAAAAAGTTTTATTTTTAAAGACTTACAACAAAACTAATTAAAACCCCGAAACGATGGTTAGTGTTGCAATTGTGTTGAAGTTTAAAACTGGCATTGTATAAATTTGGAAATAAAAACTCCTAGAGACCAAAACGTAGAAGAAGAACGACGGCTGAATGGATATCTCTTCTACATAGAAACTAAATAATACATAGTTAAATCAAGTTGTATCATCTAGCACCACCCACAACCAAAAAAACCCATATACAACGTTTCTCAACACCACATAATCGCATAGGAAAACCTTTCCATAAAACCATTAAACTTTTTATATGTGGAACTTAGATAATAGGCTCCTATTACGGCGGTCAGTCGGCTCCTTTGATCCACCCCCACTAGTCGCGCCGCCCGGCACCGCCCGCGCCCACTTAACGGAAATTAAAATTACATGTCTACAGACCGACTATTAACAGTTTTTTGTAAAAGTAAACAGTGTTTGGAGTAGTTGGTAACTTGTTTTTATGGTAAATAAGGATGGAGCATTTAAAAGCAGCTTGTAGGCGCAGATAACTCTAGTGGCTCTTCCATTCAAAACCCTAAAATGTCTAAGAAGTGCTTTTGCTGCGAGTTTTCGGCTTTTGTCACCATCTTCTTGCCAGTTTCAATGCTTCTTGGGGTCGGCGCATCACGTTTTTTTCTTCCATTCTCCTCCATCAACCGTCACTCTATCATTTTCTCTATTCTATCACATCATTCCTCACACAATCCATCCATCGTTTCCTTGGTCTTCCTCTCTCTCTCCATCCATCAGTTTTCGGCTTTTGTACAGACAGATACCACCTTAAAGTACACCCACATATCAACACTTAGACATAGATTTAGATCATAAATGGCAGCTTTAATCCTCTATTTACCAATTTTCCGTTGACCGTCTATCGATATACTTTACTGATTTTGCTTCAGGATTCAGCCCCTCTAAACAAAACATATTAAGTGTGAAATACGGTGAATAGTAGGTACATGAGGACAACATTTTGACACCTTGTAAGTTCTAATTTATGTTTGGTCAGGGTTCTCTCAGAGCGAAGTGTCAGATTTTAAGTGGTTGGCGATAAAAGCTAATTTTTTAAATGGTTCGGTCAGAGAGAACACATTGGTCTCAATATATATACACCGTGACTTTTTAGTCATCTTACAAAGGTCGTCCACTCAATGTACCCGACATAAAATAGCTCTAGGCGCGATTTTTTTTTAACTTCCATAATAGGTACAATGAAAAATAATTTAAAAAATTAGAATAAAATTATGAAACATCCTGTTAATGATGTTTACGTGTCAAACGGGAGAACATTACCTACCCAGCACTCGAGCCCAGGTCATTGCGTTGATCATCGCTCGCAACTGGGTGTTTTAACTACGTCATGCATCATAATATTTTTATTTTTAAATTATTAAAATCTCATAAATACCTATTTTTTTTTATGAATGTTTAGTATTCATTGGATACATGAAGTGGGCTGCCGTTGTAAGACGACTAAAAAGTCACGGTGTATATGAATTAACAATGAAAAACATATAATTTATTATAAACAAGAATAGAATAGAATAATTATTTATTTGCTCAGAATTTGTGTAGGTATAGGTATTTACAATAAGGTGGTTACAGTAATTTTAAAGAATCTTTGTACATTCTACCATTTTAGTAGTATTTTTCCTATTTCTCATCTTCTTGATTAAAACACACAGGTACTGCACATCACTAAATGATGAAACGAATTGAAAACATCCTTCTACTTCTGAGAACTTTTTGCAGGCGACTTAAACAGAATTATGTTAAGATATAGCGATAAAAGCATTTGTAGTTTTGTGGTGCAAGCGCCCGCTGGTAAGAACTATATAACTAAATAAAAGCTTATCCATACAGCCATAGCAGTGAGAATATTGGTGTGACCGTCGGACTGTCAAGTCATAGGTCTCGAGTTCGAGCTCAAGACCTGTGATTTTTCGGATTCATGTGCGTATTGTATAAATATCACTTGCTTCGTTGAAGGGAAACATCGTGAGGAAACCAGCATGCCTGAAATATATTTCTTGACGGCATGTAAATCCAAGTCAGAGGCCCATGGCGGCATACAAATTCCAACACCAGTTTAAAAGTATAAAAGCTTTCCCACCCCACTAACCCGGAAATAATACCACGAATGTCGTCACAAATCGAGAGATAATTCCATAATTAAACATCTCCGTATTAGCGGCAACATCAATCGCAAACTACGTATTCTCCCCATTAATTTAAAAGCCCAAACACGTGAACAGATAATTCGTAAAAATACACAATCCGATCATATCAAAAAATAACCTGATATAAGTCTGATATGGGTTTAAATTAGAACCGTAATTCAGTGTCACCGGTAACATTGTGCAATGGCTCTATCGGGCATCGAACCCGCGGTATCGACGAAGTTTACTACCAAGGCGTCTACTGCACTTGAGCGATTATATCTGATACTTGAGTTATCTAGTTAGTTACGTATTTACGTTGCACTCTTGAGACAAATATGGCGAATTGTGCGTGTTACTGGAGGAAAGAGCTTTCGGGATTTTTCTGGAATGTCTCGGATTTCATTACTGTCATCTGTATGCTTCTAGGTCTCTTGGTCTATAAGGCTGTTTATCTTACATCTACCTATCTTACTTAAAGAAGTCTTGACAAAATGTACGATGATATCCAATCCATTCACAGATCATGGCAGAATCATCATCATCATTTCAGCCGAAAGACGTCCACTGCTGGACATAGGCCTCCCCCAAGTGTCGCCACATTGACCGGTCCCGTGCGTCTCGCATCCAGCGGATCCCTGCAACCTTTACCAGGTCATCGGTCCACCTAGTGGGAGGCCTTCCAACATGGCAGAATCTTACAAACTTTTTGAAGAATTGAAGTTCAGGATACCCGGTGTAGGGTGGACGTCTGAGACGATATCTGACCATACTGATAAAGCTAAAGAGATAGATATGTATGGAAGTCTTCAATGATGATCTACCTACTGGAATATTAGAGGTATCGAAGGTCTTTTGGTACGCCAAAGAGAAATCCCGCTTATAAATGCTTTAATTCTTTAAAAAAATGAGCAATATTTGTACTTAATATTTGTAATCACGTTCGCGAAAACGGCTTTAAAGATTCCGATGAAACTTGCAATATGGGTGTTTACGTGGGCGAAAACCGATCTAGCTAGGTCTCGTATCATCATTCATCATCATCATTTCAGCCGAAAGACGTCCACTGCTGGACATAGGCCTCCCCCAAGTGTCGCCACATTGACCGGTCCCGTGTGTCTCGCATCCAGCGGATCCCTGCAACCTTCACCAGGTCATCGGTCCACCTAGTTGGAGGCCTTCCAACGCAACGTCTTTCAGTTCGCGGCCACCACTCCAGAACTTTCCGGCCCCATCGGCCATCCGTTCTGCGAGCAATATGCCCTGCCCACTGCCACTTAAGTTTGGCTATTCTTCGGGCTACGTCGATAACCTTGGTTCTCTTACGGATTTCCTCATTTCTGATTTGATCACGCAAGGAAACTCCGAGCACAGCCCTCTCCATTGCCCTTTGGGTGACTTTAAGCCTTCTGATGAGGCCCATTGTGAGCGACCACGTTTCATTTCGTTTCGTTTCGTTTCGTTTCCCGTATGTAATCACTGGCAACACACACTGGTCATAGACTTTCGTCTTGAGACACTGCGGTAAGTTGGACGAGAAGATACCACGCAACTTCCCGAACGCTGCCCAGCCGAGTCGGATTCGACGATTAACCTCTGTCTCGAAGTTAGACCTACCTAACTGGATCGTTTGTCCCAGGTAGACATAATCGTCTACAACTTCGAGTGTAGAGTCTCCGATTTTGATAGGAGTGGGTTGGCATTCAACATGACATTGGTTTTGTCCATGTTCATTTTAAGACCCACTCTTTCGGAAGCTCTACTGAGGTCATCGATCATTGTACTCTGAGGTCCTCCATGGTCTCGTATAAGTGGGAAAAACCATTTTCTCTATTTTGACCCACGCAGAGCTCAGTCGCCCAGGAACTATAGAATAAAACCGCATGAATAAGAACCTAATTTTTTTTTAAATGTCCACTTCAAAATATTATAAAATGCTTCCAACAATTTCAAAACGATTGAAAAATTCCATTAAAATTAAACACACGTTTCGCATTTCGAAATTAACTCATGCCAAACCTTGTAATAAGGTTGGCGGCATTAAAACTGAAATCTCTCAGACGATTTTAGACCTTAAAACTAAAGCTTTAATGATGATTTAAAATTAATGTTCAATATAGGTAAGTTGGTATTGCTTTATACAGAAAAAGGCCATTTTCTGTATCTTGAAGCGTACACTTGGTTTGTTTGCTCAACTGCGATGGCGGGCGGAGACGAAAAAACGCCGAAACCGGCTCGACAGACGATTTCGAAAATATTTCTTATGATATACTGAGTACTGGGTGCAAAAACATTCATATTATGAACTTTCAATTTTAAAGGTGCTCGTACAGTTCGTTCGTTCGTTCGTTGACGCATGGCTATTAAATCTTTTTTCATTATGTTTTAAGAATGTATTTGTTTTTAGTTAAGACGATTCCGTCTGGTTCTGACCTACATATACAATGTACATGTGACGGCATTGCTCGTAAATGCATGTCAAATAGGACTGTTCGAAAGAGATACCGTGGCCCTGGAACACAAAGGGCAAAGAAGGAACATGGATGGGTTTTAGTCAGTACAAGTCTGACACTCCCTTCCGCTCCGCCCAGAGTGGGAGGGGTCATTTGATGATTTCCCATCCGGAAAAAAAAAAAAAAAAAAAGATAGTATATTTATCGTAGCTAAAAGAAAGTGACAAACGGTTAGTTCCACATCATACATCCATTGCGCTACTTTACTAAAAAAAAATGTGTCAAAGAATATACACAACATCACGCCTGTAATTCTCAAAGGATTAGACAGATGTGTACTACAACAGATCCACTGAAACCTACCACTGATAAATTCCTGGTGGAAAAAACCCAATAACACTTTACTCAACCCAGGAATCAAACTAAGCTCAGCGTAGCAATTGCCACTACTAGACCAACGAAGTGCTCATAATTAAACAGTATTAGCAAAAACGAACTTTATCACAGTATCCACTACAGGCTACAACAAAAAAAAAAAGACCTAAACTTAATAAAATTGCCCTCTACCACTTACGTTGCTATCGGTACCTATATATCCAAGATGGCGGCGGTGCATCGACGCGGAACCGCCGCTGACTGGTTACAGACATTCCCATCTGTTATATACCTATGAAAATGTTCATATGTACTGTACAATAACTTGGTTATATGGATATATATGTGTGTGAAGACATTTGCAAGTACACTAATGTGCTAAACAATAAAATGGTAATGGATTTTCAAAGTAACTAAGCATCAAATGTATTTATGTGCTAACGTTATGGTTCTGCTTTGTCCTAAGTAGAGATCAAAACAGAATATCCAGGTACTTTTATACTCTGCTTTCTAAGCGACTAAGAGTTTCGTACCTAAATATATCATACATAACATCACGCCTGTAATCCCCGAAGGGTGTAAGCAGAGATGTACCTAATAGTACACCCACATTTCGTCAGTTATGTTTAAGTCTCATAAAATAGAGGGCGTGCCATCAACTGGGCGCGAACCTAAACTCCGTGACTGCTACGGAAAAACCCAATAACACGTTGCTCGACCTGGGAATCGAACCCAGGATCCCATGCTCAGCAGTTGCACTTGCGACTACTAGACCAACGAGGCAGTCGTACTTACACATACAATAAATTTAAACAGAACTGACATAGGCTTTTCGGTAACTTGTAAAGCCTATACATTTTTGAATTTTCCATCAACGTTATTCATTGCTGAGAGAACGTCACTATGTCTACAGCCTCAAGTATTCACAAAATTATTTCACATTACCCATCTACACAATTCCCTCAATACCTACGACACAGCTCACTAACTTATCCCCTACTACCAAGCTGCGCCTGCGCCGTCCCTTTCCCCCAGATAAGCATGTTTGCTCGTCGGTTCCGGGATGTCGTCGGCCTTATCTAATGAGAACTGATAACAGGACTTGCAACCTCTAATGCACCGAGATACTGCTGCGGTTTCCTTATAACATGTCTCTATAAGGGGAATTATATTTGAATGAATTGGATGCGTTTTGATAGCTTTTTGTGTGAAACAGCTAACATGGCAGTGGTTTCCTAAATATCTAGTAAATGTTTGTCTTGTTGCTTTTGCTATTTCATCATCATCATCATCATCAGTAAAGCCAAAAGACGTCCACTGTTGGACATAGGCCTCCTTCAAGTGTCTCCACATTGACCGGTCCATCCATTTTCCGGTTTTGCCATTTATTATTTATTTATTTAAAAATATTTTGTTTTTCAGATCAACCTAAGACGTCTTCAAACAAGTTACACATACATTACAAGATGTAAACAGACCCTTCACGAAGCCGTCAACCAAGCATCTTGCACAATATCAAACTAAATAACTACGCAAAATTATTGCTGGGAAACGTTGTAATGTAACTTAAAATATTGTGATGATGGATGCATTGAATAGTACGGGGGTCGTGAACCACATCAAAAACTTGTGAAAAAGTTGGAACTTTGACCACCAATATCTCCGTAACTAGAAGGTTAAAATATCGCAATGGCGGGAAGAACGAGTGCCTTTTGGCTTATTTAAGGGTATTTTTACACCCATTTTATACACTTTATAAAGCCCGTACTACCGTTACAGCTTAGCCATATTGCAGTTTACGATATACCCCATCCTTCTAAACGGCTACTTTGCAAAAAATGACAGAATACAAAGTTATTGGTAAATTGCAAGCTTTTTCATGACAGATGTAAGGTACATCTGTCATGAAAAAGCTTGCAATTTACTTATTTTTTGTTAGGTTATACGATTGTGTCTACCTCTATTGATATTGTAATCGACGATAACTCACGCTTGCGTAGGAAATCAGCCACTAAAGTATTCTGCAAGTCTTTTATTCCAATCACTCAAAAAATAGGGTTTCTTATCGCTTTATTCATGTTCATGAAAGTTGTTGTAATATTTATCACACAAAACAAACTCATCCTGACTCCTCTCTCGTCTAATTAAAGATAAACACAGCTGTAATCACTTACACTTTGAACAATGATTTAGAAGAAGACAAAATCAAACTAAGTAACTGGAAAATCATGTTCCAGGAAAAAAGTGTCATAAAAATAACGCCAAAGTTATACAGGGTGTTTTTTAAACGTGGACAATAATTTAGGGGCGTGTACGCACGATGGCCAATCAAGCTATGCAAATCCAAATTAAGCTGCTCTCTCATCGTACGGGAAGCTCATACTAAGCGAAGACAGGTTATACTGGTTATGTAGAGCTTGATGTGCCGCCGTGTGTAGTACTCATGAAAATAAGTAACTTTTACTATGGAACCGACCATGAAATCAAGAAAAAAATATCAGCTGCTCCACACATTATTGGTCGCGCAACTCGAAAAATTGTAGGCAACACCAGATTTTTTAAATCATATTTCATAGTTAGCCCCATAGTAATAGTTGCTCATATTAATGAGTACTTCACTTCCTTAAAGTATTGCCTATGTTTAACCAAACGTCCTGTATATTTAAAAAGTAATTAAGAAAACAAAATGAAGCCCTAATCTAATCGTGTTACTTTGAACAATTCAATTGATTCCCAAAGTTAGAATAAACATAAGCCGAAGTAACTCCATTAAACGGACATCGCGAAGAATTTAGAGAAAAAAATTGTACAAATTACCGATCTTCGAGGTGCTCTTAAATAAAAGAGATTTTTTAAATTCAACCTTAATTGTTAGCCGAAGAGGTTTCTACGAAAGCGAAGCAGGAATTTATTTTGGAGAACATTTTGAGACTGTTCACAAAGGCTGTTATTATTATTATAAACATTTGTTTCAGATCTGGTCCATATTTTGTTAGTGTTATGTACTTAAAAACTAATTTTAGTATTGGCAACAAATTAAATTACGACATGAAGCCGCCCCGACGCACAACAACACCATGGCAGCCCCAACAGTACCCTGAAGGCATTACTATATTGGACCCGAAGGTCACTGTATGCCCGCTGCGAATAACTGACCCACAGGCTGCAGGTGTAGAAAGAAGAGTGGAAAGTGATAAGAAGAAGATAATTGAAATGCTTGTCGAGTTTTAGATCGGTTAAAAACGGCCCCAGAAACTCAAAGAAAGTTTTGGAAAAGTTGCTGATTATGATCACTGAGTACTGATTTGGTCAGAAATAAAACATCTGATGACAATATCTGGACGTGAATTAATAGGTGGGACATTATGTACGAAGAATAATATTTTCTACATGTTAAAAATCTTTAATTCAGCCACTAACAGACAACGCACAGTTTAAACTACTATTTCTAGAAGTATAAAACTTTGCACAAGTGTTCCTCATTTATCGAAGGTAAACCCTAATTAAGGTTTTTCCAAAATTCTACCCTTCAACGAATTCAATAGGGGATGAAAGTTGAGAGATTGATCGTAACTTCTGCCGGTGGGGAAATCCCATCAATCTTTAAATAAGGATAACAATATTTTGTTTCTTAAAAATATTATTTAACCTTATTGGCATTTACTCAAAAATATGTGTAGGACAACCCAGATGACAAACCAATATTATTCTTAAATAGCTTGTTAACATACGATAAGTTCATCATTGCAAAGTTTTTCAACTTTCTTTCAAGGAATGTTAGAAAATTTTCTTCAATCTCTTATCGGTCTTTACTTTTAGAATTTAATATTTCACTCTCCCATTGTCCCGTTCAAGTACCGTAGTGATTAGTCTCCGGCGATGTCTTCCACTCAATTGAACTTATGAAAAGTGCCCGGCGTCGTCGCGTCGCAGCGTCGTGTCGCAGTCTCCTCGTCTGTCCGTCTGGTAGGTGCTTAATCATTGTTTGATTTCATTATTGCGACGAATTTGTCGCTTGTCTGTACACTAGGCTAATCAATTGGACGGTGTTTTTGTTTTAAATGAGTTATGACAACTTTTGGAAGTGCAAAAGTATCTTAAATGGCATGTTAGGTTTTGTGATGTTCTAAATTAAAAGCTCAAGTTGGGACTCGGCCAGGCTCGGTGGAGCGACGATCTTCGCAGGGTGGCTGGTAGCAACAGGATGAGAGTTGCTAAGAAACGAGTTGAGTGGCGTGCAATTGAAGCCTATTTCCAGCAGTGGACTGCTGAAGTTGATGACGGAGTTAGAATAAAATTATGTACCTTAGTAAGTGTAGTACCTAGCCTAAGATTTTTCTTCTTTGTGTAGCATAAGCTTATGTTCCTACTGCGGGTTTTGTGAATGCTAGTGCGACTTGGTATTGTTTGTGTTAGTTCTTCTTAAAACATAAAATAATAATAGACTTAATAACAGGACCAAGGTTGGTTGCAGCAAGGAAAACCTACTCATGTGGAGATTCATTAATGACTCTGCCTCGGAGTGTAAATGTGGTGCTGTTCTACAAACGATGGGGCACTTAATATCGTGTCCTACGTGTCTGTTGTTTGTTCACTACAGGAACCGATGGACGCCACTGAAGGCGCCAAAATAGTGGCTCAGTTCTGTGCTGATACAATTTAGATTGCCATCGACACGCTAAGAAAAAGAAAACATGAAATTAACATTTACTAAGAACAATACTCGTACCTAAATATAGAAACAGATTTCATAATCTACCGTCAAAAAAGCAGCAGAAAATTCTGAAAATAAAAGCGAAAACGAATTTAAACTGCAAAAACACGATACTTGGCAAAAAATAGCTAATATTAAAGGCGAGTTAAGCTCGGACGGTCTTAAACAATAATGAGCCAACAAACCCTGTTGGCTTTGCGACGTCTACTAGCGGGGAGGGCTTATATGGCGACGGAATTAAGAGAGAGATAAGAGGAAAAATATTGGTAAAAAATATCTAAGATTTCTAAGAATTCTTAAGTAGTTGGTGCGAGGCTTGGCAACGTATACTGGCGAGGAAAATTGAAATGGCGACGGAATTAAGAGAATGGTGGGCAGAAATAGGTGGAAAATATGTTGTTTTGTTTAAAATTACACTTAATAAGATGGACGCTCGGAAGGTTTTAAACAATAATGAGCCAATAAATCTTGTTGACCTTGCGACGTCTACCTACTAGCTAAGAGGACTTATTTTATGGCGTCGCAATTAAGAGATAGATAAGGAAAAACTTAGAAAAATATCAATAAATGGATGATATTTACAGTATGCAATTAAATTTGCATTAAAAGCATAAATTCGGCATAATTTATGCAATTTATGTTGTGGTATATCGGAAATTAGACTGACATCCATTAAGTATCAAAATAAATGGTAAAACATTTATGTGCTGTGAACACATCGACACCGATACTCAGCTGCTATATGTTGGGACTGTAGTTGACTGTATTAGTTCAGCCAACTCTGTGAAAGTGGCTCCATGTAACCCCAGCTTAACACCCGTACCTACCTATAGGTAATTATAGTGCTAAGTTATATAGACTATACGTTCCAATGCTTTGAAATGTTATCCCGATTAATAATATTCTATGATTTGAAAATTAAATTACCTCAAAGCTTTTACAGAAGGAAATGCATGGATACGGCAGCTTCTTTACCGTCAAACTACATTATTTTCTATTTATATTCTCTTCAAAAAGTTACAAAAATGTACATTATTTTATTTAACTCTCAAATTTAATATGAGTCTCACTCAATCAGCTGCAGATCAAATATACCAAACGACTGATTGACAACATAATATGGGTTTCACAAATAATGGGGTGCTTTACTTCAACTTAAATAGTGCTATACAAAATAAAAACGCGATTTTTTTCTTGTATCTTTGCACGAAATATCTGGTTTACTTTAAGGTGGTGTACCTTAAAGTAAACCAGATCTTTGCTTAACCCTTCGGGAATTACAGGCGTGATGTGATGTCAAATCTTTACATTGTAATCTTTTCTTCAGGTTCGTGTTAGTTTTGTTATATGCGTATCTTTAAGTCAATCTTTTTCCTTCAGTTATGTACACGTATCTACAGTTATTTAACCTTACCTTTCATTACAAAGACACCTCTACTCCACACATATCCGAATAAAACCAACTTACCCGCACAATATACCCTAATGATGAAACAATAGAGCAGTGAAAGCATATACCGCCCATCGGATATATCCACCGAGCAAATAAACAGCGCAGTATTGCGTTCCGTCGGCAGATGGCGACACTGGCACGTTTTGGCGTGATAAAAATAAATATACGCCCTCATACGTGACAGTAATACGTGTAGGGGTTCAGGTACGTGATGCGTCGTGTTAGGATGGGTATAAAGTGTTTGTTGGTCAAGGAATTTAGAAGTGAAATCCGAAAATGTTCGGAAAGGCGGATAACCTGAAATCTTTTACTCGTTTACGATATTGAAATACAAAGTGTAAACAGACCCTTCACGAAGCCATCGAACAAGCATTCTTTACATCAAACTAAGTAACTCTACGCAACAAATATTGCAAGGAAACGACTTATTTTGGGGTGAAAAATCACTTTTACGGTAAGACTCAATGTAACGGACTCAAAACATTGTGCTGATGTATGCATTGAATAGTACGGGGGTCGTGGAGGTCTTTAAAGTAAAGTATTAACATTAAAAACCATGAAAAAAAATTAAAAAGAGTGAAAAAGTTGGAACTTGAACCCTAATATCTCCGTAACTAGAAGGTTCCCAGGTATAGTCTAGAACAAGAAAATATTGCAATGACGGGGAGAAAAAAATCTTTCAGTTACGTTAAGGGTACTTTTACACCTTTTATTATTCAGTGTCCGATCTCTAAAAATTGTCTTTGAGTGGACCTGCGTTTGGTGAATAGGAAGCTTGTAGCTACCAACATACAGATATACGAACCTCTTTGTGTTACTCTATGCTAAGGAGGATGTGTGGTGTTACACGAATGGATAAAATAAGAAATAAGTACATAAGAGGAAGTCTGAAAGTGGCGACGTTGACTTAAAAGTTGTGTGGTAATCGGTTGTCGTGGTATGGGCATGTGATACGGAGGAATGAGGAAAATGTCGTGAGGAAACTTCCGAGTATGAATGTGGATGGGTATAAGACCAAAGAAACGATGGATGGACTGTGTAAAAGATGATATGCCAAGAACGAGGTGTCTGATGAGATATCGAGTAATAGAGAAGTATGGAAGAAGAAGACATGCTGCGCCGACCTCACATGAATTGAAAAGGGAAAAGTATGAAAAGATTGATAAGATTGATTGAAGATTGATTTTGAAAAGAGCGAGAGAATGGTGGAACTAGGTTTAGCGAAGTAGGTAGTCCTTTTTTAAGCTGTTAGACATTTTAAGAATTGGGTATTATTCGACTAAGCCATCTACAGATGGGCTGCGGGACTGTTCGAAAGAGATACCGTGGCCCTGGAATACAAAGGGCAAAGAAGGAACATGGATGGGTTTTAGTCAGTACAAGTCTGACACTCCCTTCCGCTCCGCCCAGAGTGGGGGGGTCATTTGATGATTTCCCATCCGGAAAAAAAAAAAAAAAAAAAAAAAGCCATCTACAGACGGCTATAATTTAGAAAACTAAGGTCTACATCATACAGGAGTCACAGACGAATAATTAGCATTTGTTTCTAAATCGTTTGCTGTATTTTTTTAACGGGGCAGCTGTGAGTCTAGTTGTAGACTAAAGACTATCAGTTTCTTGTGTCTATACAACTTATGTTTGGAATTTATGTGTAGTGCTTACTTAGATCTACTACAGTTAATTGTGTACGCTTTATGCCTGTTGATATCCTACTCATTGAAGATATATCAGTGTCAAAGTAAATAGTAATAACAACATCAATTTGACATATTCAGGAATACCAACGTACTGAGCGTACAAAATACCAAAATATAATAAAGCCCGAATTATTAGGACAAGGTCTAGAGTGCCATTATTTTTTCAGGAACCCATTATTTTTTATTATTAATTTGTTACTAAATCTATGTGTACTTACTCTATTTCTATCTTTTCCTAAAATATCTGTTTTTGGGTTATTAACGTTATGTAGTTAATAACTGTTATTAATATTATTCTTTCGTTTATTTCTTCCTATCTATTATTGTACACCCTATGGGTATGTTGTAGTTATACTTTTTAAAATTTTTACCAACTTTATTTGTGACCCACCTACAACAACAATATATAATAATTTAGAGAAAGATAAGGAAAATATGGGGAAAATATCTTGTCGTTTAGATAAACCTGTACAAATAAATGGATGACATTAACTGTACGCTTCATTAAAATTCTATTCTCTTTTATAACATGAAAGATTACTTTTTTTCGGTTCACAGACGAGACTACACAAATTCATTCGACACAGATTCTAATCTACATTCAAGTTACCACCCAAATTCCCTTCATCCCAAAAATCAAAGTAAAACGTGGCACGGGCTAGTGACTGCCGAGCAGCGAGTAGCTACCTACTAGCTAGTCGGCCGAGGCTACCCGTAGCGAGGGAGGCCAGCCTGGCACGCATAGTATTGACTGTGCCGATTGCGCATGCCTACCCAGGAACGGGTTTAGAACGGATGTTTGGGGACTGGATGTGGCTTGGTAGATGGGGAATAGGTAGGTATGATTTCTTAAAGGGCATCGTATTACCCAGTATACTGCTGTACTCGTAAAATACAATTCAGCTGCATCCCGTTAGACTGGAAGCAGGGTCTGCTTCACATCGCCATCAACATATTTGGGAAAAAGCTAGGAAGATGATGATCATGTTTTTGTTGATAGCTACAGAAGAAGTGAAAGAGGAAGTATTAGTTACACAGTAGATAGGCGACGGATTTTAGAAACAGCATTGCAAATCTCAAGTGGTCATTTTACGGGAAGAGACAGCAATTTTACTAGGCAGCAGACACTTGTGGTATTTCCCCGAACAAATTAAGCAAGTAATTCATAAGAATGTATGTATATCATTAAGAACAAGTTTTACTGTGACACTAACGCCGAAATCGCAATAAAATCAGCTGACCTATAAGTTTTGACTTCAAATTTAATCTCACAGTAAAAGTTCTTCATAATCACCAGTCATTTTATAAAATGTTCTCTACGCCTAAACTCACAGTTAGACCACACACTTCCAGAATCTTTACATCGTTGTCTGAACTCGGCATTCGGCACAGTACGAGACTAAACTGGGTTAAAATATAAACGTAAACTGAAAATAACAATATTGATGTTTCTATTGTATTTCCATTTAAGTATGTCTTTATAGATATACTCATGGATCTGTCACTCTCTCCTACGCCTACCTACCTTCCTCAAGTAGACATACTAAAACCTAGAGGAAAAACCAAACACTAGCTCGTAGGTATACCTACATCCAGTTCTAATCAAATTATAATATCACGCTGGTTTGTCCAGCAGGGTCTGCAGGCAGATGTCTAGGTATAAAGCTTATAGTGACATTTCGCCACTCACGTTTAACTCCCGTGTTTTATACATGGATGTTATCACCATCTTTTTGTCCTTGTCTCATATAGGGGTGCATCACATTTTTTTTCCTTATCTCAACGGTCACGTGGTGTCATTTATTACTTTTTCTTTTATGTCATTCCTTACTGTCCCTCTCCACCCGTAAACACAAACATGGGTCTTATACTTGCCACTAATAATAGCTACATAAAGTTAATAGTATGTTTACGTTAGTAGCCAGCAGGAGGAGCGGTGGTACCCAACATTTCACATCATCAACATCAACACCCAAGAACCAAATGGTTTACCTACTCTACTTACCACGTTTTTCGTTTACATACTTACTGGCTGTTTGCAAGTTACAGGAACTGATGGCACCAAACCCGTAGCCTAAATTCTAGACCGACTATATAATCGGCCTAGAAATTGGCAGTCTGCGAGGCTAGATTGCCGTTGACACGCTAAGAATAAGGCTGTTGCTGCTCTTTCAAAGGAGGCTACCGGTGCTTGTGCAGCGAGGTATTTTACATCACCTTCTACATTATTTCATGAAACTTTCTTTCGATAAAAGAAAACCTGTGGTAAAAAATAAATAATGGGAACTCCAAAAAAAAAACCTCACATCACTCGATCTCACAGTTCACAAAGCAATTTATTTATACAATATTATAAACAGACTCACTTAGCTATCTATAGTTTACCTTCCATAGACAAAGAAAACCACACAACATTTTACTTTTCACATCGATATAAGCTTACTCATAATCTAACAAACACAAAACCGTAACGGCAGCAGTTAAAAACAACATGGAGCCAAAAAAAGAAACAATACATAAATCAAAATGAAGAACAATCCATTAACTGGATCTACAATAAAAAAGAAAACAGCTCGCGTTCTGATTGGCTGGCGGGTTGGCGGGAGAATGTGATTGGCCGGCGCGCAGCCGTGGTGCGTTCCGAAACTCGATACTTTTTAATAATGGCTCCTTTGGATAATGCGATCGGCTTTTATATTACATGGAGGTATTTTATTACCAAAATGCGGTCTTGAGTGGCCGGGCCGGCGGGCCACCGGTGGGAAAGGGGGCCGGCCGCCACTTCTTGTTGCGGCCCGATTAGGATGGATAATGTGTGGAGATTTAGGCCTGTTTTATTGTTTCATTTGCTTTTGGTTTAGGACAATTCAGCTATCGAATAAATGTGTAGCTTTTTACGATTGTAGCTGCTTTATTGTTTTTTAATTGGTGTTATAAAGTTGCCTGTAATACACACCGAATCTTTTGTAAATATGATTCCAAATTGTATGATCTAACCACTTAAAATGTGAATAAAGACATCAGAGATGAGACTACAAATGTGATAGGCAAACGTGTTAACATTTTTATAGTTAAATCATCACCGATAACAGAGAACAAACATTACAAATCACCCGCAATCAAGTTCTAATAGATAGAACAAAAAAATCATGAACACAATCTAGAGGGCCGAGACTAATCACAGTGCAAGCACTGTAAAGCGTTATCAAACAAGTTATTGCTCAAATACGCAAGATACACTCGAACCTCTCTCATTGATGGACTTGTGCAAACAAATATATCGACTATTCGATAAGGGGCCACGACGCGAATCGATACTGACCCGATACGGCGGCGATCAGCAAATAACGTGTGTGATAAAAATTGAACGCACCTCTCGCGGAGTGTCGGAGACGACTGCATATTCTTATTTCGAATTTTCAATGACGTTTGGGGCAAAAGGACGCCATAACTTTGTTGTGTGACTTATTTGTCCTTCACTATTCCTTATTTGACTTTTATAGCCAACATGGAAACATAGAAATGTAAAAACTAGGTACCTACTTAGATTTGAGAATTATGTCCATACTAAATTATTTCAATCAACAACGTTAGTAATTGCTATATCAGTATTTTCTCTGTGTTTAGTGTTAGGCTCAGTTCAATTTGTACAGGAGTCCTGAAAATAGTAATACTGTACTGTTTCTAGTTACTTAATTAGAAACAAATAATGACTATTGATTGATTGATTGAAACAGTAAGAGATTGCTGCCTAAATATGTATAGGAGCCGCTTTAAAAATGGAAAAAAAAACGTTTATTTTCTAGTATGTGCAATTTGCTACTCTACGAGCCGGATTTACATCGGAGTAGTAGGTATTATAAAGTTTATTTACTTCGATATTAATTAATCATATTCATAAAATAATCCTTAATATTTAATTTCTAAGATATTAATGCAACAAGTCATGAAACAGCGCTAAACATTTGCCGCCATTTTTACAGAAAAAGGCGCCAAAGTTCTTACTCAATGAACGTTCGAAATACGAATCCGTCCGTCCGTACACACTTACAATCATTATCAGCCAGTCTGTTTGCGATCGTTATCGATTCAAATGTTGTCTAACCGTCGATCGAGACTTTGTTGTGATGATTCGCGAAATTTTGTAGGTGTGTGATCGATACTAATCGGTAAAACAAATATTGGTGTTACAGCAATGAGTTGTTTGGAGCCAAATTGATGAGTTTTGATAACTATCTTGGACAATCTTGAGACGTAAAAATGAATACAAGTCTGTAATAAGTACTTACCTTTCGTTACTTATCTTTCATTTTTCAGGGTAACAATTCAGACCTTTTTAAAACCCTTGTCCTACCTTCTAAACTGAAAGATGTTTTTTTTTCATTTTGCTCATTTGTAGGCACACACGGCGATACACCATGCTATACATTTCTAGTATAACATGGCCTCGCTTTTTATAGATTTCCGTAGAATGAGAGATCCGCATAAATTGGTTTTGTATAACTTGATTGGTCACCGTGTGTACCTATGACTAGATTCAACTGCTGAACAAAGACCAGCCTTCACTCCATCTATTTCTCTCGGCGGCTGGCTGTTGTGGTCCAATCCATCATGAAAATGATCAGTTCGTCCCGCCATTTTCGCCTTGTTGTTTGTGCGTAGAGATAAAATACCTACCACAGCATGGAATAGACAAGTAAGTAATCATATTATTACACTTAGTACTCATAAAAGTTTTCCATGTGTGTAGAGATCACCCTTGAAACGTGTGCTAATCTAATCTGTTTAAGCTAACAAACTGCAAACAACTTTAACTCCAGCATATCTATCTAGCCTTCAACACCGATCAGGATAACTTGAGGAATGTCACAAGCTGGACAAGTCGACAAAAAGTAGATTCATTAAAGGGTGTAAATAGGCCCTTTACAAAGCCGAAATGCACTTGTTCGCACCGTCTTTGCGATTTTTTTTTTTTTGTTATAGACCATACCTGGGAACCTTCTAGTTACGGAGATATTGGGGGTCAAAGTTCAATTTTTTTTACAAGTTTTTTATTAAACACCCGCACGACCGCAGTACTATTCAATCCATCCATCAGCACAATGTTCTGCGTGCGTTACATTGAGTCCTACCGTAAAACGTGGTTATTCACCCCAAAAAACAGTTGATTCCCAGCAATAATTTTTGCGTAAGTTTACTTAGTTTAATGTACGTAATGCTTGGTTGACGGCTTCGTGAAGGGTCTGTTTACACCCTGTATTTTGGCAATTATTTCTTAGAATTCTTAGATGTCTATTTAGTTATTTAGTCAAACTCGCCTCGCCTCGTTGGTCCAGAGGTCGCAATCACGACTGCTGAGTATGAGGACCTGGGTTCGATTCTCAAGTCGGGCAAAGTGTTATTGGGTTTTTCCATTAGGAATTTCTCAGTAGCAGCCACAGAGTCTGGATGTGTGCCCGGTTGTTGGCAATAGGCTCGCCCCCTATTACATGGGACGTAAACATAACTGGCGAAATGTGGGTGTACTATAAGGTACACCTCTGCCGAACACCCTGGGGATTACATGTAGTATAATAACATCCACACTTGGTTGATATCCCGACGAGTCGTACTCAGCGCTTCTCATCCACGCTTATTATGCGCACAGCCAAAGTGTGGAACTCTCTGCGTCTCGTGCGATCTATTTCCCTCGCACATTTAACCCGTCTGCCTTCAAAGAAAGTGAACAGGCATCTGCTGGACACGCTCGTTTCATCATAGACCTCATCCATCGCTTTCCATCAAGCGTGATCGAGGTCAAGAGCAGGCCTATTTTTCAAAAAAAAATGTGATGTTATGTAAATTACAGATCAGCTTAGATCCATCACGGTCTCAAGATGCGAGTCCGTAAATCTTCGAGGCACTGCGATGAAACAACAGCACTGACAAAATTAAATCAGTAAATCACTCAGCCAGTCAGTGCATCGTACGCTTAAATATTTGGCGTCTCATACACGTAGGTATTAATGAGTCTTTATTAGCAGGCATCCATTAAAACGCTTAGACCGGCCGCCATGATGCAATAATTAGAGATATCACAAAATGGCCGCCAGGTCAGTGCTCCCGCGCCGTTTGTGATGAAGCTTACAGTGTTACTGTTCAGAGAACAATTGAATTAATCTGATTCATAAAGTATAATCTAGATAAATATGAGTTTTATGACTTGAAAGCTTAAAGAGATCAGATACGTGACAAAACGTAACTAGTTCCTGAAGAATTAGCCAAAGCTATTAACAATAGAAGTCAAAAAATTGTTAATTTAATAGTGACTCGTCAACAATGAAGCTAGAGAATTAGAAGGCGCATCTAGCATAGAGAAAAGAAAAAAGAAAAGAAAAATTCTATTCTATTCTATAGACTATATCTATGTGATTCCCTAGCTATGGTGACTTCAACACAGCCGAACTAACTTACGGTCCTGGTACTTACGTGGACATAGTCTTATGCGGAGGAAACTCTTTATAAAGAAGCCAGAGCGTTACGCTATGTAGCTATAGACCAACCGCTTTAATGAGTCCTCGCGAAGGTATCAATTTAAATGCAATATTCTGAAGGTTGATCACGTATGGGTTCAATTAGTAACGTAATACCTACGTGGATTATGGTTATTTTAAAGCAAATAACCTGTCGGATATTGTTAGGACTTTGTGGACGCTTAATGTGCCTTTGATGGGCCAAGGCGCCTCCGCCTTGGCCCATCTATTTGGCTACTATAGACCGACCGCTTTAATGAGTCCTCACTCATTAAAGCGGTCGGTCTATAGTAGCCAAACGGAGCAACAGATTTTACAAAAATTTAAATGGATTTTATGAAGCCATTTCTCCAACACTATTTATTACACGTGCCATAGTGATAAATCTAAAAATAAAATGCTGATAGCAATCAAAGATTCCATAGGCCTATCCCATACACGGCCTTCAACACAACAATGTGGGTGTAACTATGAGTCAAAAGTAACGCTCCATATACCTTGTTATCAATATTGTGTTTTGTCTGCGAAATACATTATAATAACGAAAACAAGTTACTTTAATCTTGCTTAAATTACTCTTTTATCTAAATACATAAATACACCGTGCCTTTTTAGTCGTCTTACAACGGCAGCCCACTGCATGTATCCAATGAATACTAAACATTCATAAAAAAATAGGTATTTATGAGATTTTAATAATTTAAAAATAAAAATATTATTCAGTATTATGACTCATGATGTAGTTAAAACACCCTGTTGCGAGCGATGATCTACTGGACTCGAGTGCTGGGAAGGTAATGTTCTCCCGTTTGACACGTAAAAATCATTAACAGAATGTTTCATAATTTTATTCTAATTTTTTATTATTATTTTTCTTTGTACCTATTATGGAAGATAAAAACAAAATCGCGCTTAGAGCTATTTTATGTCGGGTATATTGAGTGGACGACTTTTGGAAGACGACTAAAAAGTCACGGTGTATATACAAATAAAATTCAAAGTCCTGACTGACTGATATATTAACACACAGCCCAAACCGCAGGTCCTAGAGACATGAAATTTGGAGGGTTTCTTTGTGAAGAACAGGTATCCACTAAGAAAGGGTTTTTCAAAATTCCACCCCCAAGAGGGTGAAAAGGGGTTTGAATTTTCTGAGAAACTTTATATTCCCTCGGTAGCCTTGGGATACTTGGGATATTTTCAGATCGTATGCATTTATAATGGGTGTTTCTGAAAAAATAAATAATGATTTGTTTCATGTAGGCCACGCGGACGAAGCCCCTGGCAGAAGCTGGTCTTAGATAAATACTTTGTGGCGATCTGATCTTGTTTGCAGGGTGAACATGGCCAGAGATGGAGATAGAGAGGTTTGGAAAGAGAAAGGTGAAGCTTTGGCCCAGCAGTGGGACACTTGATATTCTAGGAAAAAAAATAAAAGATGCAAAGACCAGATTATTCGATACACTCTGATTTAGTCAATAAATAGACAGTCTGACCGTTCCCTTAAATATTCAACAAAGACATCAACAATTTTAGTCCCATATTACCGTATAGGACATATAAACACAACTGGCATGAAAAAGAATCATTCAAATCGGACTTCTCTGTAAAAAGTTATGCGTTTTGAAATGAGAACAGACGAAACAAACGGAGGAGGTATTTTTTTCGTCGGTTAAAAATGGAGGCTTTAATTAAATTTTCTTCCTTCTTCAATTACAGATATTAGTAATGTTCTGGATTTAATAGATCCCTATTACCTATTTTCATAGTAAAATATAAAAAAAAGTTAGAAAGGAACCAATCTTTTACCCTATGTAACTATCAAAAAGAAAAAGGATTGAGCGACCTTAATAGAACCAAAGTTTTTGTGAAGCAATTCATCTTATGTTGGACGGGGGATGTTGAACTGGATATCTGGATGAAGCCATAAATCATGGACGAACACGTCTCGCCATGATTGGAACTTGTAAAGCGTTGATATAGGGAAAAGTTTATTTGTGTTACATTATTTGGATTATTTTGAGGAGCTCGTGGCTAAATAATTACAGCCGCTAGGGTCGATCTTTAGGATAAACCGTGCTCGCCTAGGTTGGTCTGTGGATGGGTGACCACCCATTACTTACCGAGTTTCCTCCGTGCCTCGGAAAGCACGTTAAGCTATTGGTCCCGGGTGGCATTTGTAGATCTTTGACAGTCGTTAGGTAGTCAGTGGCCCGAAAAGTCTGACAACCAGTCTTTCCAAAGGGTATCATATTACCCAGTATTAACTGGGTTGTGGAGGTCTGATAGGCAGTCGCTCCATGTAAAATACTGGTATTCAGCTGCATCCGGTTAGACTGGAAGCCGACCCCAACATAGTTGGGAAAATGCTAGGCAGATGATGATGATGATATTTGGATTATTTTAATGGTGAAGTTCGTGTATTAAAATTTTAATGGTTCTCTGGGAAGGGTTATTCAGATACTTAACGAAATCTAAGCAATTTTCGCAAGAACAAAACAAGAAATTTTTTTTTATTGATTTTTTGAAGGTATAGTTAAGTGTACGATTGAAAAGGTACCCATTTTGACACTACACAATTTTCGTGGCTGGTTTTGTGTTTCTCAAATAGAATACATAATAATCAGCCAATAATGTTCCCACTGCTGGGACACAGGCCTCCTCTCTATGAGTGGGAACGGGCTATAATCCACCACGCGGGCCCAGTGCGGCTTGGTAGATGTCACATGTCTTCGAATGTTTGGTTCTTGGACATGCCGGTTTCCTCACGATGTTTTCCTTCACCGTTTTGAGAGCAGTGGTGATGAAATAAATTACACAAAGTAATGCGCCTGGCTGGGTTCGAACCCACGACTTACTGCTCGTAAGGCGGGGCTGCCACCACTGGGCCACCGCTGCTCTCGCACCGCTGGCCATGGCTAGAGAATATGTTTTGAAAATCTCAGCAACAAGCTTATTATGAACACAAAAAATATTAAACCACATGAACTTTGCTCTAAGTCATAATACTCAAATAAATAATCATTTGCCTAGCCTTTTCCCAACTATGTCAGGGTTGGCTTCGAGTCTAACGGGATGCAGCTGAATACATGGAGCGACTATCTGACCTCCACAACCCAGTTAGTACTGGGTAATACGATACCGCTTGGTAAGACTGGTTGTCAGACTTTTGGACCACTGACTACCTGTTACGACTGTCAAAGATCTACAAATGACAGTATGAAGTAAATAAATAATTTAGCCTGTGTTGTCCCACTGCTGGTCCCAATTTTGACTAACTTAAAATGATATAACCTATCTCTAATTTCAATCAAACAAACACTTTCGTTTCCCTGCCTTTACTCGATAACGCACTACCCAAAATTACACAAAACCCATTACCAAAATTACTCATAGGTACAGAGCAGAGTAACGTCCACTTTCTTAGTCCTCGTCCGGGTAGGTTACTCCGGCAATGTCCCATGATGGATGGTGTTTGTTGCGCAAATAGTTTTCAATTTTACGAAGGCGTGCCGCGCCCTGTTCGTCTGCGAACCGGACCGACCGGCTGGATTTCACTTTATGTTAGGGTTCTGTTAAAATATTCTGTTTTATGTTCGGATTCTGTAGGCCTATGTGAACGGTGAATGAAGGTCAGGGAACATCTGACACGATGATAAAAAATATAAAAATGGCGACTTTGTCTTTGTAAGATTTTATCAAGTCTGGATTAGTATAAAGGCTAAGTGATTAGTTTTTTGTAGAGTTATTACTAGCAGTCCTAGTAATTGATCCTTAGCCTCGTTTTATTATAACCAATCTAAACAAAGCGCTTGAAAATATCTAAAATTAACTTCATTATTAATTTGAAACATTGCATCACCCAAAGGTTGACTGGTAGAAAATGCCTATGGCATTAAGTCCGCCTCTGTACTTCTGTGCAGTGTTAAATAAATAAATAAATAAACATTCGACGGCAACCTTTTTACATGGACACAATCATTCATAGCTCTGTTGGTTCTCATGTTATGTACTACAAAGGGTGTATCAAGATTACAAGACCCTTAATGAAGCCGAAAGGTACTTGTTCTCCCCGTCACTGTGATCATTTTTTTGTTCAAGACCATACCTTTGAACCTTCTAGTTACGGAGATATTGGGGTCAAAGTTCCAACTTTTTCACAAGTTTTATGGGGTACTTCCCGTTGACCTAGAATTATGAAATTTGGCAAGAAGCAATGTCTTACAGCACATGTAAAGGAAAAAATCTGAAAACCGTATAAAAAATGTAGTTTAATAACAAAATACCTACAACTTTATACGGAACCCTCGGTGCGCGAGTCCAACTCGCACTTGGCCGGGTTTTTAGTTTTTGCGCCTAGTTGAAAATGGATGATATAATTTTTTGTGTAGCTTTCAAGGTACGTCCGTGAAAATGACATGCAGTCTTGGCAACATAGAGGCTCAGGGTCTCAATGATGCAAATATTACTCATCTAAAGTTCTTGGTTAAGTATTTTTTTGATATATCTTCATCATAATGTCTTTTATTTCAATATATACCTGTAAGGAAACGACCAGCTGATCGTACGCACATAGCAACTAACAAAAGGTATTTCAACGTCCGCTAAAGAACTTGGTGTTGTTTGTTCAACTGCAATATTACGTCTGATGCGTCCAGCTATAGGTGTCTACGTAGGCAGGTATGTACAATACAAACATGGTATACCAGGAAATGTGACTTTAATCAATTTGTTTTGTTTTGTTTCACTCGAGCTTGCTACAGTCTTCATTCAAAACTCACTCAAGATGCAGTAATAAGAATTTATAGGCTTTCTTACAATTTATTTTCACTGCGTTTTGGAAGGAGTTACACATAGAGAATGTATTTAGGACAGTTACATTGGAGAAGGAGTTACATTTAGGAAATACACATAGAACATCATCATTTCAGCCGAAAGACGTCCACTGCTGGACATAGGCCTCCCCCAAGTGTCGCCACATTGACCGGTCCCGTGCGACTCGCATCCAGCGGATCCCTGCAACCTTCACCAGGTCATAAGACATAGAACATAATCAAATAGAAATAGGAGGATATCGTGGTTAAATAATAACAGCTGCTCGGTACAATCTTCAGATCAAGCCGCGTTTGCCTAGGTTGGTATGTAGATGGGATCACCCATTACATACTGAGTTTCCTCCGTGCCTCGAAAGCCTATTGAGCCGTTGGTCGCGGCTGTCATTTGTAGATGGTCTAAAACGGCCGAATACTGAAACGCCACTCAAATATTTAAGGGCTGCTTAAACGTTTGAGCAGCTCTTTTTTTTTTTTTTGGATGGGAAATCATCAAATGACCCCCCCCCCCCCCACTCTGGGCGGAGCGGAAGGGAGTGTCAGACTTGTACTGACTAAAACCCATCCATGTTCCTTCTTTGCCCTTTGTGTTCCAGGGCCACGGTATATCTTTCGAACAGTCCCGCAGCTCTGACAGGCATCGGCCCATGCGGACCCCTACTCGGTTGCTGACATCTCTTTGAGGCGCGCGTGGAACTCGAACGCACCGTCGACACGGCCTGTCGTCATAAGACGGCCGGACGGCGAGCTAGCCCATCACTCGCCGTCCACAGAGCAGATCTTAAACTTTAATTTCGTATACCCAAACGCCACTTTTGTCACTTTTGAGTATCTGTTAAAATTGAGTGGCGTTTCAGTATTCGGCCGTAAATTTCGCAAGCGTGACTTCTGAGCTTGAAGTCCTGGGTTCGATTCCTAGGTCGGGCAAAGTGTTTTTGGATTCTTCCTTCGTGGTCTATATGCATGCTGTTGTGTATGTGTAAGTTATATTTTGTTGTGCTTTATATAGTAGGTAGTAAGATAATATATTGCTTATTGATAAGAAAACGCCCACCGGATATCGCCAATTCAGTGAAATATCTACATTTTGCAGATAGCTTTATTTAGGATTGCTATTTACCTCACCGGATACACTTATCAGACACCTGTTAATCTTAAGTTTTCGAAAACATGTTTTTCATAAACAGCATGCCTTTACATACATTTTAAGTTTATATTTAAAGATAATTATTTTCAAAAAAGACACTTACACAATTTTTTTTTTTTTACAAAAACTTTGCCCCACAGTAGGAATTTCTCCTGTATAGTGGGTGCGTTTTCAAACATTTAAACTCACATATACAAACAGCCAGACCCGGAACAACTACCTGTAGGCCATACAAATATTTGTTCCGTGCGGGGATCGAACCCGCGACACATAGCTCAGCAGCCAATCGCTCAGCCACTGCGCCAACCGAATTGAATTTAAAGTTCGTCACAGACGTCACGGTAGCAATTATTATATTATGATACACCCATCCAATGAATTCAGATTTTAGGAAGGGTGTTATTTGTGATCAAATATTCAGCTAATAGAGTTTTGAATGCATTGAATGAGTGTAATTTTTTGATACAATGTGCTCCTTCAAATGTTAACATTCTTTTACCAAACCTAGTTCATATCTTCGGCATAATCAGTAAACTAGCTCGGCGACTGCAACGTTGAGTTACTTGTTTCACTTTTGTAAACGATAAATTAGTCTGTATACTTTTGTTGAGTGCCTTACAAATGAAAATACATACAAAGTTTTGATTCCATGAAACTTTGACATACCTAGGTTCAGATAAAGAGACGTTGCAACGTTTCGTCGAACAATATAGAATAGGATAAGTAGCTATTAGTATAAATTACAAAACCGATTAAGAAACTGAATACCAGTGTAATAGAACTATCAACTCAATGCGACGATTCGACAATTCATAACCATTTAGTCTTCCCCCACACGGGCCACTTGCGACCACAATTAGTGGTTAGTAACAGCAACTTTACAAATTCTAGGGACTGCAACTACCTACTAAATGTTTAAAAGAGGACTTTCTCTATCTCTAACTACTGTTTGATAGGACTCAGCCTGTATTTTGTTGCCGTCCGTTCTCGACAGGGGGTACTCTTAGCGTGCAGTAGTAGCTTAGTTTATAGGCCTTAGTGTCAAGGCGTCTGTTTAGACAGGATTGCCCGGCTAAACAGACGACAACATTCAAGGCAACATTCTCCAAAGAGAAGCCATTCATAAATATAAAAATAATGTCTCTGTTGCTGTGTTGACCACTAATAGTAGCTGAGAGTTGCCCGTGTGTAGCCTCACTTAAAATCACAGGTGGCACTGTTACGAAATGTGGCGCATACGTCAAAGTGTCTAAGAGTCAAATTGATTACGTAATTGTGGGTACTTGAGAGTGATTCGGCTCTAGCTAAACAAACAACGTTGAGATAATCATGATGATATAAAATTCACTATCGATGTTATTGAAATGAGGATGATCGCGTAAGTTTATCTGCTGTTGTATGCTTGACCTGATATTGAAAATTGCTGAATTTATTTTGGTTAGGTTTTCAGATTTTGCAGCGCTGTTTAAATTGTGTGCCTTTCTACCTACTTCATAAACACAAATAGTCTGAAAAGGGCTTGAAAAGAACATTAAGAGATGTTGTTGAAATAGAATTTATAGAATAATATACAGAAGAAGCTTTTAAGCGTAAGTAGGTACAAGAAAACTAAATCATTACCCTGTGAATCTATCTAGATTCAAACAATGAAAGGAATTTCCAAACAAAAAATCCTTCTTCTAATTTAGTCATTGATCACAAAATATTAATACCATGCGATTGGACTATTGTATAAACATAGATCGCCAAGTTACAGAAAAGAAAAGAAAAAACCGTTTAATTTATTAATCTTTATAAATGCGAAAGTAACTCTGTTTGTTTATAACCTTTTCACGACTAAACGGCTGATCAGATCGCTATGAAATTTGGCAAGGAGATAGATTATATCCTGGGGAAGGGCGTGAACGAAGTCACGGGCAACAGCTACTTCGGTATAATTTAAATAATGTTGCCTGAATAAAGTACAATTATAGTTAATTTTATCAAGTAAAATCTAACCATATAACCAACCATTTAATTAATAATCAAGTACATATCTGCCTATCATATAAAACTAGTAACGCGAGTTATCTCCTCCGAGGCGTTAACCGACAAACGAGCTTTTATCATTATCAGCGACAAATTAATGCAATGACGTCAGCTCCTCGTGATGCCGAGATAACACCTCCTTGGAATAGAGGTTATGTTAAATTTTGGAATATTCCAAGGAAATTTAATACCTACAACTAGGGTATTGGAAATCGCGTTACGGAACTCAAATGGAGTTGAGCAGGATATTACTACTACTATTGGGAAATTCCTTATACAATAAGCCAATTTAGCGTCTGTCTTTAAGCTGACTGCCTCGTTATTCTAGTAGTCGCAAGCAGGGCAAGAGGTGCTTGGTGCGATTCCTGGGTCGTGCTATTATCGGGTTTTTCCATCATGAATTTTCAAGCAGCAGCCCCGGAGTCACGATTTGTGCCCGGTTGATGGCAATAGGCTCGCCCTCTATTACATGGGACTTAAAACATAACTGGCAAAATGTGGGAGTTCTATTAGGTACACCTCTGCCTAACCCTTCGGGGATTACAAGCGTGGTGTTATGTGAATATTTTTCCCACAGAAATTCTCAACCACAAAATCTAGGAACATGCAGCATAGTGCGTTAGCTCTTAGCACCTGTTCTTAGTAAAGACTTTTTGCTAAATATCTAAGTACAAGTTAAAAGAACACCTCTTGCTAAGTGCTTCTTCATAATTCTTAGAAGAGGCCAGCGGCCATGTTTTAAATTAACACTTTCATGCAGTCTCTAGAAATTTAATAAAATATTAATTTTAGTTGACTAGGTACCATTAGTGAAGGTGCCATACAACTCGATTCCAACCGGCTTTCCTTTGAAAAATGGCACAGTCAGTATTCTATAGACAAATAATATAATCATGTTAAAGATATGTACTCCGGCTTAACTCTTTACAAAAATTGACCCTTCGCTACTGGTAGGTACGTTAATCATCAGAGAATGAAATGATATTAGTTGTAGAAAATTTAAAGCCTAGCATGCGTAGCATGACCACCGTAGATACGGGTTTTGTCGACGGTAGAATCGACAAATTGACAGTAATCTTTTCCCAATCTGTCATTTAGTCGATTCTTCCGTAGAAAAAACCCGTTTCTACGGTGGTCATGCTACGCGTGCTGAACAGAGAAGAATGGCAGATGAAGGGGAGGCTTATTCCCAACAGTGGGTGATTCCGAGCTGAAATGATGATGATTAAAAGCCCTGATAAACTAGTGACAATCACCTTCAAAGAATTAAATTTTTCTACAACACAACACAACACACCACACACAACACAACACAACACAACACAACACACACACAACACAACACAACACAACACAACACAACACAACACAACACTTTCGAGAATACTGATAATGGCATACACTTCAGCCAACTTATCTATGCAGGCGGGAAAACACCGAACTAAAATAAATGCACCAAGTTTGACATTTCGATGCTTTTTTTCTTGACAAGCAGCGACACTTTGAACTGCACACTTAAAGTGGTCATACTGTAGGCTTATTAAATGTCAATCGAATACTGCTGATAGAATAGCACTCTAATGTATAGGCCCATCTTGTCCAAAAATAAAAAATAAACGGTCTATTCATGTCACATAGACAGATTTGAGGAAAAATCAACTTCCACTTTCGTTTTGTGGCTTTTGTGATTACAAATTCAATAATGGGCTCTCTTGTGTTTAAAAACCAGTTACCGGTAAGAAACTTTCACTTTTGGGCAGCTTTTAACGTTTCGTAAACCGATTTTTTTGAAAAAATCTCGGCACGTAAAGTATTATCTACATAAAACTGTAATCTTATAGATAACTGCGATTTCCATTAACCAGAATCTATGTTGAGAAAGAAAAGCCAATAGACAATAAAATTAATAGCGCAATTATTAAAATATCTAGAAACCCGTTAGAAATTAATAAAGAAATAGTAGTGAAAAGTAAAGAAAGAAAATGATGTCACAGATCACAAGAAGACAAGCAGAAACTCCTAAAGACACGACAATACCAAAGATATTACTCAATGATGAATCATATAAACCCAATATCGACCGAACTCCTCGATTCACCTCACAATCAAAAACAAACACCGTTAGCTGCACAATGAAGCTGTTTATTATCACTAAGACCACTGACATAATATCACACGTCTCCAAATAAATGTTACAACAAAACTAAAACGTCGACACAAGCAAAAAACCTTTAAAAACTCAAGTGATTCACTATAAAACTTACAAATCGACCAAATTATAAAAACACCCAAAAGAGTCCATCTCCCAATGAGATATAGAGCTTATACTCTTTGATAGAAAGTTCTGAGTCATAATTAGGAAGGCAACAACGTGGTTAAAATTAAGTTGGTTTTAAGTGATGACTTGTAAAGACTTGGGAGGTGGGTAGCGCAGTAGCTTGGCAGTAACAAGATGAATGGAATGACAGACAAAATCAAAAGGTGGATAAATAAAAATGTATCGCCCACACATTGGGAGACGCGTGTCCATTCTGGATGTTTTTTTCTAAGTATTTATAAAAAGGATAAATTAAGTTTCGATGTTGTAAGTTAATATCTGTAATGTCCATTAAATTAAGCCACTTATATCACTTGTAAATTGTGAGTTATATCAATACTTGACGTAACTTTCATACAAGTTTCAAGTTATAGGCCCATTACCCATGGGTTTTGTCATCCCGTCGGCTGCAGCTCGGCTCTGTTAGCCAATCTTTTATCTTGTGTAGTACATAATGTTTTACAATATTATTGTGCCTAAAACTATGATCAACAATAGCAAATTCAATTAAACTGAGAGCAGCCAGCTCATTTAAACTGCGTTCAAGAGCAGTCAGCACCATCATTCAATACTGAAAATAAAATGATACTGACAGCTTTTACACGCGGTTTAAATGCTTACTGAACACGTTCAGTGCATTGAATCCGATCTTATTATTCATAATCATTTCAGGACTTTTATTATTAGTTATTTGCCTGAAAAAACATTATAAAAAGTAAGAAAAGAGAACCATCACTATTAAAAGTAAAATTAAGAAGAAAGTCCCCTAAAGACTCATCTTTTCATAAAACAATGTATCTTAAAGGCCCAACATTCGTATCGTGCCACAATGGATACCCGTCCTTCATTCTTTGTCCACTCAGTGGGTCAGCAGTGCTGCGGTTAGGTTTATGACGGCAGTATACCACCCGCAGCGTCCCGCGTTCGAGTCCGGGGGCGCTAAATAGTTGTGTAACATGAATGGAATGAATGGATGCACTAATTGAGTATGAAATTGTGATTGTTTTTTCTTTTTAAACCGCAGAAAAAGAACATTATTTCAAGCTACTAAATATACACCAACACTAATTTCCAAATTCTAGGTAAAAATGTTTAAATTTTAACGTGGTTTAATGACTTGAAGCAGAAAGTTTGATAGAAACTTCATTGAACTTTACACAAAGGCAATGCCACGAGCATAGTTCAAATTATTATTCAACTTCTAAGTCAAAAGCTTTATTAGGCTGAAGCTGAAGTCTAAGTCAGATTAGACTGTATTATATTAAAGCGAATAGTTATTAAATAAAGAAATTTAGAACCATACAATTAGTACAACATGACATAGTAATAGGTAATATCATTGTATTGCTATAAGTAAATACCACTCATCATTATTTTGCTAATCTTCCTATGATTATCATATTAGCACAAAATAATTCAGACATGAAAACGTATAAAATGTTTTAAGAAATTTGACTTGAATTTGACCGTGTTCCGGACGATGTAAATAAACTTTAGCCAGATGTTCAGACCACGGAAATAAGCATTTTTCGTTATGGACACATTAATGAATTCTTATTTTTTTTATTTACTCTCGGGTTCCTCTCGTACTTGCAAATGAAATGCAAATAGCATTTGATAATTTAATTGCACTAAGCGGCAACATAGGCCAAATTAAGATCCTTTCTTACAGCATAGTTCAATTAAATTTCATTAAATGAAATTACAAATATCTTTGTAACGAAGCCTTTTTAAGTACTACTTCCTTTGTAAGATTTGATTTGTAAAAGCTGTAGAAGCGTTTGCCAAAGTTTATGGATAACGTGAAGAACACGGTGTATTATGTGAAATTTTATTAAACGAAATCGTGTTACATAATCTCAAGTGCAAAACAAACACAAAGTAAATCAATACTTTGTTTCATTGACAATTTTGTTTAACAAAAACGTTTTTTTCTCAATGCATTTTTGCCGATTTCTTAAACAAATTAACACCCAAGTCCACGTGTTAACCCTTTTATGTACTTTTATTACTTTATTGTTGCTCTTTGTCGTCCGTAGGAGATAACCCGTTGACGGCCGTACCTTGCGCAAGCCGACAAAAGTGAAAATGTCCAGCAGTAAAAGTCGCACGATTAGTATGTACACGTTTTTTTTTAACAGTTGTATTGCGTTGTACCTTTGTTTGCAAAGAAAGGGTTAAAGTTTTACTTTTATATCGACGATATATTTTTTTTGTGTTGAATGAAAGCTGACTGGGAAATCCTGCAGAAAGCTTTTGTAGTTTTGGAAGTATATTAATTATGTAGAACATGTGTTTTATCAATCAGCTTTTGTAGTGACTGCAAGTAAAGTAATTATAAATCAAATATATTTTTTATAAAACTTTGCCCCTCACTAGGAATTTCTCGTGTACCGTAGGTGCGTTTACAAACATTTAAACTCACATGCACAAACAGCAGTAAAAATATCATTGTGACATGGTTTATTATGGCTGCAAAGATATATAACGATGAATCGGATCGAATGATATAGCAAGTTAGGTATTTATTGCACTAATTATTCATATTACTTAGAAGGTCTTGCAAACTACTAGCCTGTTTATTTATGTAATCAATTCAGCCAGCCAAAAAATACCTTGGATTTTGATAAATGAAAAAAGAAAAACAAATGAGATTGTAAATACTTAATTTTATTAATTCTGAAACTAACAGATGATATATAAGTATCCTATCTAGATTCGAGTAGTACGACATAAATATTTATTTATAGCTACAAGAATGAATTTAGCACAATTATCAAATAAGTGCTTAAATCTCCAAGCTTTTGGTAAGCGTGTGAGGATCAGATTTAAATGTGTACATTTTCAAAGTATCCATGAACCTAACTAATAATATAAACTTAAGTTGAGCAATGCATACAAAAGTTAAAGTAATATAATTCGAAAAAAGTAATAAAAATATATTTTATACAAAAATAGATCAAGATCATAAATAAAAATATATTTTATATAAAACTTCCGTTACATTCCTTTATTTTAGTTTTGTTATTTAATTAAATTATTTATTGTTTTGTTAATGATAGATTATTTATAAACCAAGTATTTATACAAGCTTGTTTTTTATGCAACATAATATATTATTTAGAATAATATCGTGATAAATAAATTGCCAACATTCTTTTGAAAAAGAAAATCAACATAAAATTGACAAATAGAATTTTAACAGTACATCGTGCCAGCAATATACAATTTCGTCAATTTAAATTTGTGATGCGCATTTTTAAATGATGCGCATATATGGCGTTGGATAAACATTACAACTATTTACTCATTAGGTACCGATATACCACAGATAATGCGCAAGACCTCTATACGTCATCAAAGGTTGTTTTCAAGGTGTTTTTATCTAAATCGGTTCGTCAAGGCAAACATGATTCTGTCAAATTCGGCAGCCTCCGGTCACTTCGAGTTATTTGACCATTGACAAAATCCTTGTCACGTGAAGTGTTAATAGAGAGGATTAATTTCTGGGTCAACTTTAGTATGATGTTTATTTTGATAAATTGAAGATTTTTTTAATATTTCTAGATATATACATGTACCTCAGTATAAACTGCAATTGCTTCTTACAGTTTAATTTAAGGCTTTTGGCAATTTAAATAATTTATTTAAACCAGAAAAAAGCTAGTTTCTTATGCCCGCTAACACCTCAAATAACTAAATGCGATTGATGTTAAAATGGCATTTAAAACATCATTGTCTCTGCTGTCTTCAAACGATTTACAGACGAAGACAGAGAGACATTTTAATATACGTTTAAGGCTAAACGCATTTTGTTATCTGTGGTGCAAATGGCCCTAAGAACTACAAAGAATTTTTTTTTCTAGATTATATCTGCTGTGTTAATGTTTGGTAATCCAATACCAAATAACAACGAATATGGGTAGATTAAAATATTAGAAACAATGTAGAATAAAAAAATAATAATCAGAAAACCCTACTTAACCCTGTAACCGCGACACCCCATCAATTTCAAATTCTATCGCGTTTTTCAACAAATAAATCGTTTAAAAATCTATAACATTGAAATGAGTTATATATTTTAACGTTATTACTTATTAGTAAAGAAAATAAAGAAATAACTCACCCTCACGCGCTTGCCAATCGTCTCCGATGACTTTAAATGCTAAATTGACGCTTGCATATAAATATATATTCAAATTGGAATGTGCAGAAGCTGAGATAGGTACCTATCTTACACCGAACACCATTATTTAGACTCATACAATTATCTTACGAGTATATATACAAAACTTAAATATCTACACTTTCTATCCATGGTCGATGACAGAATTCAGATTCCATTTTCGCCTAGCTAGTTTTTTTTATCTTTAATATTTATATATATTTTATTTTAAATTTTATACACAATTTTGATACACAGACATTGCACAGTTGAACCGTCCACGATATGACGTCACTTCTGGGTCCGTCGTATACCAACTCTTAACGTATTGTTTTTTGTGGTTTTTTTTGTTGTTTTAACCCGTTTTTTCATGGATAGGCCGATTCAAAAGAGTTTTTGCTACGTTTTTTGTAACATTAGCTGTGTGACATCAGAAACACAGGTTTTGTCTGAGATTTTCATTAGAAATAATGTTGTATTCTTTAATGACTAGTAGTATCTATTATATTATTTTTTTCACTGGGCTTCCTCTTCTTAAGCAAAGCATAGAGAGGAGAAAGTAAAAATTCAAACAAACTGTGGATTTTGTCTCCAAATTGAATAAAATGACTGTTCGTGTTCATCGATTGAGTACTATTAAATTGAATCAATCACACAATTTAGTCAAGTAAAAGACATCAACGCGCTACACAAACAATTTATCTAAACAACAATAGATAAACAAAGCGATAACGTATTGATCGCGGTTTTATCTAACTAGAGTACGCTGAGTAAGGAGGGCAAAGCTTCTACTTAGCTCTCCATCAGTTACACACAAAACCGATCACCTACGAGTTGGTATACAAGGGGGAACCGGTCGTAATGACTATAAAGGACACTTACTCAGAAGTTCCACAAAAACAATTTTAGGCCTAACTTCGCGCAGCCGCCGCCCGCCCCGACACTTCCCACATCGTCCACCGTGCACTAAACATCTATACCTACTAATAAAACGCACACAAAATGGACTCGTTTAAAATAATCGCAAATATTTACACAATATACAACCGTCTGGGAGCCGGGGGGAACAGCAGGCGCGGTAATATCACCAGAACACGAAACGCTCACTTGGAGTCCATCAATATCATGGGGTTGAGATTAGCCGTCGCAGAGCTGAGCGAGGGCGGCGTAGGCGGCACGCACCAGGCGCGCCGAGCCGCCTACGCCAGCGGGTACTGTCACAAGGGCGGCTGCGCGTGCGCGTGGTGGTGGTGGTACAGCGGCGACTGGTAGTACTGGTCAGCCGGCGAGTGCCCGTAGCCATAGTTCACGTCGTACATCTTCAGGTCGGCCTTGGTGTCGGCGCCTGGCAGCAGGCGCGTGATGCTGAAGGGATGCTGCGCTGGCGCGTAGCCCGTGGGCTCCTGCTTGAGCTGAGCGTAATGCTCCAGCGCCAGCGGCGTGTGCTCGGGCAGACATAGCTCGGGCGCCGCGTGCAGCTGCGCCAGGAGCTCATCACGCATCTCCTTGTCCTCGCCCGGCGCCGCGCCCGCGCCTTTCTCGTGCGAGTGCTCGCTGCGCTTCTCGTGCCCGCCGTGGTGGCCGTGCCCGGTGTGCGCCTTCTGCGCTTGTCGTATCGACTCTTTCTTCTCGTCTTTAAATCGCTTCTGTCGCCGTAGGAAACATCCGTTCTCAAACATGTTCCCACTGTCAGGGTGTAGCGTCCAGAATGATCCTTTGCCCGGCTTGTCGGGCGTTCGCGGCACTTTGACGAAGCAGTCGTTGAAGGACAGCGAGTGTCGGATGGAGTTCTGCCAGCGCTGCTGGTTCTGTCGGTAGAACGGGAACAGGTCCATGATGAACTGGTAGATCTCGGAGAGCGTGAGCATGCGCGATGGGTTGTTCTGGATGGCCATCGTGATGAGCGAGATGTAGGAGTAGGGCGGCTTGGCGTGCGTGTAGGAGCGACGGTAGGTCTTGTCGTTGCGCGCGCGCTGCAGCGCCGACGTGGGCGAAGCCGCTTCCTGCTCGCGCGGCAGCGACCCGTACGGCACGGCGCCGCCGCCGCCCATGCAGGATGCCATGGTGCTGGGCGGGCTGTAGCCCACGCCCGGGGAGCCCATACATGAGCTGCCGGCCACCATGTTGTTGGAGTACAGGTTCGGGTAGGGCTGCGCCGGCATGCAGCCCATGCCGTTGACGTACGGGGGCGCCAGGCCCGGTGACAGCGAGGACAGCGACGCGGACGTCGGCACGTCGCCGTACGACAGCTTCTGCGAGATCATGGCTAGCGCATCACCCGCGCGTGCACGCCGGCCAGGGGCAAACACTCGCACTGATTGAAAGAGTAAATAGAGGCCGGGGGCCCGCGCTCCCCTCCACTGCGCCGCGGATTGGCGCGCGGCGGGGCGGGGCCACGCGGGCCCGCCCAGCGCCCCTCAGCCCCCGCCCGGCATGTCCCCGCTCCGCGCCCCGTGCGCCCCAGGCCCCCGCCCGCCCCGCTCCCCGCTCCGCTCGCTCCGTGCGCCGCCGCCGTGCGCGAGCCGCCGCTAATAATACCGCAGCTCCAAACGATAAAACCATGGAATTATCATAAGTGTTCGGCAGGAATGTGTGCTTGTGACGACGACACGGCGACGGTTGAGACACGCCGTACATTCGTACAAGGCTCTACGAGTATCCACACACGGTGCGGTGATATCCGTTTTCTTAGAAAATGTTTTTCAGAGATAAGTAATGCTCGTGAATTGTTTGCTGATATTTTCAGTTCGCGTACCTACAGTACCGTCCTTTGTTGTTGCTGTTGTGGTTATATGAGGTAGCATGTTAAATTAAATGTACGTTACTTCATTGAGCTTTAGGCCGTTAATAAGGGCCTAATCTTACAGCAACCGATTGCTACAGCTCACTGAAATAGAGATGTTTTTTTTGAAAATATTTCCACAAATTGCTTTTACTGGCAGATCTTCATAAATATTTAGCACAAGTATTAAATCCATATACCTTATAAGGTTTCTTATCTTTTCATGATTAACTTTCTAATCTAATTAAAAATTCTCGTAGCGCTACGCTACGCGACGGCTACGCGCCGCTACGACCAGATTAGACAATGTAGCAATAATATGCTTTACACAAATACTACGAGTATTACAAAATGTTTTATTTTTATATTGATTGTAATAATATAATTATTATTATTTAATTTTTAAACTGTAAGATATTACAATACATTTTAAGTAGACCCGTAACTAGCTAATCTAAAGAAGATTAGCTAGAAACCTTCTGGAAAAAGTTCGTGTTTCTTTACGTAGATACTTTTGTCTTCTCTTCTTCTTTATCGTGTGATTAGTGTCTAACCTGGTGTCAGAGTTTGTATTCCGCCCATATGCCTTTGACTGGGCTTTACATGCCGTCGAGATATATCTCTTAGGCATGCTGGTTTTTTATTTTAAGTCGTGGGTTCGAACCCAGCCAGGCGCATTACTTTGTGAAAGTTATTTCATCACCACTGCTCTCAAAACGGTGAAGGAAAACATCGTGAGGAAACTGGCATGTCCTAGAACCAAAAATTCGAAGACATGTGACGTCTACCAACCCGCACTGGGCCCGCGTGGTGGATTATTCCGTCTCATAGAGAGGCCTGCGTCCCAGCAGTGGGAACATTAATAGGCTAATTATGCTGTGCTGGTTTGGTTTCTTTACGATGTTTTCCTTCACCGAAGCAAGTGATACTTATACAATACGCACATTAATCCGAAATTCAGATGCCTTGGGTTCGAACTAGAGACCTATGACTTGACAGTCCGACTGTCACACCACTAGACTAATGTGTTTGTATCTTATTAGTTACGGGATACATATCAATTAATTTGATGTAAGTATTAAAATATGGGTGAATTATTTAGTTTAGTTTATTTATTAATAATTATCAAAAATTACAGGTCATATTTTGAAAAAAGTAAAAACACAAATCATAATCATTAAAAAAAAAAAAAAAAAAAACAAGTCATACGATGCATACCTAACTTCTTGCTTATTTGAATGCATAAATTATAAGTTGCTAAGTAACTCGTAATACACAATAGAATTACCCAGTAACTGAATCGATCTCGTAATTAATTTGTACTTGTCTTTGTCGTCGGATCGTCAACAAGTATGGCAATATATCTCCGTTCATCATCATCATCATGATTTCAGCCGAAAGACGTCCACTGCTGGACATAAGCCTCCCCAAAGTGTCGCCACATTGACCGGTCCCGTGCGACTCGCATCCAGCGGATCCCATACTTAAGCGGCAGTGGGCACATTGCTCGCAGAATGGATGGCCAATGGGGCCGAAAAGTTCTGGAGTGGCGACCGCGAACCGGAAGACGTTGCGTTGGAAGGCCTCCCACTAGGTGGACCGATGACCTGGTGAAGGTTGCAGGGATCCGCTGGATATCGCCATTAGTTAGTTTTAAATCGGTAAAGAAAAATCATGGTAATCGATTCATATTTCTACAACGATTTCATTATAAGCTTTTCGTTAACTTAAATGTCAATCCCATACATTTCAGATTATTATTATCATCTATATATCGCATACAGAATGTGCTCTCTTCTTCTCTCGCCTCGTTCTCTGTACTTTTCTGTAACTTCGATAGTATGAAATAGTCTAGTTTACGGATACTGTTAGCCTGCGTCATCGTCGGGCAAACGCCTATGACTTTCAGTTGTTTAGATCCAGGGCTAACGTGGACCACCGGCCGTTGGTTTTGTCCAGCTCGTCCCGCCATCTTCTGCGAGGTCTGCCGCGGTGCCTTCTGGCTGTGTCAGGGCTCCAGAAAGTCTAGTCTAGTTTGTTTCTTCTAAATTACCGAGTACATTAAGAATAATCAACGATAGTCATATATAAAAAAAACAATAACGTATGTTTGTAATACAAAAATGCCAACAATTAATAAATATTTAGAAGATTATGTAGAATGATAGGCGTTTATTTTATTTATTTATTACTTAATCTATAAGTATTTATATTCTACCAATTTCTATATTTTTCTAGAATACGTATACCGGTTTTTGTTTAGTTTAGTTTGTCAATGTTAGTTTATAGTTAATAATAACTGTTAGTTTTTTTCTTTCGTTTATTTTCTTTCTAACTATTATTGTACAGCCTAAGGGTATGTTGTAGAGATACTTTTTAATTGTTTACGACCTTTATTTGTGACCCACCTACAACAACAATAAATTATTATTCTATTCTATTCTTGTAGCCATAAAGGGTCTTGGACAAAATGGGAGTAAGGCCAACAGAATTATAATATATCTGAAATTGTAGCTCATAATTAGTACTCCAATTCCTACTATCGCAACAAGTACCAACGTCGCCGGAGACCAGAGCTACGGTCAATTGAAAATGTTGTAAATTCCCATATTTTGTCAAACATTTAACTACAAGTGTCATTTGTTTATAAAACAGATCATGTTGATAACGTTTAGCTAAAGCTAAGCACACAGTAATCAATCAAAACTAGGCCAGCGAAGTCCTAGAATCCACTAAGTACTGTCATGGGTTTGTAACGGGGGTCCCGTTAGACTAGGTTTATAACCAGTTTGAATATTAGTTCAAATCATTGCCAAAATACAAGAAAAGGCAACATATTTCAAAAGTCTCTATTTCTGTTCTCCGGCGACTTCAATCGCACGCCACTTAACTCCATTCTCTCATCCAGTTGTTACCAGCCATCCTGCGAACATCGTCGCTCCACCGAGCCGAGGGCGTCCCACCATACGCTTGCCGATTCGCGGTCTCTACTCAAGAATACCTAATAATAAGCAATTTTATTTAAATATTTTTAAATGTTTTTTTTTGTATTGTTTTTTGTAAGGAATATTTAAAAATATAATTAATTTGTATAGAAATAAATAAAGGAGCTAATTCGAGGTCCTCATAATAATTTACTATTTGAGATATTATATTTCAGTTCTGTTAGTCTAACACCTAGAGTTCTAAAAAAAATGCCCATGGTCCTTTACATTTAGTTGTATTTAAAATTGATTAACAAAATTAAGTTCTTCTTTCTTATATAATTATTATTTCCCGCGCTTTACAATCCATTTAAGTCTATTTTAATGAGCCTTGTGTAGTAACAAGATACTTTAAACTACATTCATTATAAGCCATTAAGTAAACACAACAGCGCCACTTACAACCACGCCAACATACAGACAACATTAATATCTAATACATCTATTGTCCAAATGACATTGTTTACAAATGCGAGACAAACATATTAGCAAATGCTAGTTATTAGCTAAGTGAAGCTGATGGTGTTTATTCTTTAATTAACGAGGTAAGTGAAGTAGTTATATTTTAAATAGTTACGGTTAATATATCCTCTCTGAATACGGGTAATGAGGATGGTAACAGATTATCTATATTATTTTATACGATCACGATTTCCGGGTCGGGCAAAGTATTGTTTGATTTTTCCATCAAGAATTTTCTTAGTAGCGGCTACGGAGTCAGGATTGGTGCTTGGTTGATGGCAAGAGGCTCGCCTCTTATTACATGGGACTAGTGTCCGACCGAAAGTTCGGTTGCGGTCGAGTTTCGGCAAGAAAACGGGTTTCGGTTTAGTTTCGGTTTCGGCGGCGAATCTGCCGAAACTACGGCCGAAACCGAAACTGCATTCGGGAGTTCTCGCGCAGTGATCGGTAATGGTCGGCGGCCGGCGCGTTGAATTCCATCAAAGCGACGAAGACATTTTGCCGCGTCCATGTGCCTAATCATGTCGTGACTGACTTGTGTTTGCAGTTCGTTTTGTTTGTTGTGAGTTTTCGTGTGATTTATTTTAAACTCGGTAAGTTTTATCACGTGATATGGCATAAGAGTAGGTAGTAAACATCAAAAAATAATTCAATATAATAAAATAATACATAGATTATAGTAGAACCAAGTTTAACCTAACTAGATATTTTTTTGGTTAATTTCAATCTCTTGCTAATGCTATACCTAAACAAACATTAGTTAGGTACTTGGTACTTACTATAAAGCATTAGCGGTGATAATATAATGGATTTAGAGTTTCAAAGTCATTTTAATATTTATTACCAAGTGGCAAGTACAGTTTTAAGGCCCAATTAATATTTTTTTCTTAAATGAGGGGTTGTTCTGTTAATTATCAATAAGTGAAAATGTCACAGACTGCATAGCTATGAGAGCAGCGGTGGCCCATTGGTGGAGAGACCCCGACTTATGAGCAGTAAGTCGAGGGTTCGAACCCAGGCAGGCGCATTACTTTGTGTAAGTTCTTTCATCACCACTGCTCTCAAAACGGTGAAGGAAAACATCGTGAGGAAACCGGCATGTCCTAGAACCAAAAATTCGAAGACATGTGACATCTACCAACCCGCACTGGGCCCGCGTGGTGGATTATAGCCCATTCCCTCTCATAGAAAGGAGGCCTGCGTCCCAGCAGTGGGAACATTAATAGGCTGATTATGCTTATGCTATGCTATGTGACTTTGAGATAAAAAATAAAGACTGACTGATTATAGTAACGTTTTCTTTATTTTTCCCTCAAAACATGATCCTTGTAAGGACGTTTCGGTTCCGGTTTCGGTTTCGGCCGAATTTGAGACCGTTGGCGAATTTCGGTTTCGATTTCGGTCGTAAAAACCAATTTCGGTCGGACACTACATGAGACTTAAACATAACTGGTGAAATGAAGGTATGCTAATGAACGTTTGCCTAACTATTCGGGGATTACACGCGTGATGTTATGTTATGTTATAATAATAGCTAAAATAAAATGTTATTTGAAGGTATGTGTGCAGTTTGATCCACCCGCTTGGTTACCATCCCCACGTCGCCTACCAAAATTGTTGTTAAACCAGAGACTTACTTAAAAGCTACAAAAAGCTACATATAAGTATTAGTATCATTATAAGTGCCTATATAAATTTTCGATAGCAAGAACTTATTTTTATATATTTATTTTGTACCTATCACAATGTTTTCTTATTTAACGCAAAGGTTGACTGGTAGAGAATGCCTTGTGGCATTGAGTCCGCCTATGTACCACTATTGTACATGAAGTTTAAATAAATAAATAATCATCATCTTCCTAGCTTTTTTCCCAACTATGTTGGGGTCGGCTTCCAGTGTAACCGGATGCAGCTGAATACCAGTATTTTACATGGAGCGACTGCCTATCCGACCTCCACAACCCAGTTAATATTGGGTAATATGATACCCCTTGGAAAGCCTGGTTGTCAGACTTTCGGGCCACTGACTACCTAACGACTGTCAAAGATCTACAAATGACACCCGGGACCAACGGCTTAACGTAAAATAAATAAATATTAAAAAGTACTCTGTGCTTAAAAGTCACATAACTATATTATTGTGATGTGTTTGTGCCTACATCTATCTGCTTCTACATCTATTATTTTATTCGGGTAGCCAGGTACCTGGCTTAATGTATTACATATGCAGTATACATATTTTTTTTTTTGTTGGTTTTTTCATCAAGAATTTTTCAGTAGCAGCCACGGAGTCTGGATTTGGCCCACTTGATGGCAATAGGCTCACCCCTTATTACATGGGACTTAAACATAACTGGCGAAATGTGGGTGTACTATTAGGTACACCTCTGCCTAATCCCCGAAGGATTACTGTGTACTTAATCATACAAACACATTTTTGATGATGATTGATTGCATTTCTTTATACATCGTTCTCACATAAATGTGTCTCCACATGTATGATGTAACCAAGATTTTATAACAATATTTTGATTGAAAAGAGTGTCCATGGAGTTTCTTGCCCATTCTTCTCCATAGAGATCTACGCTTTGGAATGTGCAACTACAGTACTTTCACAAGTTATTATGCCTTGTGTCTGTGACTGTAGCTTCGCTTTCTTTGTTTTTCTGACATTCAAAAGTGCCTATAATGGTCTAATTTAAATAGATGCTTTGAGTTTGAGTTTGATTTCAGATGTGATGTTATGTTTAAAAAATTGGTTTCAATGCTTTATGTTCACTAACATTACTTCGATTGATAATTTATTGACGTAGTTAGGTCTGGAACGAAATAAAAAATTCAACTTAATCTATAGGGTCTAACTATTCATACACGAAATATTTTCAGGGAATCTTCTAACGGCTATAACAAAGCCATTTCAAGGGATTTATTTTTATCTGAGTATATTTTTTATAAAAAATATAAAATTACTTGACCCAATAAATACTGGCTCCTTATTTTTAAGCATCCATTACGGTAGTTTACTACGTCGTATTTACCTACTGTCATTGTTAGAATATGGGAGTAAAGGTTTTATGCAAAAAGTCTCAAAAAATTTTAGAATTATAATAATTTTGTAAAAAAAAAAACACTCAGATATTTCTTTTTTCTTTGCTATGGCGACTTTGCGACTTATAGAAGTTACTCTTAAAATATTTCGTGTATGAAAAGATAGACCTTATACATTTTCAATTTACCCTTTACCTTGCAACATACCGAGGTCCAACATGCAACCTACTGATACAACATATGTTTGTCCGTGAACATACACCGCCATGTTAGTCCAGTCGTAAAACTGCAGTCAACGGCCATGGGTAGACAGACCATGGGCTATTAAACGATAGTTTTTGGTTTTATGGCTTCATTACGTCATGGTGTTGATTTAAGCTCACAACAAACATACGTAACATCACGCTTGTAATCCCCGCAGGGTTAAGTATAGGTGTACTTACCTAATACTTACGTCCCATGTAAAAGAGGACGAGCGTATTGCCATCAACCGTGACTTCGTGCTGCTACTGAGAAATTCCTGGTGGAAAAACCCAATAGGTAATACTGTCCGACCCGTAAATCGAACCTAGGATCTCATGCTCAGCAGTCGCGATTGCGACCACTAGACCAACGAGGTGGACTACGAGATCGTGTGTTCGAAAGTAGGTAGGCACTTGCCTACTTAGTTTCTGCTTTGTGTAAATTATTTTCATCAAGTAAGTAGTTTTGGGCTAACAAAATATTAAATTAGTCGTGCCGTGAAGAAGAAAGTAAGTGTACGTTATAGTATGGAGTTTGAAAGAAAGAATGGTGTTCTAGTTGAGGCGAACTTGATCCCCGGATCAAGTTCCATCCACTAAAATGGCGTATGTCCCAAGAGATAGGTACTGTTAATGTTGTCATCATCATGGGAATAGAAATCTTAACTCAAAAATGTCTTATTACTACTACGTTTCTATTCTATAACTTTAAATAGTTAGGTAGGATTTATGTAGGCAACTACAACTAGCACCAACACTTACCTAGCTGGATACAGTAGAGTTAGCGTACAAGCAATAGGCTGCCTGTCCATTGAAGTGGAGCGAGGTTGCGAAACGGAGAAACGGAGAAAAATAAACCAATAGGATTGCTTAAAATCTTCGCTCCGCTCCAGTTTGCAATCATATTGGGCAATATTTCGCAATTTCTCCGCTCCGCAGCCACAGTCCGCTTCAATGGACAGGCAGCCTATTGCTTGTACGCTAGCTCCACTGTATTAGCTAGATGGTGAGAGGTAAGTGTTATTGGTGCTGGTTGTAGTTGCCTACATAAATCCTACCTAACTATTTACAGTTATAGAATAGAAACGACGTAGTACTATTAAAAGACATTTTTGAGTTAAGTTTTCTATTTCCATAATGGAGACAACAACAGTATCTCCTGGGGTATCACGCCATTTTGGAACATTGTTCAGGAATATCTTAATACAAGTCTTATAAGACAACTTTCACACTTAGACTTTCCCTATAAGATTTAATTTTAAAAGTCGAACAGCTAAGTATATGATGACCTACAAAAACAGTGCCTCATTTTTATCACCACAAGATAATGTTACATACATTAGAAAGCAAAGAAGTTTCATCGCAACTACCTACCTACATAACCCTAGCAACAAAAATAATACATTATTCTCTCAGCAAGAACCCCCACCATCACTAGACATATAGTTACATAAACGTACCCTACACAGCATCGTATGTGAATATGAATGCTAAGTAAATGGAAAGAGATAATGTTACGTCGACCGCGGGGCCGATGGAGGCAATAGACTGGAGTGTTCCTTGTGGGGCCGGGAGTATACACCCTGTGTAACGGCAAGTGGGAAAGGAGGCCTTTGCTCTGTAGTGGGATAGGCTCATAATAAAATTATTACTATTTTGTTTAGAAACAGATCAAAAGAACAACTAGTACCGCGACTTCACCATATTTAAGAGGACACCATAACTATGCTATGCTCTAAGTTCGTGTGCTGAATTCATTTTAACAGTTTGCGCGTCGATACATCGCATTTAGGAGATATGTTAGTAATTATTGTGTTAGATATTCTATTAGTGGGTTATTTATCTTACACAAACACTACACTAACACTATCTATAGTCAAGTTAAAGTAATTAGTTGAGTTTAAGTTATTTAATGCAACCATTTTTATGCAATAGACAAGAATTTAAATAAATAATTAATTTTTTTTTTCTTTTTTTTTTTCTTTTTTTTTTTTATAAATATATTTGAACGACGTAATAACCGTCAAAGCAAGCAAAGCTAAGAATTTGGACTTTTAACAGTTCTAAGTTCAGGCAATTAATAAACTACAGAATAAAAATCGTATCTTAAGTAATTTAATTTAACTCAAGTAATCACTTTGACTTTTTTATAAGTACGGGTGATAGTCTCTGTCTGTGCTAAATTAGGTACTTGTCTTTGTTAGCAACGGCTTTTGATTAATAAAAAATGTTGGGTTCAATATTTGAAACAAAAAGGGGACAATTATGAGGTACTTGTATGTTTAAAACTCAGATTATTTGTTCAAAGCAACAATGCAAGCTGGAGACATGGATCAGAATTTCACCAAAGTGGATTACGAAATCATTAAAATTTCGTGTTTCAGACTTCATAGTCAATTCCTTCCTAATTTTTACTTTGCAGTATAAGAAAAATAAGGCAATCTTTCAACGTAATTTTCTTGTATTGGCAATAAGATCAGTCCGTCTTTCTATAACTTTTTCCCTAAATGCGCTCTCTAACTGGGAGCATTCGCCTAGAATATAATGAATGCTCCCGGTGAGGTAGCGCCTTTATAGCGTGTATAACTAAAGTTACAAAAAGAACCAACCAAATGTGTGCAACTCGACACCGGATCTGAGTTAATGGTGGATGCGTGTCGCGCCCTCGCAGCAACTCCAGTCGCGCCGTGTGTAGCCGGCCTTATAACCATATTGTATTAACTGTTTATGTGTTTAATATTAAGTATATTGTGTTTCTGTGTTCCAGTAAGGGAGAATGCAGATATGGGAAGAGGTGGGTCTTCTCTTAAGTAGGTATTAAATAAATGGAGAAAATGATCTTCTTAGACGGATGTAAGGCAAATTACCTACTTAGTAGCTCCTCACTTACGTCCTACAATCTGTCTGGAGATCAGTTGGAGTCATCCTGATGAAACTAGTTTGTGTTTCAATAGTCAAGGGAATAGACTTTAACGACGACTAGTCTATTTATAACCAGAAAAATCTTGTTTGCTCAGCCCATTTTAAATTATCTTTTTATTGTATAGCTTAAATTCTGTAATTATATCTAACTTGCCTTTTTATTATTCAGCAAGTTCTGTGCACTTCTATAAGTGACAAACTTTTTTTTTTCACTTTTATTAAAATCGTTTGTGATAATATATTCTTACGTCGTTCGGCTAAAAAGATGATGAGTATGATTATGTATTTTTTAGTGGGCATCCGATGGGCAGTTTGCACAAGAGTTCCTCAATATCAAACTTCAACACTAAGGAAAGATAAAAAGCAGCCTATTAAAGGTGTAAAATATGGTAGAAAGTTTTTGTTGAAATTCGTCATTTTAGCCGATTGGAAATTCCATCGGTCTGTTCCCAAATCATCATCATCATTTCAGCCGAAAGACGTCCACTGCTGGAGAAAGGCCTCCCCCAAGTGTCGCCACATTGACCGGTCCCGTGCGACTCGCATCCAGCGGAAATAAAAATATTTAACGATCGCAGAGTATTAACAGAACTTACTCGGTCAAGGATACCTAACTCTCAATCGTATTGACTTTAGTAAGGTACGTTCATATAGACTAAAGACATCAAAGTAGTAGCGCATGCCACACGTTCCAAGCCTGCCCATCCAATCTGCTAATTACTGAACAACTCAGCTGACAAGTGACCGACAGTCGATCTTTGTACCCCACGCTAGATTGTACGCAGTTCATTACATACACACAGATACTTCTACTTGGTGTTAATTGGCTAGTACTCCGCTCGACAATGAGCAAAACACTATATTAAGTCGTTAAAACTTGCGAGGTACGATGACAGAGTGACGACTTAATTATGCAGATGGCGTAAAGGTACTTTGGTTATAATTAGAATAAGAATAACTTATTTTTTAAAGAAATAACATTCAATGCATTGATTCCTGAAACTCACACTAGATTCCCTGTGTCGTGAGTTCCAGGCTCCTTCGTTCCGTTTACTTTTTTATTGTTACACAATGTAAATAATATATTCGTCACAATAAATTTTTAAACCTAATAGATTAGGTTCTTTATCTACAACTCGTAAGCTAAAAAAAGGAAAACATAAAGAAAATAGTAGGCTACCAATGATATGTATGTCGGGTCCGGTCATTAGTACGGACATAAAATGAATCGCAAGTGCGCTGGTGGTGACGTCACGCAACCTACTAATAAGTCTACCCACACCACAGCGTGGCTTCTACAGAGCCCTGATGTTTACAGCTCGAGGCGAGGAGGACAGTGAAGGCCTGATCGCAGCGGAGTTGGGATGTCCTGGAACTGTACCCGATTTATAGTGCCCCGTGTTATTGTTTTAAATTGTAATGTCAAGTAATTTGTTAGTTTATTATAAACAGTGCATCGCACCCAGTGTATTTTTATTACACAAAACCCATCTTCTGCCCACATGATGTACGAGCCTGTCGGAATAAATTCTTACATATCCGACATGTATATATGTATGAATGTTATGTGTGCGTGTGTGTGTGTGAGTGTGTTGGGGGTAAGACAGTCGTGTTGGTGTTGTGAGAGTGTGTCTGAATGTTATAGCTGATGTATGCATATGGAAGTTTGTGATTTATAGTAATAAATATATAATTGTAAAATATATAAATGCATATGCACCTATCAAGGTTAACTACGATAATTGCGATGCTACAAACATGCTTGGGTACTTTAAACGTTTTTTTTTTATAAACGTTAGATACTCTACACTAGGAATGTCTCTGTATCGTGAATGCATTTACAAATACGTAACGAGTAACGACTTTCTCATCAACAACATCATCATCTGCAAAGCCTTTTCCCAACTTTATTACGGTGAGCTTCCAGTCTTGCCGGATTCAGCTGAATACCAGTATTTTACATGGAGTGACTATCTGACCTCCACAATCCAGATAGAACTGAAAGAAAAAAAAAATGTCGCAGAGACATGACGAGTACACAAAAAAAAATTAACAATAATCGAACAACGCATAACAAATATTATAAATACAACAGGACAGAAACAAAAAAAAAAAGTTAACAGCTTGCACGTCGTGACTGCGAAAAGCAGGTTACCACTCAGCATGATTCTGTGCTATAGGGGGCCCATAGCACAGCGCTGGTTTTCAGTGGTCTGTAATGACTATCAAAGATCTATATATAAGTTGAGTCCGAGACACTCTCTCAGAGAAAAGTTTAAGGAGATTAATGTATTGACTGTTCCTTCTCAATATATTTATGAAAACCTTTTGTATTCTCACAAAAATATAAAGCTGTTTAAGAAATATTGTGATATTCACAATATTTCAAATACAAGGAATAAACATAAATTTATTGTACCCACAACAAGGTTCAAGAAAATAGGTGGATCATTTAGACGGTTTTATAATGAACTACCGGGCCACATTCAAGAACTAAGCCTTAATAAATTCAAAATTTTTATAAAACGTAAACTTTGCCAGAAAGCCTTCTATTCTTAGCCTTCTATTCTGTTAAAAATTATATCGAGGACAAAAAAGCTTTGGATTGAACTGCTTCAATTAAAATCGATATTAAATTGAATTTGTACCCATTTTATTTTATTTTTATTACAGTTTGACAAGTTTTTTTATTCTTTTTTTATTAATTATTGAGAATGTCTTGTGGCATTAAGTCCGCCTATGTACCACTCTTGTACATAAAGTTTAAATAAATAAATTATTGTTCGATTTAGTTGACATTATTTACTTATTTACTTTTTCAAGTACCTATGTTATTATTATTTTTATTTTTCTTGACTTTATTTACTTTTTCAAGTGTCGTATTATAATTATTTTGTTTATTACTGTGTAAGAGGACTACGTGGGTCATACTGTTATTATTATTTTTATTTTTTAGTTTAGTTAGTTTCACGATTGTCTGGCCGTTTGAGTACTTTATGCGGCCTACCCAAATGTCCTTTCTTTGGTATTGTTCGTCGTGTCGTTGAGCTCCTTGGATTATGAGTCGAGCTACAAGATCACTGACAAAATGCTTGCACTGTCTGGACAGGTCCACTCAAATCTGTGTGGTTATTTCTTCAAAAGACCATCTCAGACATTAATCTACATGGTCTTCATATGACTTGAGCAATGTCTGGACTTTAAAAGAGAGGGTGACCTCTGAGTTTGTTTCGGATGTTTCTTCTCAGAGTAGTCAAGTACGAAACACCGGCCCCATCTAGTTTTAAAACATAACATGTAGTGACATGTAAAAGAGTTTTGTAAACCAATTTACAGAAATAAATATAATGATTTATGATTTATATGGGCAAAATCAAAATCAAAATTAAAATCAAAGCATTTATTTCAAGTAGGCCATCCACAAATATGGGCCCATGTGGATTGTGGGTCAGTGGGTCGTCTTAGGGGCGGATTTCTTGTTGTTTGAAATAAATAATATCTTGAAGGAGCTCCGGATGCAAATAAAAATAAAGAAACACCACGCAGCAACAGTATCGAGCTATCAGTAATAAAGCAATGAACTTTGTTGTTTGCTCACGATTACGGCTCCCGGCTAATTAACAGTGTTTGTTCCCAACTGTTTACTTTATAAATGTTTTGTTTATTACTGATAAATCAGCAAGGAGCTAGTTTACTGGGTCTTTTAACGGGTTATTCGCTTCCTTGGTATTGAGTTTTGGTATTTAAAACTGGACAGTTACCTAAGCTTTGGAGTAACGCAGGTATATACCTGGGTAATGCATTGGTTTGGTGGATACTTAAATATCTATATATTTTATTATTTATTTATTTATTTACATTAACCAACAATTGCTTACACTATATACATTTCTGATTTAATGACTACAGTAACATTTACAAGTGCAACAATTTATTACAGGTTAACACCACATGCACAGAAAACGGCTTTACATTACATTTTTATAAATTATTGAGATTAGAACTTAATAATAAATAAATTAATAACGACGGCCAATGGCCTTATAGCCAAGAGCCTCGACGACCATCTTTCGAGGCTCTCCTTAGGCGGTTGGATCAAGGGCCTGATTCAGAAGGCAGTACTCCTCGATACGGCTCGCATTGTGAGGAGGTTCCTGTCTCTGGAGCCCTAACCACCGGTAGCTTGGACCCTGCTCCCGATACCGGCGGACAACTATTTTTTATATTTTTAAATGTTTTTTTTATATTGTTTTATATTAGAATATTTAAAAATATATTTAATATGTATAAAAATAAATAAAGGAGAATAATAAATTAATAATAAAAATAATTAATTAATTATAAAGAAAAATAAAAATTAATAAAAAATATAAAAAAATAATTAAAATAATAAATAAATAAATTGTAATTATAATTGTCCGTACATTGTTGACGACATATCGAATGCATCACCCGCGTTCTTCTGTTATGAGACTGTATATCCCGCGGAGGTGTGGGGGTCGAGGCTTTTTAAACGCTAAGACTCTTCACAATCGCGAGATATACAGTCTCAGGGAATATTTCCTTGAAACCGACGTGGGGATGCATCGAGATGTGGTCGCAGTGGACAAGGGGCTCACCCCGCTCTCCTTGGCTAAAGAGAACTGGCGCAAACCTGTAGTGCTTGACACTAACGACCGCATGGAAGTATGGCAGAGTAAGGAGCTTCACGGACGGTTTTTCCGGGCACTGCATGGGCCCGATGTAGACCTACCAGCGTCCGTAGCCTGGCTACGTTCCGGGGACCTCTTTGGAGAAACCGAAGGTTTTGTCTGTGCAATTATGGATGAAGTTATGATGACGAATAACTACCGGAGATTTATTGTGAAGGACGGTACGGTTGACATATGTCGAGCATGCCACCGTCCAGGCGAATCAATCCGTCACATTATCTCCGGGTGTTCTCGTCTGGCTAACGGAGAGTACTTGCATAGACACAACCTTGTAGCCAGGATTATCCATCAGCAACTTGCTCTAAAATACAACCTTGTGGAATCGGAAGTACCGTACTATAAGTATGTGCCCGACCCAGTTCTCGAAAATGGCAATATCACATTGTACTGGGATCGATCCATCGTAACTGACAGGACTATTGTAGCCAATAAGCCTGATATAGTGGTGGTGGATCGATCAGAGCGGCGTGCAATGATTGTTGACATAACGGTCCCGCATGATGGGAACCTCGTGAAAGCCGAGAAAGATAAGCAAATCAAGTATCTTGACTTGGCTCACGAGGTTGTCGACATGTGGGATGTGGACTCAGCGATCATTGTGCCGATAGTTGTATCAGCCCATGGCTTAATTGCCAAGAGCCTCGACCAATACCTGAGGAGGCTCTCGTTAGGCAGCTGGATCAAGGGTTTGATTCAGAAAGCGGTACTCCTGGACACGGCTCGTATTGTCAGGAGGTTCCTCTCTCTGGAGCCCTGACCGCCGGTAGCTTGGACCCTGTTCCCGATACCGGTGGGCTACAATTTTTTATATTTTTAAATGTTTTTTATATTGTTTTTAGTTTAAGAAATATTTAAAAATATATAAGATTTGTGTAAAGATAAATAAAGGAAATAAATAATAATAATTAAAAAATAAATAATAATAAAATTCTCTCTCTTCTTCTTCTTTTCTCTTTCTCTTCTATTTTCTTAATTTTATTATAAAGAATCGCTTTTCGGTCTGTCTGTCTATCTGCTTTTTCTTCCTAATTGCTCAACGGACTTAGATGAGGTTTTACCGACTGTTTATTGCGAAAGGGTTATGTGTATAGTAATAAAGTAATCACGGTATACAAGGTGTACATAAACATAAGTAACCCAACGCAAAAATTATTGCTGTGAAACGACTTTTTTTTTGGGGTGAAAAATCACGTTCTACGATAGGATTCAATGTAACGCACTTAAAACATTTGATTGTGCTGATGAATGAATCGAATAGTACGGGGGTCGTGGAGGAGTTTATAGTAAAATTATAACGTTAAAAACATCTATTTATAAAAAAATACTACTAACTGCAAGGTCCCAGGTATGGTCTAGAACAAATTATTTTATAATAAAGAGTCGCTTTTCGGTGTGTCTGTTTGATTGCTTGTTTCTCCTAACTGCGCAATGGGCTATAATACTTTACTAGTCACATATAATAAAGAAATCACGGTATTTAGAAAGTCGCAAAAACCTTGCGAAGCACATACTGTGAATCCAAAAATAAATAAGAACTTACTTATTGGGTGATATAAACAAATTAATCACAAATTATTAAGTTGGAGTGGGGCGCTATGGACCGAGGACTTTGAAAAAATTTCGAACTTATAAAATTTTTAGTTTTTTTTTCGTATTTTCCCAATTTTATTACAGTATCGAGTTAACCTAGACCATAGAAACCATTTATGTTCTGAGACGCATGGTCTTTAGAGTCAGCGTTTCCGAGTTATGGGCCTTCTAAAACGAAATAAATTACTACTAATTTTAATAGTTTGACATTAAATAATATTTTGTATGTAATCCAGATAATATTTTTAACTGACTTGCCACAAATTGTTATTGTTTTATTTTTATTTATTTTTTGTCTTGTAATTTATGTACCAAATATTTGCACGCCACATGTGGCAGATTGTGATGAGACCACTGATTAGAAAGACCATTTATTGTACCACATTCTAACAAATAAATGAATTTGAATTTGAATTTGAAATAAAACTAAAAAATCGAAAAATGTTCGATTTTTTTTCTAAATCCCATTTTTTTTTTCTTTGCTGCTCTGCCCTAATCGTTTACTCCAACTTCTACAAATCCGCCCCTAAGACGGCCCACTGACCAATTATTACCTAAAATAACTTGAAATCAAAAGAAGAAACATTTAAATAACTAATTCTCATTCATAAACCCCTTTAAAATCCGCACGCAATTTGCCAAAAAAAAAGTGACGCCTTTTACAAATCCTGACCAGCACCGATCCTTCCAAAAAAAACCATAGATAATCTCACAAAGGCATAGACAATATAGATGATTGCATTAACGCTATGCCTGATAAGGACAGGTATTTAAGCCAAGCCCATTCCAAAACATCACGTCTTAAATAAAAACATCCACCCATCATAAGTTGAGCCCTGGCGAAAATAGGAACTAACATAGAAATATACCAAACCTGAGGACTGTATGAACAAGTGGCGCCATTTTGACAGGTTAAGATAAAATATGGCGGTAACTAAGGATTTCCTTTCTCTTACTGATGTGTCACAAATGTGGTCTATTGTGGTTATGATCGAACTAAAATTGACGTGAGAATTTTGAGTGTAAGGTGCTGAGGGAATCCTTTGGAAACTGTGAATGGTGTATGGCGACCGCCCATGGTTTAAGTACGTGGCGTTTAGAAGATAGCTGGCTGTTAGTAAGGGTATTTAGTCATACATAACATCACGTGTGTAATCCCCAAAGGGTTATGCAGAGCTGTACTTTTAGTATGCCAACATTTCGCTTGTTATTTTTAAGTCTCGTGTAAAAAAGAGCCTATTGCCGTTATCCGGACACAAATACAGATCCGAGGTAATTAAGTATCCCAAGGAATCGTACTACCGGGATAAAAAGTATCCTAAATGTTAATCTAGGTTATAAACTATCTGTGTGCCAAATTTCATCGAAATCCGAACAGCAGTGTTGGCGAGAAAGGGTAACAAACTCCCTTCCATTCATCCATCCATCCTTACAAACTACGGAAAAAAATGTGCGGACTTGACTCCAGACACGGACACTGACAGATACTTCAGTAAGTATGTATATTATTTGTATGGAAGTGTATCTTCAATGTTTTTTTTTTATGATGCTAACTTCATGTAATAGAATACAAAGTCGAATAATTCTAGCAATTAAGTTCCAAGAAATTCTGCCGCTAACTAATTTCTAAATAATAATCATCGGCTTCTTAATCAAATTGTTAGGCAGAGGTGTATCTAATAGTACACTCACATTTCACAAATTATGTTTAAGTCCTATGTAACAGGGGACGAGCCTATTACCATTAACCCTGCACAAATCCAGAGTCCGTGGCTGCTACTTAGGAATCCCGATGGAAAAACCCAATAGCATTTGGCCCGACTCGGGAATCGAACCCAGGATCTCATGCTCAGCAGTCGCGCTTACGGCCACTAGTCTGCGAGGCTTCTGATACTGAAATGTCACAAGTATGCATATGAAGGTCGTAGAATTGAGTTATACAGGGTGACTGGATCTGGACCCGCCATAGTAAAATTCACATATAGAGGAGGTCACCCTAGGCAGTCGCTCCATGTAAAATACTGGTATTCAGCTGCATCCGGTTAGACTGGAAGCCGACTCCAATATAGTTGGGAAAAGGCTAGGCAGATGATGATGATGATGATGATGATGATGATGATGATGAGAGGAGGTCACCATGTATATAAGGTCTAACTATTCGTACACGAAATATTTTCAGGGAATCATCTAACGGCTATAACAAAGCCATTTCAAGGGATTTTTTTTTATCTGAGTATATTTATTTATAAAAAATAAATAATTTAAAATTACTTGACCCACAAAATCAGCCAGTATTAAGTATAAGCAGTATAAGCCAGTATTTACTGGCTCCTTATTTTTAAGCATCCGTTACGGTAGTTTACTACGTCGTATTTACCTACTGTCATTGTTAGAATATGGGAGTAAAGGTTTTATGCAAAAGTCTCAAAAATTTTTAGAATTATAATAATTTTGTAAAAAAAACAGTCAGATAATTATTTTTTTTCGTTGTTATAGCGACTTTACGACTTATAGAAGTTACTCTTAAAATATTTTGTGTATAAAAAGATAGACCTTATATAATTATGTGATATAATATAACACACCACATACGTACCCAGAATAGCAAAGCTTGTACCACAAATATTCTCTTAATCGTGATGTTTTCTCACACAGTCGCGAAATGGAACTATTCTGACCAAACTACCACTAATAGAATCGTGGGAGGACCGTGTTAATATAATATGTTGTACCCATAGCAACCTTTTTGGGAAATTTCACCTGTGTGAGACCGACTACGGATAGACACTAATTATTGTGAGTGGTTGGGGTAAGTGGGATAATCCGGACTAATGCAAGGGGATGTGAATTTCACACATACTAAAATATGTGTTAGGTATATAGATACGTTTTAAGTGTATGTTCGTGTGTGCTTGAAGTTTTTAGTTAATATAAAGAAGAGAGAAATATCGACGCAGATTTACTTTTATTACCGATGAAAATTTTTGTGGGGTGGTTAAATTGTGTTGTTTCCTTGCTAGACTCTTTGGTGTAGGTACAGTCGCCAGCACATCCAGCTACTAAAATCTGTCAAATTTCTTTAATAGATTTTTATCTTTATCGCTAAAGCATTGGGTTCAAGATTGAATGGGAAAATTTGACAGTTTCGGGTAGTTTGAAGTGCTGGTCTCTGTAGTTAAACTTAAGTGTAACTATACAAATAAATAAATATGTGTCTTTTTATGACTTGATTTGAAATAAAATTACTCGAAATAGAATAGTTCTGCAGTCGTTTAAAAATTAAAATCGAATAAAATTGCTCCTGAACGAAGCTTCGGAAAGGTAAGCTTTGATTAGAACGAAAGGTCAAAGTCGAAAGAACCATTGACCTAGCCTAACTACTTCAGATTGACATCAACAAGCGGTAGCACGATTTTATTTGAACAAATTAACAGAATAAAAAAATTGACAAGAGAAAAAAAGTAGAAATTATTTGGATGTCTAATATTGTTTAAATATGTTTACATGGATTACAAAGAGAAGAGCCTTTAATTAGACACTTACTAAGGTCGGTACATATATAATTAATAAACAAATTAATTACCGAATCAATGAGAAGAATGGGCCAGCCCCACCCAGTAGCCATCTCAACATATTTACATACGTCTACACAGTGGCCCACTAGACTCGGTACATACTCCATTCGAGGACCATTCGCGTGAGAGAATCATAAAAAAAAACCTTACAAACTACATCGTTGCGATATCAATGTTGTAATCATTAAAAAATATGTCTACATTATACTTGTAATTTAAAGATGATTATGTAATTTATCGGAGTTCTTAAGAGTAAACGATTGCTTCTTGTATTTAGGAGTATCTACTAAGTTTTACACGGTTACAAGACCCGTTTCCGAGCCGTTTCCCAACTATGCTGGGGTCAGCTGAATACTAGCATTTTACAAGGCACGACTGCCTATCTGACCTCCACAACCCAGGTAGTGCTGGGTAATACGATACCGCTTAGTAAAACTAGTTATCAGACTTTCGGGCCACTGACTACCTGTAACGCAAATAATGTAAATAATTTAATAAAAACTTTGTACCCTGGCTGTATACAGGTCAATTTTAAACCCCAAAAATAAAAAAAAAACACCAACGTTTGAAAGATTTCTGAGAACAGTGACAGGTTATCTAAAGCAAGTGCATTTAAAAAGCCTCTACGAAGTGCAATAAATTAAATGTATCATCCATATACACACAGAGCAGTGGCCTTGCTATTTGCGCCTTAATATCACAGCAATAGTAGCCTCAATTTGTGATATTTACTTAATTTAATATTAATACTACGTTAATTTATTTGATTCCATATTACTAGTGGCCGATTCGCAAACGCAAACGATTCCATGTTACAACATGGAACCGTTTTACAACGTTTGCTCGGCGCATGTGACTGATCGTAAAGTACCCTAGGCTGATAAAATTTGGGACTGTTCGAAAGAGATACCGTGGCCCTGGAACGCAAAGGGCAAAAAAGGAACATGGATGGGTTTTAGTCGGTACAAGTCTGACACTCCCTTCCGCTCCGCGCAGAGTGGGGGGGTCATTTGATGATATCCCAACCGAAAAAAAAAAAAAAAGGTGTCTTGGTTAAGCAGTATCGTATTACCCAGTACTACAGTACTAACTGGGTTGTGGAGGTCAGATAGGCAGTCGCTCCATGTAAAATACTGGTATTCAGCTGCATCCGGTTAGACTGGAAACCGACCCCAACATATTGGTATTGGGAAAAGGCTAGGCAGATGATGATGATGGCTTGGGTAAGCAGTTTTTAAAACGCTTATTTTCAAAGATGGATTCAATAACGACAAGAAATCATCATAGTACATAGGTATACAAAAAACCTTACTACTTCAGACAATACTAGACATAATTTAAGCACTTAAGTCTAGGCTATTAACTACGCACCAACTTTTTACAAACAAAAAGAGATAAAGATTAAAGACATTTTAAGTATACAAGTACTAATGAGTTCACTAACATTCTGCCACTTTTCACGCTTATTTCCTAAGTAATAAGGTTCAAGGTTGAAAAGTGGTTAACCGTCCGTAGATTAGGCTGTCATTCAGCTTAAATATTGAAAAAAAATCACAAAGCATGTATGCATGTATGTTGCATCCATAAGCATGTATGTTGGGAAGATGTGGCGCAATTATCAACAACTGTCTTTTGCTCGCGACTTTGCTTCCGTTATGTACAGAAATTAAACCACGGGAACATTTTAAATGAAGCTTATGAGCTTCCCGTTAGTAAAAGAATTTTCGGAATTGGATCTTTGGTTCCGAAGATTACTCCTTACATACATTACTCAAACTCTTTACAATCTATCTATATAAGGTCTAACTATGACATACACGAAATATTTTCAGGGAATCAACTAACGGCTATAACAAAGCCATTTCAAGGGATTTTTTTTTTTATCTGAGTATATTTTATTATAAAAATAAATAATTTAAAATTACTTGACCCACAAAATAAATACTGGCTCCTTATTTTTAAGCATCCATTACGCTAGTTTACTACGTCGTATTTACCTACTGTCATTGTTAGAATATGGGAGTAAAGGTTTTATGCAAAAGTCTCAAAAATTTTTAGAATTATAATAATTTTGTAAAAAAAACAGTCAGATAATTTATTTTTTTCGTTGCTATGGTGACTTTACGACTTATAGAAGTTACTCTTAAAATATTTCGTGTATGTAAAGATAGACCTTATATATAAAATGGTAAACTGACTGACTGACTGACTGACTGGGTGATATATCAACACACAGCCCAAACCGCTGGTCCTAGAAACATGAAACTTGCAGGGTGTGTTCTTTGTGAAGAGTAAGTACCTATTAAGAAAGGATTTTTGGGAATGCCACCTCTAAAGGGGTAAAATAGGGGATGGAAGTTTGTATGAAAGTCCGTCAGTTTTAAAGTAAGGATCTTCAAATTTTGTGTTTAGGCTGACGATTGAAAATTAATCTATACGTGTCTCAGCGTTTTTGAGAATTCTACCCCCGAAGGGTTAAAATGGGGGATGAAGGTAAGTAATTGGATATTTTTGACATCCTCGCGGGCGAAGGCGCGAGCTAAAGCTAGTATTAGTATAAAGGGTGTAACAAGACCCTTAAAAAAGCCGAATGGCACTTGTTCTCCCCGACATTGCGATCATTTTTTTTGCACTAGACCATAACTTTGATCCTTCTAGTTACGAAGATATTGGGGGTCAAAGTTCCAACTATTTCACAAGTTTTTTTTTTTAAATAGCTGTTTTTAATGTAAGATTTTTAATTTAAGCACCTCCACGACCCCCGTAATATGCAATTCATCCATCAGCACAATGTTTTGAGTGCGTTACATTGAGTCCTACCGTATAACGTGATTTTTCACCCTAAAAATAACGTCGTTTCCCAGCAATAATTTTTGCGTAAAGGTACTTAGTATGATTTACATAATGCTTGGTTGACGGCTTCGTGAAGTGTCCGTTTACACCCTGTATACGTTCATCTCATGGGACAACATCAAAATGTCGCCATCTTACCCCAAAAGGTTCAGCAGAGGTATAAAGCCAGTTATTTATAAGAGGACGAGCCTAATTGCGTTCAACCAGGCACAAATCCAGTCTCCAGTTCACTGCGAAATTCCTATGGAAAACCCAACAACACCGACCTACCAGAGAATCAAAACCCCGGCCACATGGTCAGCAGTCGCGCTTATGATCACTAGATCAAAAAGACACACTCTCTGCGCCTGTGTTAGAATAGAGAACGGCTTCAAAGATCTCTAAATGCTTAACCAATACCTACTAAACATTTTATGATCAACCTGAAGGCTCCCCTGGTTTCCCTGGACACTGTGGGTGGTCCATATCACGGCACTTAGCGCGTCACACAAAAAATCACATAGAAAAAATATGAAAATATCACACTCATAACAGGTAAGGAATAAGGTGGATGTGACGAAAAAGGAATCGTATTGGAACTGTATTTCGAGGCCTGTAGGTATTTAAAAAAGTGTTTTCAGTGAGATTACTCTTACTCTGTCACTTGCGGAATATCTTCCGTGATTTTCAATAATTCACATGAGATTCGGATGTCCCACCCATCCGAATCTCAGAATAATTGAAAATCATGTAAGATATCCCGTAAGTGGCAGTGTAAGTTTAGTTATAAACCGTGAAAGCTTACAAAACTAAAGTTAGGTTGTCAAAATAGATGGAATTTTCATGAATTAAAAAAAACATAAAATATAATGTTAAAGATGATGATGTTTTTGTTATGTTGTTGTTGTTATTGTGTTTGTTTGTTTGTTGTCTTGTTATTGTTTATTATTTTGTGTGCAATAAAGAATAAGAATAATGATGTTCCACAACCACAAACAACAAGCAAATTATATTCCTGACGTAACCATGTTCTCGTAAAGTGTCCAAGATCTTCAGTATTATGTCACAGCACATGAGTACAGCCTTTATTACACAACTGCCCAAAGAGGAGTGTTAAGTTTTTAAGGTTTATGTAAGTATATCTATGTTTATTTAATTCTTCTATGTGTAAAAGATTCGGTAAAGACACTAAATAACTGTTCTAGGCACGGCAATATTTGTATAAGCGCATCACAGATAATGTCCACACTAATCTCACCCTCCGCCATGTTTGTTTTCCTAGGTCAGGTACGAAGCGCAGACGCACAGGTATGCCCCATCCGTCCCGGCTCAAGAGCTTGTTTCCTTTGCCTTTTCACACGACAAAGAAATAACAACTGCACTAAACTTACCTAAAACGTGATTTTAGATGAAGTTCGAGATTTTCGACCAAATCCTTTTTTGACAGCATCATGTTATGATGAGATACGGGTACGAATCGTACGTAAGTAAATAAAAATACACTTCAGGTGTAGTAAAAGTTAAATAGATTTGTGTCCTGTTTTGATTCGCAAGTGTTTTTGCTTATGTCGTGGTTTAAGAAAATTACTTTGGTTTGTTATGGTTATCTTTATCTTTTTTTTTCTTAGTAGCAGATTCCCTGCACTCGGGGTAAACCCTTAGGCCAAGGCTGCCGTACTGCTTATTCCTCATAAATACTGCCCTGTGGAACTCCAAAAGTCACTGGGACATCTTCACTAGTTATGTTACCGATTTTAACACCTTGTGTTCTGTCGGTTAGGTATAAATCTTTAAAAAGTTTTAGTTGAAGACCCCGGATACCCAGACTTTCGAGTTTTGTTAACAGAATAGGGACAGAGACTGTGTCAAAGGCCTTTGCTAAATCTAAGAATATTCCAATAGTTTTCCTCTTCGAATCTAGAAGTCATATCAAGTCAAGTCAAGTCATAAAAGACAGACAATGTGTATAAAGTCCTAAGTTGTTTCTTAGAATGTAGCAATAGGTACCTCGGCGGCAGACGAGGCGAGACTAGGTAGATCCCAAATTCCCAAGCACTATTGACGTCAATCCACTCCAATAAAAACCAAATTCAGCTGAATATTTAAACCAATTTGAAATCTAATTCGCTAGTAACCTTTCCTTGAACTCAAACCATCATCATCGCTTACAAAAAACCACTTTGTCTACGCAATAAATTCTTGAACAACCACAAACGACAGCCTATCCTAACAATTATTGATTATTCTTATCAAAACATTTAGTCTGTCTGTCGAAACTCCTCAAGGCTAAGCATCGTTGTGATATGCTCGTCTCCTCACAAAAACTAGTAGCATAACCACTTGAAAGCAAATACTAAGAAGTTACCTAACGCAAAAACCTAACTACAAATTATTGTGATTCGTTTTTTTTTTAGTAATTGAAATTGATTTACAGTACCTAATGTAAACATGAGGAAGATACTTAATAAATGACCTATTGCAACATGGTTGTAGACAGCTACGCTTAACAGTGCGGCAATGTTTTTAAGCTGAAGTTAACATATTCTAATCTATGCAAAATATTATGATTAGCACTAGAAACGGGATGAGGAGCTCGTGGCTAAGTAATAACAGCCGCCCGGATCGATCTTTAGGTTAAGCCACGCTTGCCTAGGTTGGTCTGTGGATGGGTGACCACCCATTACATACCGTGTTTCCTCCGTGCCTCGGTAAGCACGTTAAGCCGTTGGTCCCGGGTGTCATTTGTAGATCTTTGACAGTCGTTATAGGTAGTCAGTGGCCCAAAAAAGTCTGACAACCAGTCTTACTAAGGGGTATCGTATTACCCAGTACTAACTGGGTTGTGGAGGTCAGCTAAGCAGTCCCTCCCAAGCCTAAGCAGATGATGATGACTAGAAACGGGATATTTATCATTTTTACTGATTTCTTTGAGTTCCCGATATTTTGGCGCTGTTGCAAGCACCATGATCACGGCTAAAGTTTATCCGTGATCATGGTATCGGATAAGATATAGGATCCTGGTGGTAAATATCCCATTTCTAGTAAAATATGTTCAAAAAAGGTCACTTGGGAAAGTACACCTACGAAAGCATTCGAGATAGATACACCGTAATCAACGTTCTCTTGCCCTTCATCATCATCATTCACATCCTAAATTCACACACAGCTGGGTATATTCCTCTCTTTGCTTGTGCCAATCTCCACGTTCCTGTGTCAGCCTCATCCAGGTTTTTTCCCCGATGGCAACTATGTCGTCTACCCATCTCGCCGCCGGACGATCCACATTTCTTTCCCCCGTTCTCTTGTCCTTAGCCCAATTCACTTGAGGTCGGCGCAGCATGTCTTCTTCCTCCATACTTCTCTATCACTCGTCATCTCATCAGACACCTCCTTTCTTGCCATATCATCCTTCACACAGTCTATCCATCGTTTCTTTGTTCTTATTCTGCTCTCATACTATAATATCCGTCATAATACCCTCATGGCAACTGAATTGAAGCGAGCAAGAGAGGGTCTTGCTAAAGAGGGACGAACCAGTACGAGCTGACCTCTTATTCTACTGAAACTTTTACTACGCTAGGCCAGCTTAGGGTCAAAAGTTACCACTAACTTTCGTCCTACTTCACGAATCATAACTTGAAATAAAATCATTGCAGTATTCACACTGTGTGAATATGATGATGTGTGAATCACACATCTAATCACTATTCAAGTATCATCAGTAATCGATCCCGCGTAAATTACCAATATTTTTCTGTACTAAAAACTTAATATTCACAACATGTGAAGGACCTCTTTGGTACCGTTTACTAGAGTACCATAGAGCTAGAGTCTTAGGTTCTCATGTCCCACGCTCCCCTTGCGTACGCGCTGTGCGCGCACTTAAAAAACAATTAAAGTTATGCCACAAACTAGACGTTGAGAGGGGCTTACATGGTGATTTTAGGGGATGTTTCGGGTGAATGTTTTATGAGTTCAGGAAGAATGATGTTTGACGTAAACCTAATTTTAAACTTCACATGTGATTTAATGTTGATTTGTTACATTTACGATGAATTAAGTTAATATGGTCTATGTATTTGTATGTTTTACTGTAGTACAACTTTTGAGTTATTAGTATTTCATACATAATGTTCCAGTAGTTTGTTTTTTTATGTCAATTTCATATTTTTTGTTGAAATGTCAAATTTTAAATAATTAATTTTAATCACTTGTTTACCTAATTCCAATTGTAACTCTAAAACCTTGATTTAAATGTTTACTGTAGATAAAATAGTATATCTGAGCCGGAGAGGTGATCTGTACCTCAGGACATACCTACTTCAGATACCTTTCTCTATTTAAGATTGTGCGTATACCAGTACCTGTTACTTCTTATTTTGAGATAAATAAAGATTTATGATTATGATTATGATTATTTATGGTAGAATTAAAGGCTTTTTTTTATTTTAAACTTATCTTTGTTTAATTTATTAATAACCCTGTACCAACCTAACTTGCTTTTTGAGAATTCCATAGAAACCTTTACTGATTTGCTGTTGCAGGACATAACTTAAGCCTATGTTTTTTGTTCGTAGGCTTAACTAGTTAAAAAAAGGACCGAAACAAATAGAATTTAACATCACGCCTGTAATTCCCCAAGCGTTAAGCAGATGTGCAGTGGTTAATTAACACCCTTATTTCGCAGTTAGGTTTAAGAGCGTTTACGACCTACGCATTTCATGAAAACTTTAAAGTCCCTTTTTTTCGAAATGACTGAACCGATTTTAATGAAACTTCTTACGCATAAGCAGGATACATAAGTCTAAAAAAGTTGTCAGAGAACATTTTCGAAACGTCTTTAAAAAAAAAAGTGATTGGAAATTTCTGTGTCTATGGAAAATCTAAAATCGGTGTAATTTAGCTGTAGCACTATTTTTCGAAAATGTTCTTAATGTTAATGCTTGTGTATGAAGTATCATTAAAATCGGTTCAGTCATTTCGAAAAAAAATCACTTCAAAGTTTGTATGAAATGCCGTAAGTCGTAAACGCACTTAAGTCTCACGCACCTAGGTAATTTAACATTACAGGTCACATTTTAAAGACTTACCGATTTCTTTTTCTCCTATCCCGGTTAGTCAATCCTATAACCTAAGTTTAGGGACTGACTATTACTAAGCCAACCAGCTACATGTAAACCCACAACATCTCTATATCGCGAATCCCGGGCAACGCTCGCGGCCTAATCCCAGCCCGTAATCCCGTACAAGTGGCCGCCTCAGGGGATAGCTGGGAACTTTATTACGGGACTTACGCATGTTCCCGCGGTTGAACGTCCCTGCCTCTCTCGAATATTTAACAGTCGTTATAAGGAATTAATTTGACCGCCCCCGAAGCAAGATTATCTGCGGCATATTAAAAGTTGTAGTGGGTCGTAAGTACCCTTTTATTGTTTTGCGTTTGTCGTGAGATTTGGACCTGTTATGTGGTTTTCGACTTGTTCTGTGTGAATTTATTATTAGAATGAAATCTGCTTATGAATGAAATAGAAGTAGACTCGACCTCGTCGTGTTTTTTTGACATTTCTTAAGGTTTGAGGTTCTGGGTTCGATTCCCGGATCGGGACAAAAGGTTATTGGGTTTTTAAATCAGGAATGTTCTCAGTAGCAGCCACGGAGTCTGGTTTTGTGCCCTTGGTTTGAACCCTATTACTTAAAACATAACTAGCGAAATGTGGGTGCGTTATAATTGGGGAGGTACACCTCTGCCTAACCCTTCGGGGATTATAGGCGTGATGTTGTTATGTTCTTAAGGTTTAACTTCATTCTATAATTTCGATTTGCAACAGTTACAACACTTTGCTCCGTTTTCGTCTCCATAAGTCAGAGGACGGACAATCTTGAAACTTGAAAATGTTTGTCGAAATAATTGATTTACAAAAATATTAACAAAAAAAAAAAATACTGGTGGTAATTCCAATAACACTTTGCCCGACCCGAGAATCGAACCCCGGATCTCATGTAAAAACTATAAGTACGATAACAATAGGATTCTACTTGTACTAGGAATAAACCTGGTAACACACTCAAGTGCTTACATAAATATTGCCTAAGATTCCTTAAACAAATAACTAGTAAATAACTTATGTACAGTCGCCAGCGCATCAAGTTACTACAAATTGTCAAATTTCCTAATTCGATTTTGCACTTAACCATAAACATTTTATGGTTTAAAATCATTTAGAGAAATTTGACAGTTTGTGGTAACTTGATGTGCTGTCGACTGCACAGTAGAAAGCACTGTTACCACATGCTCTCAGAATCAAAAGTGAACGTGGTCGAAAACAAAAACGAACTGTCATTGAAATAAACCATTCACTCGAGTGAAGCTTTTCGGCACTACTATCATGTCATGACCGAGAGCTGTCACCAATGGCTTCGATTCACAGCCAATTACGATCATTTGCTGTCGTAATTGGACTTAAAGTGTTGTGGTTTACCGCAACAACGCCCTTCGAATTCGAGGATACAGGTCAAATTAGGCGTTTGTCATACATATCTATAAAACTACCTTCGGACTTAAATGATAATATCAGTTACAATTTGCAACTGCTATGAAGACAATTAAGCAGTTTCATTATTTGTTTCTTTTACAAATTAGAGCTCACTGCAGGGCCTTGTGATCATCTCTGCCTAGCCTTGTCACAACTTTGTTCAAGTAAATCGCAGGGTCTGGTTCTATTGTTCATATAGAATCATTGGTGATTCTTGGTAAGTGTGAGCCTAATAATTAACTATGATATCACTCAATCAATTCTTCTGTTTGTTGTTTTGCAAAGGGGCTTTAGATAAATCCCATAAATAAATATTTAAAAAGTATGAAGTGGACCCAGAAACGAAACTCATCTATATCTAAACATCTCCACACCATCATCATCTGCTTAGCCGTTACCCAACTATGTTGGGGTCGGCTTCCAGTCTAACCGGATGCAGCTGAATACCAGCATTTTACATGGAGCGACTGCTTATCTGACCACATCCCAGCTAGTACTGAGTAATACGATATCCCATGGTAAGACTGGTTGTCAGACTTTCGGGCTGGTACGACTGTAACAACTGTCAAAAATCTACAATTGACTGCCGGGACCAACGGCTTAACGTACATTCCGAAGCTCGGGAGGAAACTCGGTTTGTAATGGGTGGTCACCCGTACACGGACCAACCTAGTCAAGCGCAGCTTAACCTAACGATCAACCCGAGCGGCTGTTATAACTAAGCCACTAACTCCTAACTCTAACTAAACATCTCGACACATTAGCCATAATTAACCCAATCCTGCATCCATTCCAAAAAAAGTCCAAATCCATTTTCCTAATTAACCAACACTGTCCATATCACTCCCCACTAATTGATACAAACCCACACGAATTCACACTGTCCCACGCATCTTAAACACCTTGTTAGACTACGGAATAAAAACATCGTGGAGGTGGTGCATCTAATTAAAGTGAGGGGGGGTGGCGGAAGGCTGTGCTGCCAGGGAGGGGGAGGGGGTGTTGGTACACGGTAGCTATGGCGGGCGTTAAGTGGCTCTCGCAGTAAAACCATCATAAACTTGTGTCTTCGCCATAACCGGTACAGGGGAAGGGCATTGTGGATGCTGGTTGAATAATGGAAAATAAGGAAATCGTGAAACATTCTATGGCTTTTAATTTAGGTTTGTAATTTAGTGAAAACTTCATGATTAACAGTGAATGTTAGAGAGTTGATAATGAATAACCTGTAGATGAATTCAGGTGATTGATAATTTAAAGTCATCTTGTCAATCAATTACTCTGCATCTGGTAACACTGTTCATTTCCTTTAACACTTTGTTGTCATAAATTCAGGGTTATTTATTTTTTACCAAAAATCTCTCTTACGTCTGCATCCAGTTTCTCGTTCGGGTGTACGGGACCACCCGTGTTCAAGCACTCTCGAGCGACTAGTTGTATCCTCGGGATTCGCCCGCACCTCCCATGCCGTCTTCCACTCATGCAGGACCTCGGATAGACAGCCTAGGGTCCTGGCTTGAATACCTAGGTATTTCTGTGTTGTTTCATAAACTAGCGTCGCTAGACAGGGTGTTAAAATGATGTTCCGAGGTATTGACTGCAAATATTGTAGTTGTGTTTAATATGTTTGCTCGTGTAGTATCTATGCATTGTTTATTGGCAAGGTGCTTCTTCATATTTCCTGACACACACACACACACACATGACACATGTACCCAGCAGTTCTTACTAAGTATAAATGGTTATCTCATGTTCATCGGCAATGCTTTCGAAAAAATCGAATCTTAGCGGGTAAAAGAGTTTGAGTAAAGAGATGTTCCGTAAAGATAATCTCATCATCTGCCTAGCCTCTTCCCAACTTCATTTGAGTCGATTTCGGACGTACAAATTAGATAGCATTTTGGCTATGGCGACCAATCTCAGCAGAAATGAGCCATCGACGTTAGAACTAAGAGACAGAACAAACACAGGTACACACTCTATTCCCTTACTCTCATAGTCCGGTGGGACGTCAAACCGCCATGACCGGAGAGAGATCAAGCACAGGACCAACGGACGACTAAAAAAGTATACAGCAAAATACAACAGGTATGCACCACATACGAGGTGTAAACGGACCCTTCTCGAGGCTGTCAAACAAGCATTCTGTACATGAAACTAAGTAACTCTAGGCAGTTATTATTACAGGGAAACGACTTTCTTTTGAGGTGAAAAATCACGGTTTACAGTAGGAGTCAGTGTAACGCACTCAAAACATTATGCTGATGGATGCATTGAATAGTACAGGATCGTGGAGAAATTTCAAGTAAAGGACCTACATTAAAAACTTGTGAAAAAGTTGGAAGTTTGACCTCTAATATCTCCGTAACTAAAAGGTTCCCAGGTATGGTCTAGCTCTAGAACAATAAAATGATCGCAATGGCGGGGAGAACAGGTGCCTTTCGGCTTCGTCAAGTATCTTTTTGCACACATTACAGCAGACCATTTTTACACCTATTATAACAGGCAAATACCAATATAATATATATAGGCACATAACTTATAAGCAGTTAGGAAGGCCGGAGAGTAGCTAGGTCTATCAAAAACAGACAGCCCACGCACTATTAAAACTTAGCCCCTAACATGAACCCCAGTACCCCCAGCCCACCTTATCAGCCTCCTCAAGTAGTCCAAGCGACCTGCTCCAACAGCATCCTAATAAATGTTTGCTCAGACAATTAAACAGGGGCTAAGACAAACATTCCGTGGGTGGGCTGGGTTGCCAGCTCAAAATCAAATGACATGGCATATTCTTATGACCGTGTTATAAGTTTTTTTTTTTCTAGTTGTTGAAAATAGTGAGTTGTGTCAATATTGGGGTTTGGGAAAAAATGGTTTTTGGTGCGATGTTTTGGGATAAGTTTTGGATTTTTTATATCTGATCTACTGTAGTTTTGGATGGTTAGATCTTCTGACGATAATCCGGGAAAAATCTGTAAAAATCCTCATAAATGGTATTTAACAAAACACTCCTTTACGCAACGATGGACTAAATCCTTGGTCCCTTTGCGCTCTTCCCTGGAAAAAAAGACAGAGCAGACATTAAGTCAGAACAAAGCAATGATAATGGAATAAATAAAAAAAATAAAAAAATAAATTCTCACAGATTCAATAAAATAAGCCATGGACTAAGTACTTCTGCACTTCAAACCAAAACAAATCCATTCAAAAAACAATATTTTCTCTTCTCAATAACCGCCAAGATTCGTCACAAGTATGATCAAATTAATTAAATATAAATAAAGAAAAAAAACAACGCGTGCCGGACACTATGCACCCACTTCAATCGCCACGGATGACCGATTTCTGAACGAAAAGCTGGGGCAAAGTTCCCGCGCAAAATATTTTTTCGATATAACCTATAAAAAAATTACTAAGTAATTTTGTACTCTACGTATCGATCCTAAGGGTTAGTATCCCCTGTTTAATTATCTATTCACACACTTAAAGTAATTGTGGTCAGAATAAAGCACGAAGCTTTAAAAAATAACCTCAAAAGGGTGCACTCACTTCATGTAATTGAACAACCATTTTGTTTATATTAGGGTCTGGATAGATAATAAAATAAATCTTTCGAACAATGTAAAATATCCGAGATTGAGTAATAGAGTTTTAAAAATAAGTGTGTTTTAGTAATCAAATGATATATTACGCTAGATTTATTTAGGATTTCGTTACAGAGAGTAAGGTCTTTATGTCATTGATTTCGATGTTCCAAAATACGATAGATAGAAATGACTGACCAATGTGTGATGGCTAATAATTGAAAAACTGCAAATTCAAAAATGTATGTAAGGTATCATCAGCATCTGATGCTAACTTACATACATTTTAAGGTATCATCAGATCAGATGATAAGGTAAGGTAAGGTATATTGATCTATAAATACAGGGCGAAAAGGATACCGACGCCAACTATTCATCGGTAATTTAAAAAAAAAGCAGCTGTTCCATATACAACATGTAACATAATTAACGCACATCCTGAAATTAGTTTGTTCAGAATCGTTTACTGAATCGATTTCTATAATTTTTATTATAGGCATTTTTTTTTCCCAAAAATAATTAAAACTACGTAAATTACAGTAAAAACTCGTTAACTCGTTTCGAACGCGAGCGAATACCTACTAGGCTAACAAGACCCTCATACCTACGTGTGCGACTGTCTGCGTTCGTGGATTTGTACTGTGACCACAACATTCTTCCGGAATTAGTATAACTAAATCAATCAATAATCAATGCTCATATATGTTTAACAAAAAATTCAGTGTATGTATTATGATTATAACATAATATACTAATTGTGGTGTCTGAGGGTGTGCGTTAATTACGTTACATGTTGTATTTTAACCGTGTAGGTATTGCACTTTTGTAGAAAACAGGCAGCGGCCCCGGCGGAATGATATACTGAATAAGTGGTACCCGTTTGTGTCTCGGTGTTCTTTCCACGTCCACCTGGTACATATACATAATATATCTACTTACAATAGCTATAGGACTGCCTGGTTTTATGAAATCATGTTTCTGGGTGGTGCAATCATTGAAATAACAACAGAAGACTGTACCCTCGCCTGATAAGTGTCGGCTTCGTAAGAATAGAAATTACAGCTACAAAAGCATTATTTTTCTACTTCTCCAGAATCGATGACGCGTTTGCAATTCGTATTCATGGTTACGATTCATTTTAGCTGAGTAGGTTGATAGATTGTCACATTGGTTGCAGCATCAGTAGCGTTCTTAACGACATCCAAAAGCATTAAAATAAGTCTTACATTGAAATCCAGAACGGAAGCCAAAACTCCCGTCATAAACTGAATTAAAAGCCCCAAAAACAGTTAACAAGATAACGACCCTGACTTTACAACAGCTAAATAAACGTATCAAATACCATTGGTCACAGCTTTTATCATCCAAATCCTCACAATAGGCACCTGGTGTTCACGCATCAAACTGCCTCTAAGCCCATTAAGGCACCATCCCTTTAAAAACACCCCTTTTCTACCTGGAGTGAAGCCCTCTTTCCTCCGGTCACACGGTGCCCTCCCTGTTAAATAATGCTTGTAAAAATATCATTATAATCATATGCGTATGCTCAGAGCTTCCGCTTTGTGATTGGTACATCACTAGTTTTTGGAGTTCCGTAGGGTGTGAGTAAAATTGTGGTTGTGGTTGAACCCATAAAGAAACTTATCATATGTACTTCTTTTTTCCAAAATCAACGGGATCGACTCCTGACTAGAAATATTGATTTTTCAAAAGTCCAATGAAGCAGTTTTCGTTTTCTTCAAAATCGGGCTCGAGACTCCTTTGAGTTTTTCGCTATTTCTCATAGTTTTGATTTTGGCCATCCACGCCCACCTGAAAAGTTCTCCCAACTTACTCTGCTCACCTTAGACTGCTGTTTACAAATACAGCAGTCTAAAGTGCCTACTCCTAATGGTATAAGTAGGTATTCTAAGAAAAAACGTACTAAGGCTTAGCACAAAGAAAACTTAAAAAAGTCTTAAAGGTTTCACAATTTTTTTTTAAATTGTGTTTATTTTAATCGTATTTCAACGCTAAGATCAAACTAGAAAAAAAAGGAATAAAAACATTTACGTGATTGATTTCATATTTTTCTGATACAGAACCCACTGGAACAACCACAGCCCCTAATCAAATGGCAATATTTTTTTAAACCAGAGAGGGTTAGAAACAATAACTGTCAGTTTGACAGCGCGCGCTTTTTTAGTGTTGCCATCGTACTTAATATGTAATTTGTAGGGATGGGAAGCATGATAAGCATTAGGGGTGGCTGATTGATTAAATACGCGTGCGGCAGCGTGATAGCCACCAGTTAAACGTGTTTAAATGATAAGGGAGAAAATTATGCATGTAGACGTGTAAAAAGATTGTAACACTGATAGTAATGAAATTAAGCGCGTGATAGGAGATTTACTCTTGTTCAAATATGCAGATTGGTAAATATTAGTTGCAATCGCAAATAAGGTAAAAAATCTGGACAAAAGCACAGATTTTTTGGTGAAATATAAATAAACTAAAATAAATATTATGCATGTAGACGTGTAAAAAGATTGTAACACTGATAGTAATGAAATTAAGCGCGTGATAGGAGATTTACTCTTGTTCAAATATGTAGATTGGTAAATATTAGTAGCAAACGCGAATAAGGTAAAAAATCTGGACAAAAGCACAGATTTTTTGGTGAAACATAACTAAACTAAAATAAATATCTAGGGAGAACGACTTCGAAAGTACTTACAGTAAGTTTTACCCAATAATTGAATAGAAAAATACTTACTTAAACCAAGGTTTTTCTCCTGTTAACAATATCAAAATCTCAATTTCCACTTCGAAGTCTGCATTACGGTGTTCTATTGTAATGATGTCTAGTCCGACTAATAAAATAGCTCGCGGGGAATACTACGAGCACCCGACTTTGAAGGCGATACTTTTTGACCATATTCGAATATTATAACAGCTTTGGATCATTGATGTTTCACTAAAAGCGGCAGGTGTGATAATAGCAATGGGCACGTGGCATGTTGCACAAAATGCACTCTCACGTCCGACACACGGTAATTTAATAATATCCTACGAATCAAATTACTATTGTGTTGGAAAGGTACAAATTAATTGTTTCATCCCTTATTATTATTCGACTAATTGTGATTGGAAGCACGCCAAACCAATTTACCTATACCAAAATCGTCAGCACATAGTTTTATAATAGTTAGTATGCTGGCGGATACACAGTGATAATTATCCATCATAAAAATAACTTCTATAGAAACTCTAGAGCTCTTAGAGAGGAAACTCCTGGGTTATTTACTATAAAGGGTGTAAATAGACCCTTAACATAAACGAAAGGCACTTATTCTCCCCGTCACTGCGATCATTTTTTTGTTCTAGACCATACCTGGGAACCTTCTAGTTACGGAGATACAGGGGCTCAAAGTTCCAACTTATTCACAAGTTTTTTTTTTTTAATACATCTTTTTAATGTAATATTTTTACTTTACACACCTCCACGACCCTCGTACTATTCAATCCATTCATCAGCACAATGCTATGAGTGCTGTCCATAGAGTCCTACCGTAAAACGTGATTTTTCACCCCAAAAAAAAAAAGTCGATTCTCAACAATAATTTTTGCGTAAAGTTACTTAGTTTGATGTACAGAATGCTTGGTTGACGGATATGTGAAGGGTCTGTTTACACCCATCATCATCATCATTTCAGCCGAAAGACGTCCACTGCTGAACATAGGCCTCCTGTTTACACCCGGTATTAAGTATTTCTACCAGCAAGCAAGAACTGTATAAGCTGTGTTCCACATTGGAAGATAAGTCCGCCTATGTATCACTATTGTACATGAAGTTTAAATAAATAAATAAATAAGAATGGCGCCGTTAAAATTACGAGTACCTAAACGAGACATTTCAGTATCTGTGGTGGCAATGCAGCTATGTCTACCTAATGCCTGTAATTTTACCAATTACTTAGGCCACAGTCAGTGGAGGTATTTTCATACAAGCCTAAAAGCTTGGCTTGCCCTTATAACCTAGTGTGTGATGTGATTTTTTTTCAAAATCGAAAAAACGGGAGCGATTCCTGGCTAGGAATATTGATTTTCCAAAAATCTACTGATGCAGTTTTAGTTTTCATCAAGATCGGGTTTGAGGCTTCTTTGAGTATTTTTCGCTATTCCTCGTAGTGTCAGATTTGGCCATCCACGCCTACTTGAAAAATTCACCCTGTATACTCCTGAAGATGTTAGAGTTTCTGAACAGTCAGCTTGCCTTATGAGCTTGCCGTAATGTTTACACCTCGGCCACCTAGGCACGCTGCGGCGGCAGTGACCATGGCACTTACCTCCCCGAAAGTATCCAAGAGCCTAACCTACTTCATCTAACATCACGCAGGAATCAAGGACACCTAAATTAAAATAAAACATTTTCTATGTTACTATTTCTCTCAGTAACAGAACTGGAAATTCAAAAATTTGTCATACCTACTGTAAGTTAAATTAAATAACGTTACCTATATAAACGGGGAACGTTTGGAAACTCCGAGCACAGGTGGAGCTTAATCAAATTATACAAATTGCACCATACAATATTCATTGCAATAGGGATGGGACGCCCGCGCGGGCTCTGCGACGTCGTGTCGCTCGTCTCACAATTTGTCGAGTTTCTATTAAATGTAGAATTGTCTATGTAGAAAGGGAATTCTTGACTATTTGAGTTTACCTTAGATTTATGTTAAAGGGTTTTTTTTTATGTTGGCAGTACTAATTACGATGAAGATGATAATGAAATCTAGCCCATTATTTCTATCATGACACGTCCTACGATACCACATGAGACATCCGACATTTATATAAATAATGTTATAAAAGTAAATACATAGAGTATCGCGACAAACAGCGCACGTTACCCGTCGCGATAGTTACAGTTGAGAGGATATTGTAATACTAAACTGATCATTTTATAGCAAATTTTTTAAATGCATCCCATATCTAACGCGTATTAGTAAGACCGAACCGACGACCTTAAAAAGGTCGCTGAGTTGATTGAAGTTTGTGCACCTTTGCACCTAGAAAATAATGACGTCCTTAACTTATCGATATTAATCACATCACTACAAACAATCGACAAGGTGTAATTAATTCATGATCAATAATGATGTGGAGGTTACATGCGATGCGGTGGTACGGTGGCAATTGATTCGTGCCCGATTTGTTGCCTCCATGTCGCTGCGGTGACGCTATTTGACCGACCTGTCTGCTTACACCGCAACTCAAATATTCATTGTCATAATAGCGACCAATCATGCGTATATATTTTATTATTTATTTAAGAATTATTAATGCAAATTAAGGCTGGCATACTGTCAATACATAAGTATTTTTTTTAGGATGTGCATGACATTCACTCTCGAGTATGCTTTCAATAGAATTGCACGTGAATGGTTTTCTTGATATCCAAATAACAGTTACCATCCTACCTAATTTAGAGCATCCATAAAAAGGCTAAGACTTTCTTAGGTTAGTACCTAAGAAAGTCTTAGTCGTCTTAGTCGTAATCGAATCTAATCCTCGCTTTCTAGTGAAGGCGAGGATTAGATTCGATTTTCCCTACAACAAAAAAAACTTTTACAAAAAGAGCTTTCTCACAGCCTGCCCTTTAAAACAATCAATCCATCTGATCACAATTACAGATACATTAACATCCACTCCAGTACAAAATACTTTGAACCATAATAATTAGAGTAACGAGCATCGCACCTCTGATAACCATTCCCACAACAAAGCATTCGATGACTCGTTCCGGCGGAAGTTCCCACCCATCGCGCAAGATGGCGCCGCCACGCGGCTGTCACGTGACCTGCGCGTGCGACGCACCCCGCACGCTTGCACTGTTTTTATTGGAAACGATCAAAAATAAAGGAAACAATACTGTGTTGGTTCACTCTCAAATAAATTAGTTCCGGAAGGCTGGGGTTAAAACGTAATTGAACTGCTCATTATTAACGCATAAAAACATGAAAGGGATTGATTTATATGAAGAACTTTGGAATTGTGTGATAGATAGTGTTCATCATCATCAGCCTACGACAGTCCACTGCTAGCCATAGGCCTCTTCAATAGCTCGCCACTAAACTCGATTCTCAGCAACTCTCATCGAGTTGCTACCAGCCACCCTGCGAAGATCGTCGCTCCACCGAGCCTGAAGGCGTCCACCTTACGCTTGCCGATTCGCGGTCTCCACTCAAGAACACGTCTACCCCAACGGTCATCGGTTCTACGGCTACTATGGCCGGCCCATTGCCACTTCAGCTTACTTATTCTGTGAGCTATGTCGACAACTCTGGGAGTGATAGATAGAGAGATAGTGTTGCCTTATCACTTAAATATTAATTGTTTATCAATGGGGATGGAAACTGTGAAACTAGTGGCGCTAGCATAACCAAGCATCGGTATTGGTTGAAAATCTGGCAATGTCATTGTATATTTCAAAATAGCTTGACCTCATTGGTCAGATTAAGACTTAGCTATGGACGCGCCATCTACATTAACTAAGTTTTGTGTTAGGCAGCATCAGAATGTGTTGTCTCTTTCTTAGATTCTGAGGGGGCTCAGAATGACGTACTGGATATGTGGTAACCGTTTTCACGTCGGTGTCCCTTCCACACTGTATAAATTCTAAGAAAGAGACAACACATTCTGATGCTGCCTAACACAAAACTTTTTAAATTATCGATGTAATTTTTTTTTTTCTTTTTTCTCATAGAAGTTTTACAACGATAATTTAAAAAAAAATCAGTTGTTTCATACATTTTGACCGTGCAGGTATTGCACTTATGGAAAAAACAGCTGTTTTTTTTTTTTAAACTGATGTAATATTTCTATGGGTTCTTCTTCTTAGCGTTTCGATGGCAAAAATCTTAAATATGTTTGCCCAAATCTCAGCTACGCGTACCCCGCTCACCGATGCAGTAAATAAATCAGCAAGAGCGCAGGAGGCGGGGCAAATGGAAGGTGGGCCATTATTTGTGGGGAGACGCCGCATAGGCACTTGAGATCTGAGCCTTCCATGAACCCCCATCTGCAGAGATTGTCTTTGCTCCGGCCTTTTGGGCTCAGAATGATGTACTGAATACGTGGTAACGGTTTTCACGTCGGTGTCCTTTCAACCCCGTATAGATAAGAGTAAGAATTACTGTTAGCCTACATAAACCCTTGGCGGGCAAAAGACTTGACCCATGACATCCAGTTCTTTCAATCCAAGGTTAGGGCCACTGGTCTTTGGTTTTGTCCAGCTCGTTCAGCAATCTTCCGCGAATCATCTACCTCGTCGCTATTCGGCTGTCTAAGGGCGCCGCTGTAAGCTGAAAATCAGGTTGCGTAGGCTTGAAACTTGAATTTTTATTTTCACAACATAACAACACGCCTGTGATCCCCGAAGGATTCGGCAAAGGTGTACGTAATAGTACTCCCACATTTCGCCAGTTATGTTTAGGTCCCATGTAATAGGGAGCGAGCCTATTGCTATCAACCAGGCTCCTACTAAGAAATTCCTGATGGCAAAACCCTAATAACACTATGCCCGACCCGGGAATCGAACCCAGGACCCCATGCACAGTAGTCGCGCTTGCAAACACACGAACGCGCAGTTTCACTCTCTTTTATAAAACCGTAAAATAATTTTCAAAATCAGTTCATTATTGGAGAAGATATCGCTGAACATACACAAAAAAAATTCAGTCGACTTGATAACCTCCTCTTTTTGGAAGTCGGTTAAAAAGAGGTAAAGGCAGTACGCATGTGCGCTTGACGTATGAAGCATCGCAGAGGTTGAGCGGGGCGCCGAGCGTGATACACAGACGAGTGACGATTCGTCAAATAAAAAACAACAAAGATTTTGTATTATATAGTTTATTATAACCCCCATCATACTATAATCAATAACTATTTTAAACATAGGCAATGTGTATGAAACAAAACATGAGTTCTATAGCACAATACGAGTATTTTCATGTATAACAACTGGCAGTACGGTTTTGATTCTAGGTACACTTGGGTGCAACATAGTAACATGTCTTCTTGAAAAAAATAATTACGAATATTTTTAATTAACTATTTCGTTTCGTCTTAAGGGTATGAAATAATGTAAAAACGTGTAAAATTACAGGTAGGTATTTGGTTTTAGTCATTTCAGTTGAGTAAGTATTGATTATACAATTCTATTATCATTGTAACATTTTTAGATTTATATCTATTTAATTTAATGCACCTACTTGAGATATTACAATTCCCATTTAGCTCAACTTCTAATAGCACATAGATTTTACAATATACATTATTTCAGCCGGAAAACATGAATCTGTAAAATAGTCGATAATATTCACAGCACTATGGGATACCGATAGTCGACAAGAAGCGGTGCTTAATGATGGCACTGTATGTACAACAGTAATACAACAATATGCTTATATGGGCGGACAAAGTTACGTATAAGGCACCATTGTTTATATTATGTGGCCCGTCTTGGAGTTTTAAACAATAATTCGAAACATAGAGTTAGCAAACAAGAAGAAATCTGAGATATTCAGTACTAATTTTAGCAAAATGGTGAGATCATTGGCAATATTTCATCATCGACTACCTAGCGTTTTCTCAATGTTGGGGTCGGCTTCCAGTCTAACCAGATGCAGCTGAATACCAGTATTTTACATCGGAGCGACTACCTATCTGACCTCCACAACCCAGTTACTACTAGGTAATACGATACCCCTTGGTAAGACTGGTTGTCAGACCTTCGGGCCAGTGACTACCATTGGCAATATTTAAAATTGTAAAACGTACATGAATATAAACAGCTTACTGTATGGGACCAACTTTGGATAGCCACTGTTTCATACATTTTGATTGTGTTAGTATTGCATTTTTGAATGAAACAGTAGACTATTTCGTATATATCTCAAAAGATTTTTTTTTAACTAGACATGCTTATAACTTCAAAACGAGCCATTTATATATATCCTATTGTAAATAGCGTGATTATATGTGAATATGTACATAATGTGAGCTTCAAAATAAAATACACAAGCTTCTCTAATGGAAATTCTGAACTACATACGAGGGCGGGTCAATAAGTCCGTGACTTTTTGAATTTCTGACCTCTTTACTGAAACAGCAACACTGCTCCTGTCAACAGGCATCTGTCAGTTGACTACTGTCAAAATTTAAACTTGCTGCGTCAGTTAGTTTGTGTTTGACAGCTATTTTTATCAGACTACTTACTAATTTGAGGAGAAAATGGAAAAAAGTGAATTTCGTGCATATTAAGCATTATTTCTTGCGAAAAAAAACCATTACCGAGACCAAGGCTAAGCTTGATAAATACTATGGGGACTCTGCACCATCGATTTCAATGGTAAAAAAGTGGTTTACTGAATTTCGTTGTGGCCGTACAAGCACTGAAGATGCCGAACGTCCTGGACGCCCAGTTGAGGTCTCTACACCCGAAACAATCGAAAAAATTCACGATATGGTGTTGACCGACCGAAGATTGAAAGTGCGAGAGATTGTGGAAGCCGTAGGGATCTCGCATGGCTCAGTGGTTTCAATTTTGAATGATCACTTGGGCATGAGAAAGCTTTCCGCAAGATGGGTGCCGCGTTTGCTCACAGTCGACCACAAACGCAATCGTGTAACAACTTCACAGGAAGCTTTGGCGTTGTTTAATCGCAATATGGAGGAGTTTTTGCGCCGTTTTGTAACCGTGGACGAAACATGGATCCATCACAACACACCAGAAACCAAACAACAGTCAAAACAGTGGGTTTCTAAGGGTGAATCGGCGCCAAAGAAGGCCAAGGTGGGTTTGTCAGCCAATAAAGTTATGGCGACTGTTTTTTGGGATGCACGCGGGATAATCCACATTGACTACCTTCAAAAGGGAAGAACAATCAATGGGGAATATTATGCCAACTTATTGGACCGATTCAATGACGATTTGAAAAAAAACCGACCTCATTTGGCCAAGAAAAAAGTTCTTTTCCACCAAGACAATGCAAGGGTGCACACATGTGCAGTTGCCATGGCAAAAATCCATGAATTGGGCTATGAATTGCTCCCTCATCCGCCCTATTCTCCAGATTTGGCTCCGAGCGACTACTTCTTGTTCCCAAACCTGAAGAAATGGCTTGGTGGAAAAAGATTTGACTCCAATGATGAAGTCATCTCGCAAACAAAGGCCTATTTTGAGGACCTCGACAAATCATTTTTTTTGGAAGGGATAAAAAAATTGGAGAAGCGTTGGACCAAAGTGTATAGAGCTCAAGGGAGACTACGTTGAAAAATAAAATTATTTTTTTATCAAAAAATCTGTGTTTTATTCCAAAAGTCACGGACTTATTGACCCGCCCTCGTACATTTATGCAATGACATTAATTTGGGTACTATATTGCCCAAAATGTTATTTAGTGTTATCTAATTATAAACTTTATTTTTATTGTTCGCATAGATATTGGTTCCTACATAGTTTCTTTTTTTTGCATCTAACTTAATATTTTCAATATAATTTTGTTGATTTTAACCGACATCAGAAACGGGTTCTTCTATTCAAACTGAATTAATGTAAGTATGTTTACCCGCGATTTTCTCAAAAAAAAACCGATCCCATTTTGAAAGTTTTCATTTTTAATGCTTAACAAAAAAAAAAAATTGAACACGTTTATTTAGTTAGATGCAATTAAAACCAACGATAGGTAACTAGAAAGCCTAAGTTTAAATAAATTAACCGTTCTTAATTAATCTCCAATTTGGTATGTGTCTTACGTGTAGTTAATAAGTTAGTTAAAATCAGTCTAATGCGATGACGTCGGTGGTTAGTGGGGTTGGTCAGTGTTACAAGGGGGTACAATTTTGGGGTCCCTACCTATCTAAGTTGGTAGGTAGTAAGAAATAGTACTAGTTTTAAAGACCTGGTGGCCTACCGTGACGTCTTGGAGCAGGAGTAGTTCCAGTGTGGGAAAGAGATGGCGCTAGACGACCTGTATAGCTCTGTCTCTCTCCCACACTGGAATTAGTCCTGCTATAAGACGTCATAGTAACCCCCCTGCATTTTTGCGATAGCGGCGAGAATAGTGGCGTGTTAGAGAACTATTTATAGGATGAATAACATAACATCACGCCTGTAATTCTTAAGGGTTCGGTAGAGGTGTTTTTCCAGTATTTTTAACATTTCACCAAACTTCGTGGCTACTACTGAATTTCTGATGATAAACTCAAATAACACTGCCCGACCTGGTAATTGAACCCAGGGCCTCACGCTCAGCAGTCGCGCTTGCGACCACTAGACTAACGAGGTGGTCAAGCGATTACAAGATTTATTGATTTTTGTCGTGCTCGCACACGTGAAACTTAACTTTGGTGAAGAATACTAATCATTTAAATTGAAAACCAGCTCACTGTTGAGCTTATACCACGTCTCAAAATCTACAAAACACTATAGGATTGTCGAGAAGCTCAAAAAATTATTAATGAACGAATTACTCTGTTTTCATTTTAATTTTCTTCGTAACAAAATTTATATCCCATTTTCTTAATCGATCGATTAAGAAAATGGGATATAAATTTAAGTTAGCAACTAAGCGGTAATCTGGCGTCTTTGTTGTCAATGTTGTGTTTACCTGTAATTGGCATATACAACATTAGTTTTAGTATATGCGAAACCTGAAACACGTGTCTAGTATTTTTATGTAAAGAATCCATGTACAAAATTTCAAAACTGTATCATGAAAAATCACATAGTTATGAGCTTGTTCTGTTTCCTGGTAGTCCGCACAAAACGTGGTCACCACGGGGTGCGCCCGCGCGCGCTCCTCCAGCGTCGTCTTGAGCTCATTGGTAATAATAATTTGGCAGTAGGTACCTAAATGATTGCGATAGGGTACTTAGTGTCGCTCGGTTTTCAACTTGTAGTCTTTTTTAAACATTTTTGGGAACAAATATAAAATGGTTTAAACATTTTTGGAATCGATTCAGTTACTTATTCTGAACAAACTATATTCAGGTTTCGCATATACTAAAAATTATGTTGTATATTAGAATATTACCGTGTGATTTAGTATATGTATGTGCTGTGGGTGAACCTTAAATAAAAAATAAAATTATAACGATGTGGTAGCCCCCTACCCTCACCGCTATCGCAAAAACTCAGCTTTATTAACATTATTCTAAGAGTATTTAGACATTGATGTCAGTAGATAATAAACTTCATTGTGATGTAAAATTACGTTTTAGTGACACATCTAAAACTGTACATAATTTAGTCATTTTTAGTTTCATCTAGCTAATTTTCTAACCTAATCATTTCGAATACAATTCCAAGTTCTGCAACGTTATCCTAATGTTTATTATTAAACAGAGCTTTAAACAGGGTTATATGACTGCACATAATAAAGGATATAACAAGACCCTTCACGAAGCCGTAAACTATACAACTTTACGCAAAAATTATTGCTGGGAAACGACTATTTTTTTTGGGGTGAAAAATCACGTTTTACGGTAGTACTCAATGTAACGCATTCAACACATTGTGCTGATGGATGCATTGAATAGAACGGGGGTCGTGGAGGTGTTTAAAGTAAAAATCTTACATTAAAAAGATGTACTTATTTTAAAAAAAAACTTTCGAAAAAGTTGGAACTTTGACCCCCAATATCTCCGTAACAAGAAGGTTCCCAGGTATGGTCTAGAACAAAAAAATGATCGCAATGACGGGGAGAACAAATGCTTTTCGGCTTCGTTTAGGGTCTAGTTACACCCTTTATAATTAGTAACTTCTATAATTACAATATAAGTACAGGTATATATTTAGTCTAACTACAATATACAATTCCAGTAGGAAGGAATAAATGCCAAGTTTCTGAGATATGACACTATATTACTATTAATTCGACAAAAAAAAATCTAAAATTTTTAGCTGTTCAATTTGTTATTAATTGTTAAGCAAATTGACACGTCAATTTGCCGTGTAATAGTCATTAAGTATAACTGTCAAACAATAATATTAACAACCGTCAAATAAGGACAGTTATGATTTGAGTCAGTCAGCAGTCAATTTTATTAATTATCAATTTTCCTGACTTTACCAATATGCGAGTAACTATCGAATAGATGAACTCTGGTCAAAAATACCTCAGAAATCAGGCATTAACTAATTTTAAACTAATATTAAATTTTAATCATAATTTCACTCGTGTTACATTTTAACGTAGCTAAGTAAACACAAAACGTAATGTTAGAGAGCAAACAAGTACAATCACACACAAAACACTTAACTACAGAATTAAATTCGATAAATAAAAATATTTTAACAAACATCACAATCACAATATATGAGCCACTTGTTAATTTTCAAGACAAAACATTAAAAAATGAGCCTTTTCTATAAATTAATAAAGTTGGTTATTGTTCTTCTTACATTTCTTACATGAGTATTTACCTATAAAACAGTATACTTTTATATCTGGTTAAATATTGTCAAATAATACGAATTAACTTTTCAATCGTTTGAGCAAAGCATTTAGTTTAAGATTCTCGTAATATAAATTGATCTAATTCCCAATATCAGTTTCGTAACAATTAATCAAAATTATCGCCATATTGAAAATGGTAGTTTGTTCGTCTAGTTAAACAGATAAAACAAACTTCACTGATTGATATAGACACAAAATATTCACAGAATACTGTAATCGATCAATTAATTAACAAACAAACAACAGAAATTAAGGAAACAAGGATATTTCAACTAAGTTTTAATTGCAAAGGCGAAAATTAGGGCCTGATTCACGGTTTTCTAAAAATGATTACAGTGTTTATGCAATGATGCTTTTTATGCCAGTGGTACGTTCAGGTGTGATTATTTTCGAGATCTACACGGGCGAAGACTCGGGAAAAAGATGGTCTGTTTATAAAAGGTTTTCTATCTCAAAATCTGAAAGAATGGGGAAGGCAACTGTGAAACCACAACACTAGCAATGCAATGCTAGTTTCAAACGTCGCCTTTATATTTCAAAATAGCTTGACCTCATTGGTCAGATCGGGACTTAGCTATGGTCACGCCATCTAGAATGAGCTTTGATATGCCTTCAATATTGCGTAGAAACTAAGAAAATCATTAGCACACAAATAGTGCTGACTTCTAGCAAACATCAAAGCGCTTATAATGTGAAGGTGTGAAAAGGCAATTGGTCGAAAATTGCAAACATCAACAGGCGTGCATCAAGTTTGTAAATAAGAGCTGATTGCTAGGTAAACGATACGGTAATCATGTTATTGTGTTTGTAATCATTAAATGATCGCGACAATATTGGTCGGTAATCTGTTGGGCAAATTGACCGAAATGACACAAAGAATTTGTACTTAACAAATCGAGTATGAAATACTGCTTTGAACTTAAAAGTCCGCAAAAAACAAAATCTTAATTTAAAATATTTGTAAGGCAATATTTAATAATAGAATATTTTTTTATTTATTTATTTATTTATTTATTATTAACTTACACACACTATCTTTACAGGATGACCCCAATACAATAGTGGTTACCAAATAAAATCAACTTACGGCTAATACTTAAAATCTAACAACAAAAATCTTAACACAGAATATTAATATCTAAATATAACTAACACAATTCAACAACACTTTTGCGAATTCACTCAGATTGCACGAAAATATGTCAATTCTCTCATGAACTTCGTTTAATACACATATTGTGCGGGTGAGGGGTGTTTTTGACAGCAGATTGGTTCTGGCAGCAGGCACGGCCAGCAGTGGCGGTCGCCGCCGCCTCCATACATACCGGTCTGGCACGCACAGCTTCAGGTGACGCAGCACACCCGGGTTATGAGCTGCTCCACGCAAGAGCTTTAGAGCATAAGCCGCAAGCGTAAATTCCCGGCGCACTCTGAGTTCGTTGTACCCCACCATACCCAGAACAAACAGTGTAGGATACATCAGCGGGTAAAATGGGTAAACCCCATGAAGTTTAAAATACAAGTGTCTTGTAAATTTGTTCTGTACTCGCTCCAGCATGACATTGTATTTCGCTTCATGAGGAGACCAAATCACCGCACTGTGTTCCAAGTGACTCCTTACCAAAGCGTCATACAGCACCCTAAGCGTGTTTAAGTTTGTGAATCCCTGCGACTGTCTCAGCACGAAACCAAGGTTTCTGTACGCCTTTTATTGTTGTTGTGATATAATTACAACAGTTTTCTAAGCGACTGTACCTACTTCAAATCGCTCAATTTGCACAAGTAAATACTGCATTTAATATCAATCAGTGAATAGAACTAATCATTAAAATTGTTTGACAACTATGATCTAGCAAGATAAAATTAATATTAATTTCGAGACCAAAATCACGTAAGTAGGTAATGTTAACGTGAGCAAATATATTTTCATAACGATTATATATTATGTTAAAGTTGTTTGTGATTTTATATTATTACAATCTGATAAAATTGTGAGCACCAATGTTAGTAAATAACATTTAATTAGAACATGTTATGTCATAAATAAAGTATTGCCAGGCTGAAGAATAATTTCTTCTCTTTGAAAGGTTATGGGATTATGGCTGTATTATTTTAATTAAGTCATGATTTTGCAGATATTTTCGAACATTGAAAACTGAGTTTTTCATTTACTTGGAATCCTATGAGTATCAATTTAAAATGAAAAGTAAGCTAAGTAAGTTCAAAATTGACAAATACTGAAATCTGAAATTATTTGCTACGTACTTGTTCGGCATAAAAGGCGCAAAGTAAGTAAATTAATCAATTCCAATGCCTGAGATTCAAAACAATGACAAGCAAAAGTGCATCAAAACACACTTATTCTAAAACCGAAACACTCCCCCACAGATTTGATTAAAAAAACTGTATTATTTTTTAAACGTGATCACAAAAACTACAGTTTATTCTGTTTATTTAAGTCTGTTTAAGAAAACTTATACATTAGAGACCAGAATAAGTCTGCGGCGATTCCGACGGCCGCATTCGCGAGTTCCATGTGCTACAAATCGGTAACAGGGCCAAAGACCACAGTGGCGTTGTTCGCCGAATTCACGCTCGCACGGCGCGCGCGCACGCTCGTGTCGTGTTCGGCATCGCTCGGCAACGAATCGGGGCCGTTCGTCAGTTGGAGCCCGTTGAATTTGGAACGTAGCTGTGTTACTAGACGTTCGAGTCTGCAACACGAGTTCAGTTTAGACTATGTACCTGGAGGTGCAAGGCTAATTATTTTCTACTGAGCAGCGTGAATACCTACTTAGCCTAACTATGAGAAAATAAATAAGCTCTCGAGCTGTAGTTCAAACAAGCCACCACACTAAATCCAGGGTGTAAGAGATATCAACGGCCAAATTATTACCATTTATTCAGACCCGAAGACAAATTAACTGTTCCATACATTTTGATCAGTTACGTATTGCAATTTTATATGAAATAGCAGATTTATTTTTGATAATTGACGAAAACATTTAACGCTGACACGTTGTTGGGTTGGTAACAATTTGCACGTCGATGTTCCTTACACTCTATATGCATCTTTTTTAAACCAAACCAAACATGATAAGCAGTATATACAGATTATATTACAAAAAAAAATTCAGCAATAATAAACATACACATTAAACATAATATATATTTTACTATCACCGAGGCCAACATACCCACCCAGGCAACCTAATTTTTTTATATTATGACAGAAAAATATAAATAAATATTCTTACTAGTAAATAATAAATATCGTCTCATTACAAAACTTGTACGGTACTATCTTTAGTCCAAGCTCAAACCATCGAGTCAGTTATTAATTTTGAACTGTATCCCGACATACTAAAGTTCTTAATAAAAAAAGTGACCATAAGACGCGGTTCTGAAGATTTTTGTGTTCAGAACTTTACCTCAGTCGGAATAAGAGTCAAAATAAAAGAGGCTCGAGGCGTCAAACCTTAAAACCAATTCCCTCTATTGAAAATGTCCAATCACGTACTCTCACCTTAGTGACAACTAATGTCAAAAACTGGTAAAAAATGTTGGTACCCCTGAGTTCACTCAGAGTCGACCACTTTCCAACCTTATTACTTAGAGCCACAAGGGTGAAAATTTTTGAAAGATGAAAGATAAACTTAGACATTCTTAATATAAGAGAATAGCCCCTCGGACTTAAAGACAAACCCTGTTCTGTAATAAGACAGATAGTGACTACAAACTTACTTATAAGAATGATCCTCAGCATTTTGCTTGGCTTTGCGCATGTCTGCGAGATCTCTGCGCAGGCGCATGCGTTCAGCGTCCACCTCCTCGGCGTTACCGTTCGATATTTTGTTCTCGTTCGACTCGAAACTGTTGGAAATACTAATATTTATATAAATTATAGTCTACAAAAAACAATAGGTCTCGAGATCGATCATTCATCAGATCACAAGTGTGTGCACAGATACAGGCGCGCTTTCATGTTCTGGTGGGACGGCAATCCGACTCGACTTGTAAGACTGACTTTGTAAGGCGCATAACTGCCGGAAAATCACAATCAACATTTACGGCTACTAAAACATGAGTGAAAAATGGCAAATATACAGAGTGGCACAGAAAGGGTAGAGCCATATGAAAGGATATGCTGGAGAACATCAAACTGAACAAAACTTTCTGCTAGGGTCCAATATTGTAAATACGAAAAAATTATCAGCTGTCCCATACAAAATTTCAATACCTACTCGACACAAATGTATGGGACAGCTGATATTTTTCTTCTTTTCTTCCAGAGAAGTTTTTTAGCAAAAATCTTAATTTCATAGTCAGAGATTCTGGCTCAAAATAGTGACAAAAATCCTCAAGCGGGAATATTGTTAACCACGCGAACCCGAAAAGATTACCACTGAACGAATCAGTAAAGTTGGTCTAACTGGAATGAACACACAGCGGACTCGCTGCACACACGACAGATATTTTAGTACATTAGTCGAATCAGCTGACACTTAAACAACTAGAACATGAAGAACAGTTCACTAACCCATTAGTAACTCTAAGAACGCGCAATTCGTCTTCCAGTTTGACGATGCGATCCATCATACGACGCTTGTCCGCTTCCGAAGCTCGCAGAGAACTCTGAAACAACAATTTACACACTTCGTTACTAGATCAATTACTTAGCTTAGTCACTTTACGGTGTTGACGAAGACTAAGGAATTTCTAGACGTCGTCATTGGAATTTGTTTAGTGCACAAGTGTGTACTCGATCAGATGTGCCCTCCCTCTCATGGTCAGACGGGACGGCAATGGAACACGATTGGAGGGAGATCAGACGCAGCATCATAGGCTTAAGATGGGAGCGCCGCGAAATTCATATTTTTCACGTTTTTGCAATTTCCAGGTTGTATGTTGAACATAATATGATTCGCAACCGTAACACGTATGTATATTTACAGAACTATAATCATTTAAATCATCAATACAACTACTCTAAGTTCATTTAACCCCACTGAATCCTGCCAGGGCTGCGGGACTGTTCGAAAGAGATACCGTGGCCCTGTAACACAAAGGGCAAAGAAGGAACATGGATGGGTTTTAGTCAGTACAAGTCTGACACTCCCCTCCGTTCCACCCAGAGTGGGGGGGGTCATTTGATGATTTCCCATCAGAAGAGAAAAAAAAAAAAGCCCCACTAAATGACATTTTCATAAAACAGACATTCAATGGGATTAAATGAACTTACTGAGACTGACCTGGAAATTGCAAATGACGTAAGAAAATTTGAATTTCGTGCCTCGCATGTCAACCTGTGAGGCTAGCTTCTGCTTAACCAGACTATCCTGTGGTCTTAGTGCTTCCCCATTAACGTGTTTTCCGTGTCACGGTCAGTAAAATTGATCTAGATCACCCACACTCCGATTACAGACTCCCGTAATTAATAATGCTGCCGTAAAACGTATTTAATGTCTTCCAAATCTCGGACTTTTAACACAATCTTCAGAAATACATACCAGGGCCCCAGTCTGTACCGAGAGGCTGTATTTCTCGTGGCACGTACAAGTGCAGTCGACGCGTTTGACTACGGGTAATGTATTCGGGGACACGACACGCTGACCACGCGGTTTTCAAATGGACAGTAAAATGCTGCTTTTTGGTGTAAAGGAGAAATTGTGAGTACTTTTGGTTGCTGAACTTTTTTTGAATACTTGAGGGTCAGATAGACGTGATATCGGTAGACTTGTCACAAGGCTCCGGGAAGCATTTAGGTTAAGATGAAAGTTGTAGCACATAAGAAAGTAAGATCTGAAAATAGTTGCGTCTACTTGCCGTGTTAAAGCCATTTTATACAACTTTCAAAGAACTACAGTTGGGATTTCAAAATACGAACTATTTAAGATGAACTCAATTTGCTTAACAAATTAATTTCACTAACGTTGCATCCTAAATTTTTCAATGGTTCAAAATTACTTTCGATGTACGCCATCACGAGTCGTGGTTTGCCCTTCAATCCTCCGAAAATATTCAGAGCTGACGGCTCCTTACCGTATAACATTTTAGCGCCGCAACTTTCTCACCCCGCCGGGTATTCCGTGGGCGCTGTTAACGCCGAAATTGCCTCTATCTCTTACACCGGAACCAGCCGTCCTAAGCTACATAGTGACATTAATAAGTGGCCAGAATGAGGATAAAATAGCACCTAACAGTAAAAGTGCTTTTATAAACGTTTTAAAAAATCTTAAATGAGCGTTTTAGCAACATCAAGGCAAGGAAGTCAAGACTTCAGTATCTTCAGTAAGTCATCATCATCTGCCTAGCATTTTCCCATCTTAGTTGTGGTCGGTTTCCAGTCTAACCGGATGCAGCTGAATACCAGTATTTTACATGGAGCGACTGCTTATCTGAGCTCCACAACCTAGTTAGTACTGGGTAATACGATACCCCTTGGAAAGACTGGTTGTCAGACTTTTTGGGCCACTGACTACCTAACGACTGTCAAAGATTTACAAATGACAGCCGGGATCAACGGCTTAACGTGCTTTCCGAGGCACGCAGGAAACTCGGTATGTAATGGATGGTCACCCATTCACGGACCAACCTAGGCAAGCACGGCTTAACCTAAATATAAACCCGAGCGGCTGATATTGTTTAGTAGGTTTTGTTTGATATTTATATAGAAAGGCCAATAATATATTTGACTTTTGCTCCAGTGGCTTTGCCCGCATACTGGTTGCTGATCGAAGCTAGGTGAAGTAACGATCTTCGCAGGGTGGTAGCAACTGGATGAGAGTTGCTGAGAATCGCGGTGAGTGGCGTGCGATTGAGGAGGCCTATGTCCGGCAGTGGACTGCTGTAGGCTGATGATGATGTGATGAGCCACAAATTGACCAGACCCAGATCACGGTCTATACGCAATCCGTTCAGTCATCAAGATGTGAAAGGTTACCAGATAAGTATGGATTCTCAAAAAGAAAAAACCTCGACATTATTCAGATTCAAAAATAGTTTCAATAACAGGTTCTTGGAGACTTGTAGGGAGCTACTTTTAACTGCAATAATGAAGACTAAATGGTCTTCGTCTTCGTCAAGCTTGGACAGACGGTCAGTTCCATGAAGTTAAATTGACAAGTCTATGGCGCAATTAACAATGACGTATGAATGCAATCCTCTGCGAGATCTGGACACAGCATGAGATATTATCCGGCGATGGCCAGCGGTGATGAAGCTACTAAACCGTGGTGCAAGTTATGAACTTCAGGGATGTAGTCAGGGCGCTGGTTACAATACGAACAAAAAATAAATTTGCGGAGTGCTTATGGAAAGCAAACAGTCGGCATATACGTAAGTATGGTGCAGATGTCATGGTTGCTCTTCTCCGTGAAGTAAATGTTGACCACCTGGCTACTCTTGCTGACAAAAGCTATGAGGTGGAAAGAATCCTTATCGCTCCTTTGATTGTGTTGGGGAAATCAGTCAATCAAACCTGTTAGCTGTCACCCTTGTGCGGCATGACAGCAATCTGCTACATACGTTACGGCAATCCTCACTTTGCAGTTAGATGCGGAAAAAGACCATGGCAGCAAAAGAGCTTCATAGAAATCCTTTACTGTCAATGACTGCAAATTAAAGAGACAACGCGAGTATTAGTGATGTTCTTCGGAAAGATCAGGTGTGTAGTACACGCGTGGTGTGCGTGTGATAACCACTTGAAAGAACGTCGACGAATCAAAAGGAGTACATAAGGATCGTAGCAGGTGGCGTTTTATAGTTTTGAGGAGAACCCCACGGCGAAAATGCATGTCTGTGTTTTAGAAGTTACTATCTAAGTTCATCATCATTTGCCTTGCCTTTTCCCAACTACGTTGATGTCGGCTTCCAGTCTAACCGGATGCAGCTGAATACCAGTATTTTACATGGAGCGACTGCCTATCTGACCTCCACAACCCAGTTAATAGTGGGTAAAACGATACCCTTGGTAAGACTGGTTGTTAGACTTTCGGGCCACTGACTACCTGTAACTACTGTCAAAGATCTACAAATGACAGCCAGGACCAACCGCTTAACGTGCTTTCCGAGGTACGGAGGAAACTCGGTCACCCATCCACGGACCAACCTAGGCAAGCGCGGCTTAACCTAAAGATCGACCCGAACGGCTATTATTATCTAGCCACGAGCTCCTCGAGTTACTTACTAAGTTACTATATAGAAAAACAATTACAGCAATATCTCTCTCATCCCGCGTTCGCCCACCACTTTCGCCTGTAGGCGTTAAGTAAGATTACACTACTAAGTCTATATGCGCGCACAAACAGCCGGCCAGCCGGCGTACGGCTAATTTTGTTTGTTCCGACAGTTCCCTGGGCTGATACATTGTCGTCGCAGTTACATTGACAGGTGGCTTCATAGAAAAGCGAAGAGCTAGATGATACAGGGAGTTATTAAACAGCTGAGCTGATGTAGTTGTAATGAAAAATTGCTCATAAGTGATTGATACCGCGGTATGGCTTGTGTGCCTCTCATATTTGTATTTTGGCAATCTTTCAATAAATTAAAGCATGGTAACGTATTTATTTAAAACTTCTTGTCTTTGAGAAAACGGCAGCTACTAGAAAATTCGATAGATACTGGCCTTCTGAGATGTGCACTACAGATTATGCAGATGTCGTATCTACTGCTCTCCTCTTCGTGCTTCTCCATCTTGACGAATCTGTCCATAGCCACTAAAAACGCTGTTAATATGATAGACATCTGGTCGTTTTAAGGCAAATAAAAGTATCATCGACACAGAAAAAGATGCCAAGAAAACTGTGTACCTTCTGGCCTATCTAATACCTGGAGAAAACCCAGAATCCGCACAACAACGCGAGCTATTTTTAGTGAAAACCAGTAGGTAACCAATGGTTATTTAGCGGTTACCAGTGACGCATTAACCCGTCCATGTTAATCGGGTGTTGCCGTTCGTTTTTGCACTTCAATCAACTTATTACGAGGTGAGTGCTGATGCTAATGAGACGGACAAACGTACAGACACCCACGCGTATAAGTTTTATGTATGTACTGTGGGTACTTGTTTCAGTAGGTGTTGTGGCCTGAGAATTTATAAAATCAGGTTTTCTTAACCTAACACACAGATGTGTTGCTGAGAAGTTAGTTCCGTCACTTCTTCTTCTCAGCTAAAAAAAAGTGGCGAGGGGCGGATTTTCGGGCCCTCTTTTTTAATTTTTGATGTTCAAAAAGTACTGAAAATCAACCTGGTTTGAATAAATGAATTTGGGTTTTGAATGTGGTGCCCATCTAAGACGTGCGGCGACGTTACCCTATTGGTCATCGTTTCATCAATTAAAAAAAAAAATCTGTGCAAGGTAAGTCATACTGATCCCAAGACAGATTTTTTTTCTACTTTATTCCACTGAAATATGTCCAGATCTTTCCTAAGGGGTCATTGTACAATGACCCCTTCGTACTTCGGTACACGGTCCCTGAACAAAAACTAAAGTTGCATAAGACTTGTCTTGCGCCTCAAAGAGATGTCAGCAAATAAGTAGGGGTCCGCAAGGGCCGATGCCTGCCAGGGCTGCGGGACTGTTCGAAAGAGATACCGTGGCCCTGGAACACAAAGGGCAAAGAAGGAACATGGATGGGTTTTAGTCAGTACAAGTCTGACACTCCCTTCCGCTCCGCCCAGAGTCATTTGATGATTTCACATCCCGAAAAAAAAAAAAAAAGACTTGTCTTGCGTAAATAGCCGTAGTTTTTTAAGCTACACGCACCGTTATGGGTCTACTTCTAATGATAATTGACCAGTACCATCACAGTAATAACAATTACAACCACTATTAAAAATGACCGCGGTCGTGTCTGGTGACGTCACTCGCGTCACGTGACGACGCGCAAAGGGTGGCGGCGCCTCGCTGCACCGCCATCCACTTACATCTGCCAATATTTGCTCACCAGACCCCCTAACACACCCCACCTCAACCCCCGCGAGCCCTCGCACGCACCACCCGTTCATATTTCAAATGCTATGATGTGGGGTGACACTAAACACTACAAAATACAAAGTTACAGGATTGTTGTTACACCGTCGTGTAATGTGTTCTGTAATGTGATGTGAGGGTTGAAGTAGTTTTATGAAATTAAATGCAATTTGATCATATACTGTTATTGCCATGTTGCCAATCAAAGATATATTATATTTTCTCAATCAATGAAAATCCCCAATTTCACACGTTCCTCTTGATCTAGACGAGCAATGCCCAGTTAAGCTCTTGCGGTGAATTGTCCCGTCAATGTTTTTTTTTTTTTATTATATGACAAAAAAATAAATTCCTTTAGTTCCGTTCCGTTTGTTTCCTATTTATGAAAAACAAACGTCTATCGTAAGTATATTATAAAATCTGTGTTGCCAATTAATGAAACATTAGCTTTGGATACAAGGACCAATTTTTATGCAAAATAAAATAGCAATAAATTATATCTAGCGAAAAAATACATACTTGAAAGAGTGAATTGACACTTGTGTTAGTAGTCATAATTAGTATAAGGATATATATCTAAAATACTTGGATAATATCTTCGTCTGTCAATAATCAATTTTACATTAGTACGCTAATAAAAGACTGAAGGACGTTAGAAAACTCCACCACAATTACCATGTCTAAAATATACAGTCGTACTGAATGGTTATTATGTAAATAGTAATATTATTAACACATATTTAAATATTCCATAGAGGTACTAATTAACACGATAATTACTTTTCATTGACAACGTTTGACATTGATTTTACCACTTTTATACAATTATATTTTTGTCGAATAAAATATTTGTTAGATATCACCATTAGTAGGCGACGTATGAAAGAAAATGAAGAAAATCTGTCTGATTCCTCCCTAATCCCTAAACCATTTTGTGTTCACCGACTAAAACAATGTTACGGTTCGGTGTGACAGCACGCCGCGTCAAACCGTTGAATGTGCGAAGTCGCCACGTTTGAGCTAAATCGATGCGTTTCGTTTTATTCACTCGCGCTGATTTTATAATCTAACGCGTCCATACGGGTATGAAAATCAAACGCTATGTGGATATGCCCCCGGGTTCGCATTTGTAACTTGCTATAAGTTATTCCGGTTAGCGTTTCGTTTTAAATTAGATTTATTTATTTCTGAGTATATTATGGTACATACATTAAGATCTTAATATTAAACAGTTTCACATAGTTTTTGGATGTTCGTGTTTGAATTTTACTTTTTGGAGGGAAAGAGATAGAAAGATTTGTTGGTGAATGTTTTTCATTGCAACAATTGCCACATTTTGTTACTGAAACGTCAAGTACTTAATAAACCAGTTTAATAACAGGACGGAAAACGACAAAGACTGTTTAAAAATTGGCATAAGCCATTGATGACTGGTATTATCAGCCTGAAACATTCCTACTGATTAGCCACGGGGCTCTACTACGTGAGAAAGTCAGTTTGACTCGGTTGGTTGTCAGAGTTCTTCAATTTTGGTTGTAGGACATGGTATTTTCCTCACGATGTTATCCTTTACCGAGGAGCTCGTGGCTAAATAATAACAGCCGCTCGGGTCGATCTTTAGGTTAAGCCGTGCTTACCTAGGTTGGTCTGTGGATGGGTGACCGAGTTACATACCGAGTTTCCTCCGTGCCTCGGAAAGCACGTTAAGCCGTTGGTCCCAGCTGTCATCTGTAGATCTTTGACAGTCGTTACAGGTAGTCAGTGGCCCAAAAAGTCTGACAACCAGTCTTACTAAGGGGTATCGTATTACGCAGTACTAACTGGGTTGTGGAGGTCAGATAGGCAGTCGCTCCATGTAAAATACTGGTATTCAGCTGCATTCGGTTAGACTGGAAGCTGACCCCAACATAGTTGGGAAAAGGCTAGGCAGATGATGATGATGATGTTATCCTTTACCGTTTCAAAAGTAAGTAGGCTAATACTTGAGGAGAAGGAGAACTAAACAGTTATTATTGATAACGGTAAGCAATGTGGTGGTTACGCCAATGAATAAAATATGAAATGAGTACATATTAAGACGAAAACTGAAAGTGGCGCCGGTGACTGAAAAGTTAATCAGTTGTCTTGATATGGACATGTGATGTGGATGAATGAGGACAACATCGTGAGAATAATTTTGACAATGCATGTGGATGGCTAAAAAAATAGAGGAAGACTAAAGAAACGATAGATAGACTGTGTGAAGGATGATGTGGAAGGAATTGAGGTGTCTGATGAGATGACGTGTAATAGGGAAGTTATGGAAGAAAACCCGTACACAAAATACGCGCTTTGGACGAGGAGTTGCGGACACCAGACCGTTATACAATATAGAAGAAGAAATGCTGCGCCGAACCTAAACAAATTGAGATAAAGGCAGGAGAATGATGAATGGCATGCAATGTCGAGGTGAACTGTGCCGATATTCAGCAGCATAATGAATGACTATTATTCTAAACACAACAAACAGATACGAAAATAGATAACAACGCGTAGGAATAATTCGCCGAGTCACACGGCACGTTCCGTAGGCGTTTCGCATCAACAACATCGACTGGACGCAAGTATTCGATGCTAACACTAAGTGGTGCCACATAGAATAGAGTGATGAAAAGACCAAATGAGGGATTGGAAAAAATAGGAAAATGATTTTTTGAGCGTGTTTGGAGAAGGACGGAATAAGATCCTACTTTAGACCCATTCTATGTCCTTTTCGTCACTCTATGGAACTTAGGTACCTACTAACATTTTCGACTTTTACGAATTCTGTAAAGAAACCTGTAAATTATCAGGAGACGGAGCAGTAACCTTCATGATGACCGATGCAGTCATAGAAAAATATCCGTAGCAGACTGACCTTTAATTTGAGTGCTTAATAAACTGCAACAGTTATACACCTATGCCAGGTTCATATATACAGGGTTATTTGTAAAACACCAACAACCTTGCAGGAGTAGATAACTAACATCATAAACAACAACATTTGTTCTACGACTTTTCCGAAAATAGACAAAAAAAACAACTCTCCATACATATGTCTGAACAGCTGATCGAGTTTTGTATGAAAAGTCGTTTTTTTTTTGTCTGTTTTCGGAAAAGCCGTAGAACAAATGTTGTTGTATATGATGTTAGTAATCTACTCCTGCGAGGTTGTTGGTGTTTTACAAATAACCCTGTATATATAGCCAATAGATTTTTTTTCGAAAATATCTTTTTTAGAAAAACCTCGTAAAATACTAACTGCAACAAGTGCTCCTTCTGTGCCTCTCTCCGTTTCTGCGTTAGTGCGTCAAGGCGTGAAGAGCCCTCGACGGGACCACCCAACTCGCTCCGCAAATAATGCTTAATAGCACCGAATTGAGGTGAAAAACCAAAAAAACACAAACTCAAGGAAAAAAAACTTGTGAAATATGAAAAAATTATGTTGGTTTTACAATTCCTTGAGGTTTTATGCAAAGAGTAGATAAGTGTTAGGTTTATGCCAATGTCATTCTAACTGGCGTGGCATTGCATTTTTTTTTAATTGCTCAAGTTATTAAAATTGAATAATACTAGTATTTAGTTTAACTCTAATTAACTTTATATGTGTGTGCCTGAAGTATTAAATAAATCAATAAATAACTGCGGCAATTTACTGTACACAAGGACTAAAAACAGATTACCATAATATTATGTGCTAATTCTAAAGCACCATAATTAAGAATGAGTTTGGGTCGCAAGGGCCGTACCATATCCTAAAAACTATAAAGACCTAACTAAATCAACCCATTTTGAGGAAAAATATGTTAAAAGCAGATTAACTTTCTATAATTTTAAAATAACGTTAACCTCAACTTTCCTCTCATATTCTTCTCGTAATCATTTTTCTTATTAAAAACAGCGGAGTTAGTATTCTTTGAACTGTTATAAAGCGCCATCTATGCACTGTACAATGAACTACAACCACCGTACATATTTTTTTTAGTCTAAGCGCCATCTAGTAGCACCCGGCGAAACCATTTAAAGCACACAATTACAAACCGAACCCATAGATGGCGCTACAACAGGCGAAGCTAGTTCACATTCGTTCTATTTTTCTAATATTACCAAAACACAGATAAGACAAACCCACCTTGATCTCTTCAAGAGCTTTTTCCGTGAACTTAGCTTCCGAAGATGTCAAACCGTTCTGTAAAAGAGAGAAAAAACCGTTAGTAATTAATTAAGAAAATATGTTTTGTTCTTGGTTATGGGCTAAATTCCTTGCACGCGTTGAGGCCGTATGTGTGTTAGCGACCCAGATTCATTGATCGATGAACAATATGCTGTTAGATTAATAATGCGTACTATAAAGTACATTATAAAGTGAACGGCTGTGATGGACGGTCTGTATATTCTTGATTGTTTTGGCATTGTTTGATAAAAGTTTGGGTTGCGCCATTTTAGAGATGCCATTAAAAGATGTGCTACCAGGGACGAAGGAGGACACTTTTTCAAAGGGAAGCGATTAAAATATCTTTACCTTTTGACTTTTACAAAGAAACATTTTTTAGCTAGTACATTTTCATTTTTATTCCTGTCATCATCATCATCATCATCTGCCTAGCCTTTTCCCAACTATGTTGGGGTCGGCTTCCAGTCTTACTGGATGCAACTGAATACCAGTATTTTACATAGAGCGACTGTTTATCTGACCTCCACAACCCAGGTCGTACTGGGTAATACGATACCCCTTGGTAAGACTGGTTGTCGGACTTTTTGGCCACTGACTACCTAACGACTGTCAAAGATCTACTAATGACACCCGGGACCAACGGCTAAACGTGCTTTCCGAGGCACGAAGGCATCTCGGTATATAATGGGTGGTCACCCATCCGCGGACCAACCTAGACAAGCACGGCTTAACCTAAAGATCAACCCGAGCGGCTGTTATTATTTAGCCACGAGCTTCTCATTTTTCATTATTATCCATGTTTAGAAAGAAAATCTAAAAGGCATAGTGTGAATTTTAGGCCAACATAAATACTCACAGTGACATAGTGCACAAGTGAAGTGTTACTTACATAGTTTTAAGGTTCTATTTACTAACACAATTTGTATTTTATCATAATGTAGGATTGTTAGTCTGTAAGGTCTGGATCTATGGTCCAAAGTTGCCAGAAAATAAATAAAACTTATATTATAATTTGAACTTATTGGCATTGATACTCTAAACTAAAAAGTGGACTAGAGAAAAATGTAGATTCTTCGCTGTTGGTGGAAACGTAAAGAAGTCAATGTCAATTATTAACAAAACGATCAAAAATTCTTACTAACTAGGTATTTAATTATGTTCAGTTAGGAAGGGATCACTTAGTAATTTACTAAAGGAAATATTAGGTCAGTTAGCGGAACAAGACGCTATTAATTTTGCCGCTCAGCCGTTCGCAATAAATGCTGCACGATAATAAGACAGACCAGTTTAGCAAGATTTCATTACAATTTTCAGTAGATTTATGTTGGACTATATTAATTTGACTACCTCGTTGGTCTAGTCGTCGCAAGCGCAACTGCTGAGCATGACGTCCGGGGTTCGGTTCTCAGGTCGGGAAAAGTGTTATTGGGTTTTTCCATTAGAAATTTCTCTGTAGCAGCCACGGAGTTTGGATTTGCGCCCTGCTGATGGCAATCGGCTCGCCCTTATAATGTTATGTTTAAGTCCTTAGGGACCAAAACATAACTGGCGAAATGTGGGTGGTACACCTCTGCCTAACCCTGCGGGAATTACAGGCGTAATGTTATGTTAAGTTTGTTATCTTTATTAAACAGCTAGATTGCTCTGACTCTGAAATGTGTTTCAGTCCAGTTTACCCGACTGCCGCAGAAAAAGGGTAATGTATTACGTTTGCCTTGTATTGTCTGGGTTTTCATTCATGTCACTTCTGAATTCTACCGTTTCTAGAAGCCACGGTCGGAGACATTTTAAACCTACCGTCAACTTATCAATGTTGGTATTTTGATGAATCAATCTTAATATTTGACAGCAGATTTACACAGATAAGGGGCTGTTCAAGTATTACGTAAGCACCAAGGGGGGGTGGGGGGGTCTCTGTTTTGTTTATTTTGGATGACATGGGGGGTGGGGGGGTCTAGATGATGATTACGTCATCGTTAGTTATTTAAGTTTTTTCGGGGATTCCCGCAAATAATACATATGCGTAGGCACTCGCTTTGAGAACTGATTAGGGGAATTACCGCGCATTAGGGAAATTACCGTGCGCTATTCACTTGTCTAATAATTCACTCTCGTGCCGGCCGGCTGCAAGTGCGCGCATCTATCAGTATTGTTTTGTTTGGATTCTAAACGTATTGTAAGCATTGAAAGTTATCATTTGTGTTTATGTTGATGCAATTAGCCAAAGTTTAACGTTTTAATTATTTAAATTTAAATATCTTATTAGAATGTCATATCATATAGACAAATCCAAGTTATACCAAAAACTGTTCGAAAGTTTTAAAAAATCTCATACTGGGACGAAAGTGCAAAATGTACAAAAGTTAGTTAACGAAGTTTGGCGAAATTATAAATTACAAGCAAAGTCAGATAAGGAACTAGATATTATTGTATCTAAGAGAATTGAAGAAGAATTGCAAGCGGCGACTAAAAATAAATCCAATCTGCTTCATTTTTTTTCCAAGGTGAGTAAATACAAGTACAAAGTTTCTCTTTACGTTCTGTAACAATTAAAACGATTTATGAGTAAAAAATATGATGGCCTATCTCAAAGTAAAAAGGTAAATGATTGATATTTTATTTCTTAAGATCGACTCCGGCAATTGGTCACAAAATACACGGTGTTTTCAATATCTGTATGTGAAGGGTTTCTGTGGGGAAAAGCTTTCAATAATATTTAAACGCTGGTTTTATTAAATACGGTGAATTTATGTAGCTTAATAAGAGAATATCCAGCAGAACTCTTAGAAATTTTTCATTTTTAGGCAACGTCTTCTACCAGTAAACCTGCAGAAAAAACACAAATTATACAGCCATTTTCTAACATTGAAAAACAGAAAGAAGATAAAATTAAAACCGGCAATGAATCACAAGAGCAATGCGAAAATAATAATAATGCAGATAAACAAAGAGCAAAACCTTCTCAAGAAGCTTTGAAAAATAAGATTACTCTACTCGAAAAAAATCTGAACGCTTTGTATTCTGCCAGAGATACTATGCCAAATTGCGCTGAAGTTGATAAACAGATCATTAAGTTGCGCGAGGAACTAAAAACAGCAAAAAATACTTTAAACAGGAAGATTCAAAACGCAGTTGCCCAGAAGAAACACAGGGATGGTATGAAAAGAAAGTTAGAAGATATTTGTCAGGAAAATCCTGAAATAAAAAGAAGACTACGAGGGCGGGTCAATAAGTCCGTGACTTTTTGAATTTCTGACCTCTTTACTGAAACAGCAACACTGCTCCTGTCAACAGGCATCTGTCAGTTGACTCCTGTCAAAATTTAAACTTGCTGCGTCAGTTAGTTTGTGTTTGACAGCTATTTTTATCAGACTACTCACTAATTTGAGGAGAAAATGGAAAAAAGTGAATTTCGTGTGCTTATTAAGCATTATTTCTTGCGAAAAAAAACCATTACCGAGACCAAGGCTAAGCTTGATAAATACTATGGGGACTCTGCACCATCGATTTCAATGGTAAAAAAGTGGTTTACTGAATTTCGTTGTGGCCGTACAAGCACTGAAGATGCCGAACGTCCTGGACGCCCAGTTGAGGTCTCTACACCCGAAACAATCGAAAAAATTCACGATATGGTGTTGACCGACCGAAGATTGAAAGTGCGAGAGATTGTGGAAGCCGTAGGGATCTCGCATGGCTCAGTGGTTTCAATTTTGAATGATCACTTGGGCATGAGAAAGCTTTCCGCAAGATGGGTGCCGCGTTTGCTCACAGTCGACCACAAACGCAATCGTGTAACAACTTCACAGGAAGCTTTGGCGTTGTTTAATCGCAATATGGAGGAGTTTTTGCGCCGTTTTGTAACCGTGGACGAAACATGGATCCATCACAACACACCAGAAACCAAACAACAGTCAAAACAGTGGGTTTCTAAGGGTGAATCGGCGCCAAAGAAGGCCAAGGTGGGTTTGTCAGCCAATAAAGTTATGGCGACTGTTTTTTGGGATGCACGCGGGATAATCCACATTGACTACCTTCAAAAGGGAAGAACAATCAATGGGGAATATTATGCCAACTTATTGGACCGATTCAATGACGATTTGAAAAAAAACCGACCTCATTTGGCCAAGAAAAAAGTTCTTTTCCACCAAGACAATGCAAGGGTGCACACATGTGCAGTTGCCATGGCAAAAATCCATGAATTGGGCTATGAATTGCTCCCTCATCCGCCCTATTCTCCAGATTTGGCTCCGAGCGACTACTTCTTGTTCCCAAACCTGAAGAAATGGCTTGGTGGAAAAAGATTTGACTCCAATGATGAAGTCATCTCGCAAACAAAGGCCTATTTTGAGGACCTCGACAAATCATTTTTTTTGGAAGGGATAAAAAAATTGGAGAAGCGTTGGACAAAGTAAAATTATTTTTTTATCAAAAAATCTGTGTTTTATTCCAAAAGTCACGGACTTATTGACCCGCCCTCGTATCTCTGAGGGATTCAGTAGGACATCCTAAACTTGAAAGCGATCAACCATTACTATTGAAAACAATTGCGGATATAGCTTTATTTGGGAGTGCATGTGATGACAGGAGACGAACGGAATCTATTCGCAGCGTAAAAACTCTTGACGAACTCACACAAGAACTGCGTAAACTAGGATTTGACATTAGTCGCAGTGCGACATATCTTCGTTTGATTCCCAGAAAATCGAATTCTACAGAGGGACGAAGACATGTATCGACAGTCCCTGTTAGGCTCATTCGTGCTCAAACTGATCACCACAAGAGCCACTTAGATAGCAAGTTCGCTGAAACATCAATCCATTATTTAGAGAACATAGCATCCATACTTGGACCAGATCAAGTATTTTTCTTATCTCAAGATGACAAAGCTCGAGTCCCTATTGGCGTCACTGCGGCAAATAAGCAAGCACCTCTTTTAATGCATATGGAATATAGAATCAAATTACCTGACCACGATTGGGTAATCGCTGAGCGTCATAAATTAATACCATCTGTTTATGCTATCAAAGTTACTTCCAATATGCTAGGACAACCGCAAGCCGTCGGATATTCTGGGCCAACATTCATCGCTATTCGAAGTGGAAAGCATAGTTCATCTACTGCTAATACTCATGCTCAGGATTTCGAGACGCTTCTCGAACTTGAAGAGTTTCGACCATTAGCAAAAACTGACCATGGACTAGTAAAACCAGTAGTAATTATGACGGTTGATGGAGGGCCAGATGAAAATCCGCGTTATCAAAAAGTCATAGGGTTTGCTATACAACATTTTAAACGACATGATCTCGATGCATTGTTTATAGCTACCAATGCTCCTGGAAGGAGTGCGTATAACAGAGTAGAGCGAAGAATGGCTCCTCTGAGTCGGGAACTGGCTGGTTTAATACTGCCTCATGACCATTTTGGGTCTCATTTGGATGAACGTGGCATTACAATTGATGAACAATTAGAAAGATATAATTTCGAATTTGCAGGAAATGTATTAGCTGAAGTATGGAGTTCAATGGAAATTGATGGCTATAATGTTACTGCAAAATATGTTGAGGCTGATGAACAAGATGTTCCTGAATTTCCAGACATTAAATGGTACTCAGAACATGTGCGTGAAAGCCAATACTTGCTTCAAATTGTAAAATGTAAAAATACAGAATGCTGTCGTCCAAGAAGTGGCCTATTCAGATTACTAGACAACAGGTTTCTTCCACCACCTGCAAAAGTAAAACAAACAGTTGATGACTTGGTTTTGGATGAAGGAGGACAATTTCTTGATCTTCCAGTCAATTTAGCTCTACGCTTGAGTACTACCCTCAAAGATTTTTTGCAAATGCCCTACGATTATTTTTGTCCGACGGTAAAATTGAGGCTCTCAAGCCGAACATGCAAAACGTGTGGTCTTTATCATGCTTCCGTCAAATCATTAAATCGTCACATCGAGAAGATCCATAAAAAAGTAAACACGCCCACAGAGGGAAAAGTTAGACCTGTAAGAGTCGCTGCTCGTCGTGCTAATGAACTGATGTGCATTATTCAAAATTTAGAGCACCAAGATGTTGAATGGCTCGATGAGAGTGACGTAGACATTCCAAAATCGGATGAAAGTGAGCAGACTCACAACACTGAGCAGCAATCCAATGTCATCGATAACTTAGAATCATGGATTCAGGTTTCATGGACTGAAGACTGTTAATGTGTTCCGAAAATATTCTTTATGTTAGTTATGTTCTTTATTTCTGATTATATTTTTTTGTCATTTACTCTATGTGTATCAGTTAAACCTAATATTTTCATGAATTTTCCTATTTTAAAAATAACAATATAAAAAAACATTTATTACTAAAAATGTTTACGTAAGCATAGGGGGAGGGGGTAAGTGCTTTGCTTACTTTTGATGACAAGGGGGGCGGGGGGGTAAAAAATGGTAAGAAATCTGCTCACGTAATACTTGAACGGCCCCTAAGACATTGTAAAACCTTGGGTGACCTGCAATATAACCAGCCGAAAAATGTAGGTACCTAAGTTATTTTTAATATTAGACATTTACTTACACAACTTTCTCAACGAACTAACATAGACTCTAATTTTACTATCACGATAAAAATATCATGCATCTGATAACTTATCGATACATAAATATCGCTATCAGTAACTAGTGTAAATATCTATTACATATGCCTTATTTGGTTATCGGGAGATAATCTGTATTATCTTTAGCTTTGTATGTTCATTGCCGCACTTTTTTTTCCTTCGAGTAACACATTCGTGAGGAATATTTTTCATAACATTTTGGTCAGCTATAAGGCTCAAAACTCAACCTGAAAACGCGATGCAGTTTTGCCAAGTTATGCGAATATAAATGTATGGACCAGTTGTTTTTTTAATATTTTTATACGCAAACCCTGCGTAGGGAACCACAGCTGTTTTTAACACGAAAAAAAAAAAAACGAAAAACGAAACGAAAATTTCGAGAGCTGTGAGCAGGGCGCGATGGTCTAATTGGTTAAGACGACCGGTGTACTGAATCGGAAGGTCGCAGGTTCAAACCCTGCTCGCACTAGAATTTTTCTTTCCATGTCAAAAACAGCAGTTGTTTTTTTATTCGATTTCAGGTTTGCTCTCATAGTTAAACCAGTTCAGTAGCAGCGATGGAGTCTGGGCTTCATAACAGCTTTATTGAGTTTTCTTGGATCAATGCAAAGGCGTAGTTTACCATTTTTCTTTGATGCGATTACAATTGAACTTACCCATTCAGTAGGTTCCTCGACTTTGACTAAAATTTCAGAATACTCAATAAAGCTATTATGGTCTGTTAGTAAGACAAATATGTAATTAGGCCCGGTTGATGGTAATAGGCTCGCCCCCTCTTACATGGGAAAAAATTATCAGCTGTCCCATACAAAATTCCAATACCTACTCGACCCAAATGTATGGGACAGCTGATAATTTTTTCGCATTTACCATATTGGACCCAAGGAGAAAGTTGTTCAGTTTGATGGTCTGCAGCATATCCTTTAGTATGACTATACCCTTTCTGTTACACCCTGTATAACCTCTTTGAAGACTAGAACAGATTAATTATGTTCCAAAACAATAGGCCTATTAGTAGTGTATTGCATTTCCGACAATGGATGTAGGGAACTCCTGCCACTCAATAGGTGATTAAGTGTGTAATAGAACTGAAGCCTTACATAAGCCTACGTTTATTTGTCATTTAAAACTGAGAAACCGTAATACATGAATTCACACTGAGTGGTTCCTGGCAACTAATAAGTACCTACCTACTTTCCGTGTGACGTGTTGGGAAAATGTTTGCCAAAAGAATCATCATCTGCCTAGCCTTTTCCCAATTATGTTAGGGTCGGCTTCCACTCTAACCGGATGCAGCTGAAAACCAGTCTTTTACATGGAGAGACTGATTGATCTACAACCCAGTTAGTACTAGGTAATACGATACCCCTTGGTAAGACTGGTTGTCAGACTTTTTGAGCCACTGACTACTTGTAACAGCTGTCAAAGATCTACAAATGACAGCCGGGACCAACGGCTTAACGTGCTTTCCGAGGCACGCAGGAAACTCGGTATGTAATGAGTGGTCACCCATCCACAGACCAACCTAGGCAAGCACGGCTTAACCTAAAGATCGATCCGAGCGGCTGCTATTATTTCGCCCCGAGCTATTGTTTTCCAAAATAATATCTAACTTTTAATCCAGTCAGCCGTTTTGACAAGCGTGGTGTTTTTGTGATCTTCTTTTCCTCAGATTGCTCATGATTTACATACCGAACCGCTTTAATGAGTCCTCGCGAAGGTATCAATTTAAATGGAATATTCTGAAAGTTGATCACGTATTGGTTCAATTAGTATCGTAATACCTACATGGATTATGGTTACTTTAAAGCAAATAACCAGTGGGATATTGTTATTACTTTGTGGACGCTTAATGTGCTTTTGATGGGGCAAGGCGGAGGACTCATTAAAGCGGTCGGTCTATAGTTAAAAAACTGCCAACCCCGCTAAGCAGTGTGTCCAGAACAAGAAGGCTCTTCTAATGGACACGTTAATTTATCAAAACCATATACTCTGATGTCCTTGAGCTCCTGGCTAAATAGTAACAGCCCATCAGGTCGATCTTTAGGTTAGGCCGCGCTTGCCTAGCTTGGTTCGTGATTGGGTGACCACCCATTACATACCAAGTTTCCTCCTTGCCTCGGAAAGCACGTTAAGCTGTTGGTCCCGGCTGTCATTTGTAGATCATTGACAGTCGTTACAGGTAGTCAGTGGCCCGAAAGTCTGACAACCAGTCTTACCAAGGAGTATCGTATTACCCAGGACTAACTGGGTTGTGGAGGTCAGATAGGCAGTCACTCCATGTAAAATTCTGGTATTCAGCTGCATCCGGTTAGACTGGAAGCCGACGCCAACATAGTTGAGAAAAGGCTAGGCAGATGATGACCTTGTGCTGTTTATTTGTATAGCAGAAATGCCAAGTACAGTAACGGGCATTTAGAGGCCGATGATGATTAATTCCTAGATCCTGCCATCTTCGGTGAACCATTCCAAAACCCGCTGTATTATTTAATTTTCAAACCCAATGCTATCACGGCACACTATCTACCAATAAGTATCATTTGCTGCCATTTTAATATAGTTTTTTTTTATCCATCGATATAATAATAAAGATATCTACCGCAAATGCCAAAGCCATAATGACCAATGTATTATGTATAGCATTATATAAGGTTATTGAACTGAAAGACACCGCCCGGATTTGAACATATTTGGAGAGGAGCCAAGACGTTTTGGAAATGGCGAATCCAGTCTGGACAGGCGTTTGCACCTTTATTGTATACCGAAGTCTAGTCTTTATTATTTTGCACCTTGTATATTGGTATTTGCGTATGGTTTTGTTCGCGAGGACTTCGCTGTGGGTGTCATCTGTGTGCTTGACCTTAATTGATCCTAATTTAGGTTCTGGAACCTGAGAAGAATGCAGCAGTCATTGAAATTACATGTGTAGACAGGCTTTTAACCATTTTTTATACTCAGTCTGAAATTATGCACGGTTACGGCAAAAGGCTCGCCCTATTACATGGGACATTATATCTGGCGAAATGTTGATTTACTAGGTACACCTTTACCGAATTTTTCGGAGTATACAGGTGTGATGTTCCATAATGTCATTTTTATCAGATTCGTTATGCATTTGGTCGTAACAGTCAGTGGGCCGAAACTGACTTTAAATATTAATATTGTCTACAAGTGTGTACTGAAAAAAAATGTTCACCTAATATTAACATTAATATGTATATTTAAGAGTAGTGTTTTTATTTTATTGCGTGCAGAATAACTGAATGACCGACATATAAGAAATTGTTGGCAGACTGAGAGAATTTTCCGTCAAACTTGCACCAACAAAATAACATTTTCCAACCAGTATATTTAGAAACGATGACGACCTTGAATTGTTTTAACTATTTACTTGGATTCTAATATCTGCAACGATACAGTTAAGGGATTTGTTAAATGTAGTGGAACTTAATAAAATCTGTTACGGATCGATGGCGGCGTTCCATAGCCAATCTAGTATTTGTCATGGCTTTCATGAACCCGGTAGCGACTAAGAACTATGACGGGACGACCGTTATTAATCTATCTTAGTGGCTTTATGACACTGGGATTTGGAAAAGTAATATATTTACAGCTTTTTTATACTAAATAGTCTTGCATTTGGCAGCAACTCGCCTGATAAAAAGCCATGATGCAGCCTAGGGTGGAGCACGCTTGCCTAGAGGAAACCGATTCACTAGAACTTTGAATAGATCCAGATTATAATGATCAGGGAACAGAGAAGCCGGCAGTGAATTCCCTAGGCTGGAGGTTCGCACAATAAATGTGGAAGCTTAGTGCTTTGTTCGGGTCTGTGGAACTTCAACCAAATAACGGTGACGCTTCTCCGACTCTTTACGACGAGCCTAAAATTCTTCAAGTCTTGTTCTGTGTCATGGCTATCGCCACCAAACGGGCACGAATTCAGACTCCATAGCTGCTACCGAGAAATTTCTGATGGAATAACCCAATATCACTTTGCCCAAACCGGGAATCGAACCCATGACCACATGCTCAGCAGTCGCGTTTGCGACCACTCGACCAGCCAGGCAGTCTAGGCAGCACAATCTGAAGGTCAAAAGCCAAACAAGCCATCTTGCAATGTATTGACGTTCTGTCATTCAGCCGAACCATCAAGCCGGCAAGGCGTTAGTATCGATTTTGGTGAATAATTGAAGAAAAAGTAATTGTGTGCGGTTAAGGACATGACTTTCATGGTCAAAGTACCTACTTACCGGTTGCAGGAAATTATATGCCTTGTGTATTTGCAATTTGGTTTTTTTTTGCCCAGCATTTGCCCATCAATCGGATGTTTCCGGCTAGAATAGTCAGACAAATAGACTAATCATGTAGCTCTTGCAATAAAATATTAGTGGGATAACCCTTAATATAAATATTTCCTGTGCTTGGAGTGTGTTCACGAAAATATTAAGACGGGTAGCAATACGGCACACGACCTCTTGCTTGGATGTCAGACGCCTTAGAGCTAACTCTCGTTCTATTTGTTAATGTACTTCTCCGTGGACAATAAAGAAAAGTAAGTTATTCTCATGCAAAACATTACGATCGAAGAGGGTCATACATAGCATATTTCAACCAAGGACATAGGCCTCCTCTCTGTGTGAGGAAGTGGTGCTAAGGCAGGAACAATTGTGCCAGACCAACAAAACAATATCCAATCATATCATATAGGCACTTGCATGTGGCGGAGATGAGAATGCTAAGGGGGATGTGTGGTGTTACGCGAATGGATAAAATACGAAATGAGTATATAAGAGGAAGTCTGAAAGTGGCGCCGGTGACTGATAAGTTGTGTGGTAATCGATTGTCGTGGTATGGGCATGTGATTCGGAGGAATGAGCAAAATGTTGTGAGGAAAGTTTTGAGTATGAATGTGGATGGGTATATGAGTAGAGGAAGACCAAAGAAACGATGGATAGACTGTGTAAAGAATGATATGGCAAGAAAGGAGGTGTCTGGCGAGATGACGAGTAATAGAGAAGTATGAAAGAAGAAGACATGTTGCGCCGATCCCAAATGAATTGGGATAAGGGCAAGAGAATGATGATGATGATCTATCATTTGACAACACTTTAAGAAACCAAGACTTTTTGGCGGAGTGGTCAGCACATTAACCCTATAAGGTTCCCACTCCTGGGTCAAAGGAGCCTGGCCTCCTCTCTGTAAGACGATAGGGCCAATGCGAGAAAAATCTGAAGGACACAAATAACATCCAACCATATCATTTGACAAGAGATAACTTTCAGAAACCAGCGTTTGTAGCTTTGGTCTAGATAAAACAGACGGCGGCGTTCTAAGCGACATTCAAAAGTTTAAATGTCAAAGTTTAACTCAGCTATTGAACCCGAGAGAAAGGACGGGATACGATCGATATGAAACGTTTAGAAAACGGACGGAATGGGAGGTTAAGATGTAACTAAGTGTTTTGTGTAACTACGATGATGTGTTGCAGAGGAGTTTGTTCCGCCACTTGTTCTTCCCAGCTTAAACAATGGAAGTGGCGAAGAGCGGGCGTTTTGGGGGACTGTCTCTTGTAAACTTTGACGCTGATTATCAGCTCATTTGAATAAATGCCTTACGATTTTAATTTAGGATTTTGAAGACTTGGCTGTCAGAGTGGCATGTTGTGTAGTAATTGGAGGAGGGAAAAGAAGACCAAAGAACACAATCCATCCATCTAGTATGGATTGTGTGAGGAATGCTATAGAAGAAAAGAAAGTGGAGTACCTGCAGACAGATGATAATGGTTGTCAGAGTGGCATTAAGTCACTTACTCCCGGTAAATGACTTAAGATGTCAAAAGGGGAAATGGATAAGGACCTCGAATGTGCCCAGGGTGTATGGTGTCCATCTATCAACACGTTTCCTCTCAAGACTTCTCATTCTAAACGTATATCAACTTCTACACACAACTTTGAAGTAAGTTTCATTTGCAAACCCTTCGCCACTGCTACCTCACTAGGCAGATTACTTCCTATTAAAGAAGACGAAGATACTACTTACATCGTTCCTCTCGACGACCATGGCACGCACGCGCGAGTACATGGCATCCTCACGCATGCGCGCCGCGTCCCTGATCTCGCGCACCAAGTCTGTCAGGAAGCCAGGCGCATACTGTCCTGCCAGGTACACTGCAAGGAGAAAGGGTTGTTAAGACATGCGCAGTTGTTAGTCTAGTGCTAGGTACTTTTAACCAAATCCAGGAGACTTTCCAGTCCTCACTGCTTCTTTAGATCTTTGGATGCAATACATCATCCAAACATCTAATCCTACCTATTTTTATTTCTAAAGTGTTGTCTGTTCCAGGACAAATTTTTGTACCAGCCATTGACGGCCGATGGTTTCGGCATGAGGTCCCGGCACGAAATTCTTAATTCCAGGGAAATAATATGAAATGGATCCTAAAATTATTTCATATAACGGTTCCATACTTCAGATGTAGACTTGTCAAAAATAACTCATTTCTAGATCCTCATTTACTAAGGATTCGTTCTTAACTCCGTATCTAACTCCGATCGCTAATCTAGAATTTCACGAAACCTAACTAACCAGTAACTACAGTTATAAACCAAACTGACTTTCTATTTAAGTATTGACAACCAAAATTCTTTCAGTCTACCTTTATGGGGTTTCAGTAGTTTTACAAGGACATAATAACTAGCTCGCAGACGGGGTGAGTAATGTGAATGTTGGGGTGGCACGCAATCGTTACTAGTGTTGCTACATTGCGCGAAAATGGCTGTTACAATATCCGATGTTACGAAATTGGCGAAAAACAAACGAAAGTCAAGTATGGATAGCTGAACATGTCTTGTATGCAGAAATTGCGTCATTAAAGATTATTTTGCCGGAAACGCGACACCTTTCTAAGGTGTGAATTCCCATGGATGTGAACAGAGTGTGCGATGGGATTTCGCACAGGCAAACACGAGAGACTTCTTTAAAAACTTACATCCGCTATTTGATGTTTTGAATTTTAGAAAATCTTTAGTGATCTTCGTTGAACTCGAATGCAAAATATTATTCATCTAGCAGCAAGCTAGACTCTTAGAAGTCTAGACAGTGAATTTTTTTTTTTATTCTGTGGGACGAGATACGTTTGTATCACAAACTGAGTTTACTCGGTAAAATAGGACTTGAAGATAAGAAGGAAATGCTTGTTACCTTACTTGGTCCTTAATGCCCAGCTCAAATCATATTGGTGAGTCTCTCTTTATTTTGACCTTAGAACCTTACAACGTCAGCCGAAATACACGGTAGGATACCGTTTAATTTTCAAACACGACCAATAAATATTTTTTTGAAAATAAAAACCAAATGCACCAAGGTCATCCTCGTAACGTAATCCGTTCAAATGTCACGAACAGCTGATGTAATGTACGCCTTTTAAAATAGTAACCGACACACAGACATAACCAAAATTACATGGAATCAATTCTCAAAATAAATAAAGTTACCGAATCAAATCTAAATTACGGGTATACCTATATCCCGCAAATGCGAAAGAAGTTATAACAAAACAGCAAGCTATCTTGGGTCACGTAACGCACGCGATTCCGCCGCACTACGCCGCTGGCACTGTCCAAATGTAAGGCAGTAAGTCAACTAGGCTACGTTTTAAACCAACACTGAGGGTAGTCAACCATTATTATAAGAACCTTTTTTTTATCCGGATGCGAAATCATCAAATCACCATACTGGGCGGAGCGGAAGGGAGTGTCAGTTGTGTTGTGTAGTGTTCCAGGGCCACGGTATCTCTTTCGAACAGTCCCGCAGCCCTGGCAGTATTATAAGAACCTGTGATTATTATGTGACAGAAGAAACTATGGCTATGGTAGACATGCGCGTCGATTCAGGTTTGTTTAAAAGGAAGGCAGCCATTATGATAAAATGTGTTCAGTCACCGACTATGGATCTTCGCGATGCCTGTAATTACAACACATAAGCATTATCAGGGTATTAATGTTCCCACTGCTGGGACGCAAGCCTCCTCTCTATGTGAGGGATGGGCTATAACCCACACGCAGGCCCAGTGCGGGTTGGTAGATGTCACATGTCTTCGAATTTTTGGTTCTAGGACGTGTCGGTTTCCTCACGATATTTCCTTCACCGTTTTGAGAGCAGTGGTGACGAAATAACTTACACAAAGTAATACGTCTGGCTGGGTTCGAACCCACGACTAACTGCTCGTAAGTCGGGGTCTCCACCACTGGGCCACCGCTGCTCTCGAATTACAACACACAGCCTCCTAATCCAAACTAAAGGACAGCGACGTTGTGCGTAGCAGCAGAAATAGGTACGGTGGCAGTACTTCTTTGGACAAGCTTTTTCACAGAGTTGTCTACTGCTGAATGAGCATGTAATCACAGTTGGTCTACTGTTTACAAAGCAGACTGTGCCAATGGTTCGTTTCTACCGCTGTCTCATCTACGTCAGACACGAACGGGTTGAATACTTCGCTGATTGACGTTTAATATTCAACGCGAGCTTTCCAAGTGTGTGAAGAAAACGTTAATGGCCAATGTCCAATATTGGCGTTCCATTCGTAGATGCTTTGGTGAATCATTGATATTGGATTGGTACTAAAGTTGGCTATTGATATGTAGCTAATGCTAAATAGGAAATGAAACTACTACGTATTGATTTGCATATATTCCAACGTTTTCCAACTTTCACGATTTGTAGATTGATTGAAATGCGGTGAAATGCGGCCGAAATTAGAAGAAGCAAAAGAGACTGTGCTGCCAACCATTTGTGTCACATTTTCTTTTGAAGGTTTCCTGCTCTAAAGTGAGTCATAACAGCCATACCCCTTGCGGTCGCTGGAACACCGATAACATCAACCAACGATTATATAAAGATAAAGAACCCATGCAAATATGGAGCACGACTTCTAGGGTGCGGCCTCACTACAGGTCAACAGAACCGAGTCGACGAGAACATTCTCAATTTCTCACGCTGCATTTACAATGTGACACAGCGGTCATGTGAATATTTACATACGACGCATTTCGCAGACAGAATGAAGCTATTATAAACAAAAGTCAACCTTGTCACATCGCTAAACCGTCACACGTGGCCCGCTAAATGCTGTCTACTTTCTGATGGCAGCGTCACTTTTAAGCCTTTATTCATTGCTGATTACCAACTCGCACTAGGCTCGCGTGGTGTATTATGGCTCACTCCCTCTTTTAGAGAATACCTGTGTCTTGGCAAAGGGGACGTTATGGGCTGATAATCCTGTCAAATTGGGTACCTACCAGTAGCGAAGGGTCAATTTTGTAAGAGGTAAGCCGGAGTAAATATCTTTAATGTGATTATATTATTTGTCTATAGAATACTGACTGTGCCATTTTTATAAAGGGAAGCCGGTAGGCATCGAGTTGTTTGGAACCTTCGCTACTGGTACCTACATATTTAAGTTACGCTTATGGCTAGAAAGGAGTTGACTGTTGAGATGACGAGTGATAGAACTAATCATTATTAGGAGTACTTAGGTCTCGTTTTGTTTCTGTAATTATCTGACGTAATTTTTCACTTCTTCCAGGCGCGAATAGATGGATCAAGGTATCCTCATAGTAAGATTTAGGAGACGAAACTATTAGTTATATGTTGGCTGTCTTTAGATCATTTTTAGGGAGGAAGGTTTGTGATCTTTTCTCTCTTTGAAGGTTGTAAACGGATCGCTACAACGGCTTAGAAATCCTCGTCAGACGATTAAGTTACCTAGCTATAAAGCAGGGTTTTCTACGAGTTCATTACCGTAGGACATGCACGCGCTGCTATTTAATTTGGACGTGATTCGAATCCTGGTTTGACCAATGTTGTCATGACCTAAGTATTTTTGCACACACAATGCCAAATAAAATGTGGCACATTCTTAATTTTGCAATTTTGGCTGAGTGACAATACTGTACCGGTTGTTCTTGACGCTTAAATTAAAGTTTTAATGCGCCAAAAACGTGTAGTAAAATACTTTAAGCAAGTCGTGCGCCCAAAAGGATTTCCTAACTGCAAAAATTACGAACTTTTCGTTTTGCAGATTTAGCGGTTGAATTTTCAAAAACTCAGAAGTATTGATTAAGGACCATACCGAGCTATTTGCGGTATGAAAATTAGTAATTAGACTATACCGTAATGTATTATTGTATGGTTTCTTCAGGTATACTAACAGCATAATCGCCTTCGTAACATTATTACACGATGTCAATAGGTTTTATTTCGACAGGTCATCAATACTGCGTAGTCCTGTCGTGAAGAAATGTTCAGATGCATTCTCATTGAATTTTTATTGTTATTTTACCTAGCTTGCTCTGTCCCACTCTTGGGAGTTCCTACTTCCATCTTTTTTCCTTTTTTTTAATTAGGTACTAACACAAGTAATCGGATGGACCTTTGAGTAAACGTGCTTATCCCATTGAATTCATAAGTTAAGATTTCATGGTTTTCGATTCATTTAATTTATCATGTTTGTTAGAGAGATTTGATCGTTATGATTGACCCTATCGATGGATGAAAAGTACGGGGTGTTATTTTTTTTGGAACTTGGCCGGTTCGATTCCCAATTGTGACAAGCGAATTTTAGAAAATCTTTGCATGAACATTTATTTATTTTTAAAAGTAATGGAATGTTTTCTTTGAGTAAAATTTTCTATCTTCAGTATTTAGAGAACTTTGCCTCCAGGTGGCCTTGAAAAATTGCAACCTGTATATAGGAGCTCAATATACATTTCAGTATTCCTCAATTCAATTAGTCTTTCTCACGTTATCTGAAGTATTTGAATAAACTTAAGTCCAGCTCGTTAGCCGTATATTTGATAACTGCGAAAGTTTGATCGTCGCCAGGGCAAAGTTTATCAACATGTACGAATAATAAACGATACGTAGTCACAATAAGTTGTTTATTTTATTTTATTAAATTGAATCTACAGCTACTACAGCTGTTAAAACTTCAAATAATGGGAAGTCTTCTTCGCAGGGCGGCTGGTAGCAGCTTGTTGAGAGGCCTATGCCCAGTAGTGGACTGCTGTAAGCTGAGCTCATGATGATGATGAACTAAATATCTGTCAGGGGGCGCGTTGAGCGAGTGCCAGCACTTTCGACGCATGGTAGATAGAAATCTGAAATCTATCGTGAGGATTTCGACGGTTGGCTTACTGTTCTTTGGAGGAGGCGTTCAAAGAATATGTTCAAGTGTACGCTATAAAATGTCAAGGTTGATCATCCCAAAAATATTTAAAAACAACGTTGAAAAACTTGTTTATTACTACAGGTCTATCAATAACAAATTCTCTATAACTACGCATCAATTTCTGATAGTTCTTGACCAAACCAGCCTATGCATAATTTATGAACTATGCGACACTACTGTCCCCTACTACGTCTGGGCGAGGTCGGGTGATGACGTGCACAGTCTTATCTGCTCTAACACGTCGTACATAATGCTAACATTTAGATTATTGGATCGGAGGCACGATATGAGTGTAAGTGGGGCGATCTATCTACACTTTCATGAGTTTCATGACTATCAGCATTTGATTATCGACAGAATATGCGAAATGGAAGGGTGCTGGGATAAAGAAGACGAGCCGAGAGCCTATGACTCGAATTAGTGCCCAAAAATTCGGCATTTGGTTCTATCTTTTGGGAATTAGGTCTCCATACCCCTTAGGGTCAAATCTACGGTCTTGTCTTCTTATCGTTTCTGCGGTGTCTTGTTTCCCCAATACTATGTGCTATGCTATATGACCACGGCAAGATTTCAAGTCCTTCTCTTCACCTAATTTTACTTTCAGCAATATGGACGGCTTCCGAAGCTTTGGTGGATGGTACAAATATGCTGTTTAAACATTCAAGGCCAGTCGGTGGCCATGAAAATTGAGCTATTCATGGGTTAATTGAAGTCCTCAGGTGTAAGGGCACAAGGGACTGAAGTAGATATGTCATTGTCTTTTTCGGATCGGGAATACGACACTCGAAGACTTGAGTGGGTTTGGAATTTTGGATCGCTAAACTGCTTGGGTTGATCCTAACAGCATAGGCTGGGTACAGTCGGTTGTGTAAGTATTGGTCTGGGGAAAGCTACAAGAAAGAATCTTCAGTTACTGCAATTGCAACAAGAACTGCATTTAGGAAGTCGGTTATGTGATTGCGTAAATGATGTTTGTGTTTGTTAGCACAGCGAAGACTCGTTTATCTTATTACGAAATCAACGTAGAAAAGCCTGTTCTTTTAATTAGCAGAAAATAATGTTTAGAAACACTTAATATCTGGATACTTAATATTGCAAAAATGCAAAAGTAATAACGTCTGTCTGATAACTTTTCACGTCTTAGCAGCTGAACGGACCTGGTGGCCTACCATGACGTCTTAAAGCAGGAGTAATTCCAGTGTGGGAAAGAGATGGCGCTAGACGACCTGTATAGCTCTGTCTCTTACCCACACTGGAATTACTCCTGCTTTAAGACGTCATAGTAACCTCCCTGAGTTATTATCGTAGTCCCGAGGGAAATTTTACGACCTCCGGGCGAAGATGTGCGCAAAAGTTAGTAAAACAATTATATAATTATTTATTTACGCGAAAGAGTCGTAAAGGAAGAGAATTGAATGCTTATCAATGAATTGCCGGATGATAAACACTTGACACATTCTATCCGTCTTCCATTCATTCCATTCAGTGCAAATGTATGAGAACAAATGTCACAATAAAGTTTTTGACTGAACAATCTTGAATGGACAGCTTAGTCATTATTTCTGACTCAGAATCGTAGAAACCAGCACTCAATTACACCGTTTAACTTTGACCTACATATATTTCTGTTAAGGTCAAGGTGAAATACAACTTTTAGGGTTGAACACAAACATGAGCATTGCGTGTTCGTGTTCAGAAGACGAGACACATAAATACGCAGACTAATCTCATTTGTTTTCGTTTTTTATCGATCGCCCTTTTTAGTACAAAATTAAAAATATCTGTATTTTTTTGTTGTATAATTTACTATTATCACGAAAAAGTTCTGTTTTTTGTTGTATAATTTACTATTATCACGAAAAAATCGAACAAAGGTATTTTAAAATCGATTTTTCATGACAATAGCCAACAAACAAGCAACGGCATCACTGGATAGCGAGTGGTCACTGACACCCAGCAAAAAGCATCTGCAGCACCAAAACCAAACACACTGAAGCCTTTAGCGGAATCTAGTAAGGATATGCTCATTATGGAGCCCCGAGACTGACTGACTGCCTCCTGGTCGAGTGGGCGCAAGCGCAACTGCTGAACATGAGGTCCTGGGTTCGATTCCCGGGTCGGGCAAAGTGTTATTGGGTTTATCCATGAGGAATTTCTCAGTAGCAGCCACGTATTGTGCCCGGTTGATGACAATAGGCTCGCCCCTTATTACTTGGGACTTAAAACATAACTGCGAAATGTTTACTATTGCGTGATGTTATGTTGTGTTATGGAGCCCCGAGAGTCGAAACTCGAAAGGCTCTAAGGCCTGGACTCCACCAAACCGGAACGCGGAGCGGACCCATGCGCAAGATTTGACCAATAACAGGAGAGACGAGAGATGATACGATGTAGATTTCAACCAATGTGATTAGTACATTTCCGGACGTCTCTGCTTTGGTGCTTTCCGGGCCAAAACGTGACTTTACCAGTCGCGCTTCACCACGGGACCTTCTTCACTCGGGAGCCCAGTCATACCCGAATCAATTTAAGTCACGAGTTAATATGCTTCTTTTGGGTTAGCTCGTTCCATCGTCGACCTCATCTGTGTCCTCAGGACAAGAATAAGGTCAAGAGGCCAGGCCCATTTAATATAAAAAAATCGGCTCCTAATACCTCAAATAACTAAGGCCTTTCTATCAATAGGTACTTACCATTATCATTAAGAGAGTGATTAGGCGTTGCGCCCATGCTAGAACTAGACCCCTTCAATATGGCATTGTGTTGTCGCAAGTTCTCCAAGTCCACTGCAAAAGGAAAACATAAATGAATATTAATGAGCGCATTGTAATCGTTAATTAGTGTAAAAACAGCCTGCTAACTGTTCTGTTGATGTTGAGGCAAAAACATTATGGATTTTAATGAAGTCCGTTTATGATATTTACCTGTGTTGAATATTGACGAGGATTGATAGACCTCCTTCTTTTTTGAAGTTGGTTAAAAACACCAAGTACCTACATAATTATGTATGAAAAAAAAATGTATAATGATGAATGATGTATAATAATGTAAATGTGTGTAATGATGTTTGATAAAATGCAAATAATTAAGGTCATTATTATTTTAACAGTCATTATTTTTTTTATTCATCTATAGTATTTTGTATATCCTTGTAGTTCATCTTAGTATTAAATTACTTTATTTTTTTGCAGATATACACCTACCACTGTTTGTCTCTGCATCATCCAAAGGTTGACTGGTAGAAAATGCCTATGGCATTAAGTCCGCCTCTAAACTTTGTGCTTGAAGTGTTAATAAATAAATAAAGTGTGCAAAAGAATGTGCAAAATACTAAAATTACTTTAAAAAAAACTGTTTTAAGGAAAATTTTAACATTATTTGGGAAATAACAGGCATGATCTTTTATTGTGTGTAACATTCAAATATACCTAAACATTAGTCATAGTCATTAGTGGAATAATCAATGGAAAAACCGTCTGTCGTAGAAAACAAAAACTCTACATTTTATTCAGTAGGTCATCAATGAAGGCCTAAAATATCACAATACCTTTGGATCAGCACATAGTTTTGAACCCCTGACCAACAAAGAGGGGTGATATAAGTTTGAAGTATGTGTGTGTCTGTCTATGACATCATAGCTCCTGAATGGATGAACGGATTTTTTAATTGAGTAGTGTTCAAGAATTAGCGTTACATACAACAACAAACATTTGGGAACCTCGAGATATTTCTCGATGGCATGTAAAGCCAAGTCAAAAGCCCGTGGGCGGATTATAAAATTCTGACACCAGGTTAGACACAAACCACATGAAAAAAAAAAAATATTTTGAGGCCAGTCTATTGTAAGTTTAGCGGCTGCAGCCTAAATCAATGTTTTTGGCTCATGTGAATAGAAACTAAGCAAGTTAGAAGTTTGTAGTCCCATGACATTCAATGCAAAAATTCTTACAGATGTACATCATCAACTGCCTAGCCTTTTCCCAACTATGTTGGGGTCGGCTTCCAGTCTAACCAGATGCAGCTGAATACCAGTATTTTACATGGAGCGACTGCCTATCTGACCTCCACAACCCAGTTAGTACTGGGTAATGCCCTTGGCTGCCCTTGGTAAGACTGGTTGTCAGACTTTTTAGGCCACTGACTACCTAACAACTGTCAAAGATCTACAAATGACACCCGGGACCAATGGCTTAACGTGCTTTCCGAGGCACAGAGGAAATTCTTGGAGAATACTTGGAGTACCCTAGGAGTAAAACAATAGATTTGAAACTATAAATATTAGAATAGAATTAATTCTTATTAATATAATACTATGCTTATTATAATAGTAAGGTTAGGATGTTAAGCTATTATGTCTTAGTTTAACTATGTGGTTTGTTGTTGTTTCTTTATTTATAAATTTTTTATCAAACACAACATCTTGCCTGTAATCCTCAATGGGTTAGGCAGATGAGTACCTTATAGTACACCCACATTTCACCAGTTATATTTTTAAGTGCCATGTAATAGGGGGTGAGATTCTTGTCATCAACCGGACAAAAATCCAGACTAAGTGGCAGGTACTGAGAAATTCCTGATGGAAAAACCCAGTAATCATTTGCCGACCCGGAATCAAACTCTCTTTTGTTTAATCAATAATTATTTTTAAACAATATAATTATTGAAGAGATTAAAAGCTTCTCAAAACAACACTCTAAGCAGCTGTGAAATATGATTGCTTTTAAAAAATCTAATACTGGGCTAAAATACTTGTACTATTATGTATTCTGTGCCTAAAACTGACTTGTGAAATTCAAAAAATTGTGATTACTAGACTATCTAATAAGAATAAACTGCTTCTGATTTGCTTCTTGTAAAGTACTGGTATTCAGCTGTATCAATTAAGACTAGAAAGTCCAGTCAAACCCCAACAAAGTTGATGAATGCTCAGACAGATGAAGATGATGATTAATAAGTCTCCAAATGGCCCGTTTTGTTCATAAAAGTCTCAGATTAAGTTAAACAGTGTCATTATTATGAAAAACATGTTAAAGGCATGTCTCATGTCCTTGAAACATAATGCATTGTGCGTGGGTGATTAAAATGTAGGAGTACTTGTTCGAAAGGATGACCTTATTAAAGTTGGAAGGTTGCATATTATGTAGATTTAATGCACAAGGCTGTTTGAAGAATTGGGATTCATCTTTGTTGACAGGCCTAAGGATATGCTATGAATTTATATGTGTTTGTTAGGATATTGAATATTCAAGCACTATGCTGATTTAATAATTTAGTGAATTCATTGACTAAATTATTTTTAAATAAAATGGAACATTTTAAAAGTCAAGTCATAAACAGCTGTCAATATTGAAAAATTAAAGAACAAGGTTTAAAGCCTTACCTTTGGTATCCATTAAGTCTTTATTCAGTCTTTCATTTGCCATTTTCAGGGAAGTTATTTGGTCAAGCAGACATGTCAGGAGTCTGCTGCCCACCTGACTTCCAGACATGTCTGAACTGGCTTCTGATCCTGACTCCACATCCCCATTAGCAGGTCTGGCTACATCAGGTAAACCTCTTACACAGGGGTCACTGAACCTCCTTGCATTACAACCTTCATCCTTGTCATTCAGGTTCATGTCGCTGTTGGAGTTCGTGTCGCCAACTGACGTCACTATAGGTGGCAAGCTAGCAAAGTCCTGGCTGTCAGTCAAATTCTTTGGTTGCAAGTAGTTGATGTGTTGTGTGTGCGTCGGAGTCCCGTGTGGAGGGGTGTTCAAGACTTCCTCAGCCTTATTCTCACTCCGGCGCCGCAGTCTCGGCCTCTGCACCTGAATGCTTTTGTTTACATTCTGCACATAGCGATACTCAGGGCCGTAGAATGGCATCATAGGTGGGTTGCAGTAAGAAGGCAGCGTGGGCAGGGACAATGGCTCAGGTGCACAGCCGTACATATGCCTGTAAGGATCAAAGCCCGGTGCGAACTGAGAGCTACCCATCGCATAGTTCACATTCGGATTAACGTACGTATCATACGTGTCCATACTAGGCGTCGACTCTTGGATCTGGTGCATTGTCTTGTCCAACCATTTGGACAGGTACGAACCTCTGCTCCCACGAGATTTCTTCCGCTTTCCCAGGGAGCCGTTACTATTCGGCGGTTTGCCGTTGCCGTTCACTTGTTTTGGTGTAGAAGCCATTTATGTCACTTTAATACACTCGAACACAAGTATCAAACACTAGGACCTCACTTCAGCTCCTTCTTCTAAAGATCAAGACACTAGTATTTTCCATTTACGCTGAATATTAAAATCGCGCACAAAAATAACTTTATTCAATTCGACCGACTTGGGCAATGAATTATAAATGACGTTTACTGTCATTTTCCTTTTTGTGATTTCTAATACAGATAAAAAAAAAACTTTAATACTCCGACACAAGCAGAAAATGCGGCGAAAATAAAATTAACCAACACATAATAAATCTCAATAAAGACAGTGACTAATAAAATTGGATTAGATAAAAGCTAGCTTGTATTTTGAACAGTTGGTTGGCGTTGTTTTTGTATTTTAATTTGAAATCTGACAGCGCCATCTGTTATTGAAACTTGTTACTACATAAAATTTTCAAGTTGACTTAGTTCCGAACTAAAGATTTAGATGGCGTTAGTAATAACCCTCACCGCTCTTTGGATTAACAATATAGCTCAAGAAATTTGAAATTATAATAACGATTCATCGATTGCCTTTTTAAGAATAATTGTGGAAATGCGGCTTATGTTCTAAGGACTTCGTTTCAAAGCGGGTATTGAGGGCAAACAAAGCATAACTGATTATAGTAACATGTCCTTTCAGCGCAGATTTTCTGGCTCGATGCCATGGTCTGCTTTGCTTAATTAACTGGCTTTTATGTTTTGGATACTCTCAGCTTATAACTACGCGGAGCTGTTGCCCTAAAACTAATCAGAACTACTTTTAGTGGCCTCGTAGTTCTCTAGGAGATGATGTCTAGACTATGCTCGGTCGGTATCATATCGGTAAGTACTACCAGCTGTTGACCTAAATACTTACGTAGCAGACTCGGTAGGACTGCATTTATTTTGGAAACTTACCTATACCACAGATAATATAACCTATACCAAATTATTATCCACCCTTGGCAACAAACGTGAAGCAGCTGGTCCTGACATCTTGAGTTTTATACCTAAGAAAAAACAATGTTTATGGATAGATGGGTCAGGGTTGTATGGCGATGTATTAGGATATGGGTAGTTTTCTTAACACATGTCGCCTACCTATTACGCTTATCTAAGAATTGTGAGAACAATATCCCTCTTACAGGCGTAGGGCCTCCTTGCAAAACATTGATAAGGCCAATTTGTCCTTTTTTCTATCTGTAGTTCTTGATAGGCTTGTTACACTTTGCGTTGTTGTGAATGCATACTATAGGATTTTTGGCTGGCAAACCTGGTGTCGGCTGCATCCAGAGCTATTTTTATACAGGATTATGTTGTGGGTACATACGTGAGAGTTACCTCCTTGACTTTAAAGGAATTTCAATCGAGAGGATGGGTTTCAACTGTCGAGAGCCTGGAAACCAGTGGTTCAGCTTTGTAAAAACCGAAAAAGTGCCGAAAAAAGTTCGCAAGCGGACAGTTCAGTGTGTCGGGAACAGAATCGAGTTGCGAGTGACAGTGGTAGCGGTAATAAGTGCAAAAAACGAACAAGACAGAGGGTAGACCGATTTGTCTGCACATAAACACCCACCCGCAATAATTTCAGTTTATCCGTGATCATGGTGCTTGCAACAACGCCGAAATATCGGGACCTCAAAGAAATCAGTAAACATGGTAAATATCCCGTTTCTAGTGTCTTATCGTTAACTAGTGTATTATCATTAACACTCCTAATCCTTGACTTTAGTCTAACCTTTAAGTAGGTACTCTTTCTTCCAGAGGTCTATGTCCAGTCTGTGTGTATGAACGTGGACGAGTCAAAAGGAGTAGGTATGTAAGGATCGTAGCAGGTGGCGTGCTGTGGTGTCTACCTACCCCCTGGGAAAAAGGCATGAGTTTATGTAATATGTATGTCTGTGTCCCAGCAATGGGAACGGTGGGTGTGGGCTGATTGTGCTATAGAAGGCTTGCTAACTTGTTATTTAGTCGCCTTACCGCCTTTAGTAGGCAGCTCAATGTAACCTTACAATCATTATTAACTTCAGCATAGCTATTCACCGCTTTCGATTCAATTTCTTTTCGGAAAGTCGTATGTCTGTCTCGCTCGCTTTCGTAATACCAGAAAAAGATAGATATACGACTTGTCGAATCGAAATCGAATCGAAGCATCTGTGAATAGCTGACTGGTAGAGAATGCCTTGTGGCATTAAGTCCACCTATGTATCACTATTGTACATGAAGTTTAAATAAATAAATAAATAGCTATGCAGGAGTAACAACACATTTGTCCTTTAATTTTTACATAACTTTTCTCCATTTTCCGTTTATTAATAAGAATGGTATATGTCTGTTGAATAACCAGGTCTTCACAATTGAAACAAGTATAATATGACAGAAATTTATTCTCTAAATATATAAAACAATTTGATTTATATTTACATTTTTTTTTCATCATTTTTAAATTGTTGTGAATGGTTTACGAGATGAATTGGACGTATATAATAATATGTATGAAGAAACAGCTAAAGAATCTGTAAATACTTTACAAATTCTATGGCACATTGATTGAAGGGGAAACATTTTTACAGAAAACAACACAAATATATGTGCGAACATATTATGTAAATTGGCAGTAGGTAAGTTCTTATATCAGATTACTCTTACTAACAAAATAGTACAAACTAACTAGAATTACTGAAACTAAATTATGGTCAAAACAATATAGTAATATAACAATTTACATAATTATAAAATAATTTTCTACATTTATAAACTTATTTATTTTGTAGAAATTCTATATTCCTTTATGATAAAAATCAAATTTAATTGATCAAGAATCGATCTATAACAATCCCGTCCTAAGATTACTTTAAACTAAATAATGTGTAAATAATCTATCGAGATTTAAATTAAAAGAAAATAATTGCATTAATTCATATGATAGAAGTTTTACTGATTGTACTTCATATGTACCTACGGCATGTAATGCAAACGAGACGTTTGCTACAAACGTGTTACAAAAGATGTCTCCCTAACGTTAGGTAAATTATTTACTTGAAATTAACTGTCTAAGGTGAAATCTGTTCATCTATGAGCCTTACGCTATTTTTCGTCAGTTAAAACATCCTGTATAAACAAAAGTCTTATCAATTCAATTAATTTCAATTTGTTATTGTTAAAACTAATACTGTAAGACACTGTTTTCTGGAGTATTCCTCAAAGCGCGACTATTTATAAGCGCAAACAAGTAAGCGCAACTAAATTATTCCTCGAAGCGCAACCATTACTTGTACTCACAAATTCATATTAAAAATATTAATGTTTATTCCTCAAAGCGCAACCATGATGAAAAATAGAGAGGGGTATGATAGATTCATTATTTTTTTTCAATCATGGTTGCGCTTCGAGGAATAATTTAGTTGCGCTTACTTGTTTACGCTTAAAAATAGTTGCTATTTGAATACCCCCTTTGAAGAATATTTTGCTGACAAAAAATAGGGTACCTACTGCTAATGATTGTCTTACTTTAATTGTCATTAAACAAACATACAAAATACAGTTATTCGAGTGTGAATGGAGCACTACTAGGCACCCGTCGAACGTCTTCAGACACGACGCGCCTCAACTGTGACACAATATAGGCAGTGATAGCGAATAAATAAATAGTACTAATATTTTGTTGAATGATACGAGGGGAAACGGAAAGAAAACAAGTATTACAAGATTATGATCCCTTAATCCTAAATGAGTATACGATTTGATCATAAAATATAAATTAAAACTTACATAGCATCTTTTCTTAATTTTATCGTCGATACTCCGTTGAGAATTGTTTATTTTAAAATGATTATTTAATGAATACCATGCCGATTAATACAAAATTATATGAAACTATATCGAATACCGTTATCCAATTTGCGTTTACAGATACATAATCTACCATCAAATGTGCAAACTAAAACAAGACAGAACTAAAGTAAAACAACGAGTTAATTTTGAGACTTTTTCATATTATTACAAAATTTTCATATCAAAAATTCATAATCATTTCTGTCTTAAATCCCCGACGTCAATCACAAATACAAGTCACATTTAATTCTGCCTTGCTCATTGCTGTCCCTCATAGATGTAGTTACACTAAAACTATGATACTTAGTTTTACAGCCACTCACACGTTCACCAAAGATATCTAGAGACATACAAAATACATAATAGGTATCTAAATGTCGTTCACAATATAGAAAATCTGTTATAATCTAAGTCACATCTTTACATTACCGAGGATTCCATGCTTACTGAATAAAATTTACAAAGTTAATAACAATTCTTGTCTGTACATGAAAACTAACGGTTTTATGAACAATTTTTTTTTGGCGAAGCGCTGTGACGGTTACAACAAAATATCGCATGGAATCCCTTTGGCTTATATTGTTTTTCTCCCTTAGCGACCCTGCATTCATTCGAGTGATTTCTACAAGAACTTTAACAGAAACATTTCTATTGGAATATTTGTGCGAGAAACTGAATTCGAAATTGTTATAGATGATTTTTACTAGTTGAATATCAGTATTCAATAAATCCACAACTGTTCCAAAGGAAATACAGAAATCACTCCTGACCACAATCTCGTCTTGACACGCGAGGGTTTCCTTAAAGACTAAACTAACTTAACATCGTCTAATGCTGTCAGCAGGTCGCTGGTGTTCTGCAGCATGTCGGATTCGGTCCAGAAATCTGTCGTGGTCATCTGGACGTTGGGCTCGAGCATGATCTCCGGGGTCTGGAGGAAGCCGGGGCTCGGCTGCATCTTGTTGGACAGGTATGGGTCGCAGCCCTTCATCACGCTGACCGGTGACATCAGCCTGCTGCCTGGGCTGTACTGTTGGAACTTACCAACGGGGGATAGGGATTGAGGAGTGGAGTAGGGGCTCATGACGCGTTCGCGTTGAGCTGGGCTCATGGCCGGGCTGTGGGTGTAACTGTTTGGGCTGGAGGGTAAAGAATACATGGGGCTTACATTCAGGCTCAATGGAGACATAGGGCTGCTAATATTCGTGCGCATAGCAGTCATATTAGTGTTGTTACGTATTAGTTGTGGCTTGTTTTGCATTCCTTGTAACAAGTTGATTACGGGCAGCGGGATGTTGTTAATATTTGCGTTCTGTGGGATTGTCTGTGGGTTCCTGACCAGGTGGTAGTTGGGGTGTAGTTGGGGGTTTGGCTGTGGTTGTTGTTGCTGCAGGTCCTGGAAACACATAAAATAATATATTAGTACACAGAAGTATTTAAATTAAAACACACATTGGCTGGAGGACTTTTCCCTACAATGACACAAAAAATAAGACTGGGAGGTCAATACCTAGAGGAAAAAACAAAAAAAGTTCCACATAAAAAGGTGCACATATAAAAAGAAGGATCGAGTATCAGCTTTAGCCTTGACATTGAAGCATTCTCAACCGTAATAAATGTCCCACTTAACATTCACATAATCTTGGAAGCTGGGCAGAATTTGGACAATCTACCATTGTTATGCAAACATTCTGCTTATAAACACGGAGAGTAATTAGTGTTTTCTGACCACGTGAACATAGAGATGTATTAAGAGATCTTGCAGTAACACGAGATAATTTATGATCTAGATCGGAGCTAGATCTTAATGCAGTGAGTATTTAAGTGGTTATAAACGTACATGCTTTATCGCAGTTTTTAAGCAATGCAATATTTAAAACTATTGTCTAAATGAATTTCGCCGCAGTGTTTTCAAGATTACGTTCTTATGAGCATTTCGACATTGCTGAGAAAATCTAGCTACGATGCAACTCTGTTATCTGTTAAACCAGTAACTATAAATGTTGAGATAAGGCCTTGATAAGGCTAGACTATTTCTGTGGCACGACAGCGGAATGAATGCATAGATGCTCTATATTCTCTGACGCTGACGTCTCTTAAACTTATTGTTGGTATCGCTCACTTCAATCAATAAAACTTCTACTTCGGCTAGCCAGCTAATCAACGACTTTCACATTTCATGTCAGCCTAATTTAAAGTGCTTTAATATAATTTGATGTTGTCAAGCCGTTGTGCTGCATTGCGGTCAAAGTTGCCACGTAGACCGATAGTAATAATAATAACCCACTAACAATATTAAAATGCATGCTACTAACTTCTATATGATTTTAAAAATGTGTTGAATGCGGGCTTCTGATTGGTTCATTGATTGTATTGCTATGCAGTCGCTTTTTCTGTTCTAATGTTGATAAGGGGTCTTTATTGTATTGTCATTGATTTGAAAGAAAATATTAGTGACGTGCAAGAATTTCTTACAAAGGGGAAAATCCTGCGAGTCTTCGTGAAATATGCTTTTTTTTGTCGTTGTCATGTAGTCACACATTAATCTAAAATTCCTAATATTGAATGTCTACCGTAGTTTAGGACTGATATTACATTTTTGGTCTACATCAAGCATTAATTATGTATGTTTTGTTCTAGTCAGGTATTAACCCACTTTTATTAGAAGTACCGGTAATTAATAAGTTAATAGTGTTCAGCAAACCATATATTGGATGTCAAAATAATATCAGATCGTTCGTCTATATTTTGGCTTCGCCTTTCTTACTTAGATTCGTGTACTAAAATCCTGACAATATAAAAATGTTCCATTAGTTTTTATTTCGCGATTTAATGTTAGTTTTAACACCAAACGCCGCTGCTACTAAAATCTACTTTTATTATTACTGAGCACTCAACGTCGAAAAATGAAACGTGAAAAATAATTTGGGAGGATGATGAATTTTGCACATAGCAACTTTTTTATGTTTACTTCACAACTTTACAGATAGATCATGAATCATAGTCAACAAACTTGCAGGTAATTTAAGAGAGGTAAAAAGTCAACTAATTTTACTAATGGATATACAGAGTGGAAGGGAGACATCGTCGCACAAACATTTCGAACCACGTGTTCAGTACATCAAAATACCGAACGAAATGTTCATAGCTCTTCAAAAAAAAACAGCTGTCTCCTATAAAAGGTTTTGTAGGGTTTTAAATAGCTGTAGTGATAAGGTTGATTTTCACTTCGATTCACTGAATAAGCAAAAATTTAAATTTCGGAACTGTTTATCAGACTTATTGTAAAAGTTTTTGTACTGTGTTTTCTGTCATGGTAATAGAACATAGTTTTATATTGCTGATAGTTGTTAAGTTTACTCATAGTTTGTAGCTAACAATATATTTATTATTGTTGTTTTTTGATCATGTAGTGTTTACCTTTAAGTAATTGTTGCACTGTGAAAAGTTTAAAATCATGTTTAGTTTTATTAGAAGATAAGTGTAGACAATTGTTGGTAGACCTAATAAATAAATAAATAAAAGTGAAATACCACATCATCATCTGCCTAGCCTTTTCCCAACTATGTTGGGGTCGGCTTCCAGTCTAACCGGATGAATGCAGCTGAATACCAGTATTTTACATGGAGCGACTGCCTATCTGACCTCTACAACCCAGATAGACTAGGTAAAACGATACTCCTTGGTAAGACTGGTTGTCAGACTTTTTGGGCCACTTATTACCTAACGACTGCGAAAGATTAACAAATGACAGCCCGGACCAACGGCTTAACGTGCTTTCCGAGGCACGGAGGAAACTCGGTATGTAATGGGTGGTCACCCATCCACAGACCAACCTAGGCAAGCACGGCTTAACGTAAAGATCGATCCGAGCGGCTGTTTATTATTTAGCCACGAGGTCTTCAAGTGAAATACACGGTCAAAATGTATGGAATAGTTTTTTTTTAAATTATTATCAATGAAAAATTTCTATGTGGATTTTCTCAATGATACGTAACCAAACATGTGGTAAGTGTAGTAACCCTTCGTGCGTCCACGTCCCTTGCACCCTGTATTTATGCCCACTTCAGTCGCCTATTAACAAAAATGCATGACAAAAGACATACTTTGTCAACTGATCTAAACGTCTAAATTGAACAACTAAGCCGCATCATTTGTTTCAATCAGACCCAGTACCATCGTATGTGGGTAAATCGGAGATTAAACCCCACTGCCCATTATTGTAGCATCCGTTACATGATTCGGCCTAGCGTATCTCTTGGAGATCTTACTATCCCTTGAGGTCGAGCATGAGATCAAATTATTAACTAGTTTCTTACTACCACGGCATAATTTATAGTCTGAGATGAGATAATAAGGGTTATCCTCCAGTTATCAGAATTAAACTTCGGATCATGACATCCCACATACATATCATGCAAAGACCCAAGCAAGAAGTTTCTAACGTCTTATCTGCAGTGTGTATCTATGACGCTCTTAAGTGGCCAAAGTCCTTGATCTTGGGAAAAGTTTCAGATGCGAATGGGACGGAAAGAAAATTACGAGATACACAAGTAGGGTTATCACCCGTCCGGCTTTTTCCGGACTTTACGACTGAGATTTCTTTAGGAATTAAAACGAGTTGAATGAAGACTGCAGAACAAAATTTGAAAAGTAGGATATACGAACTTTTTTTTTAAATCTCCGGATTTTTGACAGTGCTTTCTAAATTTAAAGTTGGTAACCCTACACCAGACCCGAAGTCAACAGCCGTTTTATAGTAGAATGCTATCTGCGGACGCACTTAAGGCTCGAAGGGACGGCTTAGAGAGGATTTTTCCTTTTAGTTATTGCCCTTAAGACTTCCACAAACAATTTCGTCTGAAGAAAAAAGTTTTCCAGTAACAATTTAACTTGAAAGCTATACGTGTTTGCTGGTATTAAATTCCTGAGCCTGCAGGGAAATGAGGCCTCTATTAATAATTCTGTTGGGCTGATATTTGGGTAAATAGTTTTTTGAACGAAAAGCGCCAAATACTGAAAGAGAGACCTACAACTCCACCGGTCAACTCTTCTGATTTAGTTGTGACCGGGTATTTAAGAGCAAATTCGGTCTGGCCAGTCATATAAGGGCACACGCAAGGAAATAGCATTAAAGGGACGCCGTTACCGAAATCGATAAGGAGGATATAAATAAATAGTTTTTTACCAACGATGTTCGGTGATTATAAGAAAATATTAGTTGTTTGAGGTAGAGTAAAAACTACATGTCGATCACGTGTTACATCAATGGCTCTTTTTGTCTATAAAAACATCCTAGTTGTCTGTAAAAATAATATTTTCCTTCAACTCCTAACGCGGACTTTGGCTAGATACAAGTAATTAAGTTTGGAAGAACCGGTTACACATACAAAAGAAAGATATATACCTATGTAGGTAGATAAATATTCGCATGGTCAAAATACTGGATTTGAAAGGACAAACTCGTGTCGAAAACGTGACCAGATCGTGTTTTTCGAACTTAATTTGGTCAAGTATGTGTATTTTTCTTTTTATATGTTAATTTTTTTTCGCATATATGGGTAAAAAAATTCTTTAAATAATTATTTGATTTCTGGGTAAGCTTATTTTAATCGAAGACCTCATGCATCGCTCTTCATCAGGCGAGGTCTACGTCGACCAATTAATTTAAAGAAAAACAACACACTAGCCTGTCTATACAAGGGTTTTGCTCCGAATTTATCGTGAAATTATTAATTAGATGTCCTATATTGGTGTCGAAACGAATGTTTCCCTTTACATGTTTGTCTAAAGTCTGGGCATATGCCATGCCGTGTAGATGGTATCAAAACAAACAGCCAACGTTACTAAAATATTCCTGAACGAACATCACAACATAATTTACTTCAGCATTGCATAAAATATCAGTAAGAATGTTTGACATGGCTAGAAAAGTCAGAAACTCGAATTAGCGACAAAAGCCAGCAAATAGCTGTTATTTGCACATTTTTTTCTGTTGTGTACCGAATGATTTCATTCCTGTTACTACGGACATTTGTTAATATGCAAATATCTTGCTGTTAAATAAAATCTGTTTTGTCGTACCTACTCAAGTACTCACGAAAACAGACTTAAAATTCACGTTTCTAGTATTTTTCATAGTTTAGTCTAGCCCAGCCATCACTGGGCCCCCTTGGAGGAAACCTTTGCCCCATCCATGGGCGTACCCAGTGGGGCAAGGTGGGGGCACTTGCCCCACCCTGCTCTCTGACCCGAAGCCTAGAATTTTTAGGTAAAATTAATATAATGACAAAATTAAATATTCAATGGGTACTTTAACATTATTCACATTAAAAGAAAAACTTGGTTAATGTCAACAATGACAGAAAACCGTCTTGTCGGCCTCTGTACGTTGAGTGTACATAGAAAGAAGGTTCTGGAAGCACAACTACATTTAAAAACGAAATTTCAGCTAGATTTAGCCAGAACCCTCGCAGGTTATTATTGAAATAAGATGTGCAGTCAATAAATTTTTAGTTTATTTACATCTGCCCCACCTCTTAAAAATGTTGGGTACACCCATGGTCCCATCATTGGGAACATTGAACGCTGATGATGCTATACTTAGTTTGCTAAAGCCAATACTCGGTAAGGATGACAAGGATAGGGTACAGGGTAATAAAAATCAATGTGCACCTTTTTAACCAGAACAATTTTTTGTCTCTTTTATTTTTAGATATTTTCTGTCAACGTCACAATATTTATTTCTCTCCAGAAAAATAAATAATTTTATATTCTATACACTTCATCCATATACACACTATAAATATATTAAAATAACAACGACGATTATGTATGATTTATCTATGTTTACGTCTTTTAAAATTTTGATTAATATTTATATTGCGATGTCAACTACCAAGCACATAATAATCTAAATTTCGAGTATCTTATGATTGCTTATAATCTTATTACTTCATCGTTGAATGACTCGTTTCATAGATACATGCTCACTATAAGTGTAAAGGCATACAAACGTTCCGTATAAGAGACGAACATAAACAGTAATACAACACAACTACTTTTTGTTTTAAGTTGTACTTTGTATCATTTGGCAGTGGAAACTGTTGAGACATCGACCGTCGCATCGCACAACTGCCTGGGACAATAGGATAACAACGCACTACAATAAACTCTGAATAAAATACATAACGATCGGAACCATACTACAACATGATCTGACTAAAGTCGTACTAAATCTACATCGATGTGAAAATAAGATTAGCAGTATTTTTAATATTTTTATACGCAAACCCTGCGTAGGGAACTACAGCTGTTTTGACATGGAAAGAAAAATTCTAGTGCGAGCAGGGTTTGAATCTGCGACCTTCCGATTCAGTACACCGGACGTCTTAACCAATTAGACAATCGCACCCTGCTCACAGCTATCGTTAATAACGTCTTACGGTGACGTTAGCGCCATCGGATCGGTTCGGATTGTCTAATTGGTTAAGACGTCCGGTATACTGAATCGGAAGGTCGCAGGTTCAAACCCTGCTCGCACAAGAATTTTTCTTTCCATGTCAAAACAAGATTAGCAGTAGTCGACTAACATAACTTACAATAACGAATAAATAGCGATAACCTCTGCGTACAGGGTTGATATTAAAACTATTAATATTGACTTGGTTCCAGCTATGGCTACGAACATAAGACGGAGTGCGCGGCGGGCTCTCGCGGTAACTAAGTAACCTAGGAACGATACCGATAACTCACATAACCAACACGATATGCACGATCAACTTAACCACTAAACTCAACAATCGATTGCTCAAATATACACCATTAAAACTAAAGCGTAGTACACTAAACCTAGACATAACACTAATTCTGGTACGCCTCGAGGCGCAAGCACGAGATTGCAAGACCGTGGAAGATTAACTAAACTAACCAGCCCTAGTACTAAGTCCCCCTCGACTGGTCGCCTCACGTTATAGCCCTGCTTTCAGACTTATTCTGGCTCGTACTGACGCTTATTGTCTCGTATAGGACTCCCATTACAACGTGACTTTCAGTCAGATACTGGTACATGTATACGGTAATATCACAAGTATCGACGGCACTGTATTAACATTAATTCGTATTAAACCGACCAGAGTAAAGTTCTGTGAGATAGCACTGGTTTACAGGCATATAGTTTGAACACTGGACGCGTGTTATCACAGTTTATTTAGAGTAGTTGAGGTGATAGCCTCAGGCTTTTGCTTTGTGTCGTGGCCGGCATGTCACCATGCAGATGTAGCCGGCATCGACGTCGCAGCCGCTCACCAGGAGGTTCATGAGGACGCTTGAGGACTGCGCCGGCGTCGTCGACTGAACTGGTGACGGGCTACGCTTTATGCGCTTTGCACACGGCTCCTGTTCCTGCTTCAGTACTCTTTTGACACCCGTGTCCCATGATGCAACACTCCTGCTTGGTATTAGTCCTGTTGACAATGATTCTGTTTTAGTAAAGTCAAAAATACCAAATTTAATATCATATTCGATAAAATGGTGTGTTCAGTACCTTGGTCAGAGTATATGTTAGTTATGAGATCCTGTGGCGGTGGTCCCGTGGTGGTTGCCGTCAATAGGCGTTGTAGCGCGGGCGCCGGTGATGTGGTTTGCATCTCTGTGGGCTGAGGCCTTGCCATGCTTACGCTGTCGGGCAAGGCCCCCCACATCACCGCCGGCTCCAACACTGGCAGCTCATCACTCGTCGGGATGAATGGGGAGTTGCCATCGTCAATGTCATTATCTGACCTGTTGCTGTCGAATGCGTCCAATGACAGCTCTGTTAATAATGAGGACTGTTCGCATGACGATTCGTTTTCCTGAAAACATATTCATTGTTAAAAGTGAGAAGACCAAAGCAATAAGACAAGCGAAGTGGTTGACTGATAGAAGTTTTACCTGAGGCTCAGGCGAAGACAACAGCAACGAGTCTGGCGTTAAGGAGTCTACTGGTGATCCGTTAGCCAAGTCATCTTCCAGTAGACTGCAGTAGTTGTCGCTCAGAATGAAATCGTCGAACATGTCGAAAGGACTATTCTCTAGAGGTATACAAGCATCGCCAGCGGTGGGTGCCAAGTGTGTCAGATCTTCCGGCTCGTCTTTAAGCACTGTAAACAACACCGACATTATATTGAAGGAAAAGTGGTCACAAGATAGAATTCTAATAAAGCAACAACTGATACCTAAGCTGTGGAAGTTGGAGTGCCACTCACTTGTGAGTCCCTCGTCTTGGGAGAACATGAGAAAGCCTTTGTTCATTTCTTTCTTTCGCGGAGCGAATATGAGCTCTGTGACAGGAATAGGGCGTTTCTCTTCGGGTGCTATGATTTGGACTATAGCACCGTTGGCTGTGGGGTCAGCCGAGAGGGCCGGCACAGGCGCGGGTACGGGCACCGCCGGGGCCAGCACGGGCTTCAGATCGGCGTGCTGCACCTGGTGCGCGGCAAACACCTCATCTTTGCACTCGATACCACTGTGGAAGCAAGAAATATGATAACACAATGGCGCCATACAGGGCAAGATGGCTTATGCCATCATGTCAGGTATCATGGTCTACCGCCAACACGTCAACGTATAAATGAGATGTACGTCATACAAGTGCCTCCGTATAATGGCCTATAAAATGAACTGCACGGTCATTAGTTAAGAGAGAATAAAACATTCCAGTGTTAATCGGTTTTGTGTACGTTGTGTGAGAAGACGTGAGAAGACGCGGGAAGTGTGAATAGCGTACCACATAGAAACACTAGTTAGAACATATTGGCGTCGCGGTGTAAGATATACAATAGCGCGTAATCAGTCAACAATATTCAAGGTTGATGTAGGTCTACATATACACTGTATGCGAGCTTATGTCACACGTTATGGTACAGATGGATAAACACTAATTTGTTTCACGTCTAGACTAGTCTATTCTAATTGAAATAAAACCGTGTGACTACAAGAAGATTTGCACAACCACATGATTCAGAACTGCAAACCAGGAAAGAGTCAGAAGGATAAAACTAAAATGAATTCAAACGTTAAAATCGTATTTGGGAAAATCAAATTATTGATTTGCATGAAAGAACAGAAAAATAATAACCGGTGGATGTTACCAAAGAAACACGGAAAAAGTTACAATACATGAGCACAAAAGGCAAAAAACCAATGACAATATGACTACAATTGCGGTAAAAACTAATGAGAAAATACCGATGATGACAAATAATATTTCTAATTCGTACCTGACAAAGTAACGAGAAATCGTTCAAGCTATTACTATCTATTTGAGACTAAAGTATGCAACGTTAGGAAAATGTCGAAGATATTTTTACTAGCACAACAAATTAAACTGCACAGAGCAAATGACTGACAAAACTGAGAGGAGAGTCATCAATGAGCGCGTGCGCACGATCCCACAGCTGACTCCCGTTTGACCATACTGAAGCGATGCCTGATAAGACATCCCACCAAAACATTTGTTTATAAATGTGATGAAGACTAGATTATCTGTTGGCTTGGTGTAAAAAATAAATAAGATCTTGATTGTTAACAAAATGCGGCAACAGCAATTAGTATTTTAAGTAAATTTGAAAATAGAAATAATCAGCTCTAATATTTATATTTTTGTGAAGAACAGAATACATAAAAAAATACTTCTATTCTTTAACTAGATGATTTTGTTATACTAACGGAATTTTACTTTTGGTTTATTTTCTTATAGACAGCCAACATTAATTCTACATCTACCTTTTATTCTACCAAATTAGGCTTCTCGACATCGGGAAGTACCGGTAGGTCCTGGTTTTGATAAGAGAGTAAATGATGGAAAACGAAAATTTTTGAAAGTCATATCTCAGATGAGTAGAAAAAGGTATGAGTTTTTAAGGCCAGGTATTATTTCCAGAAAAAAATAACAAGATATATTGTGAAAGGAGAATAACATAATATTTTAGAAAAAAAAATTACTATCAAACTTTTTCGCAGATTACTCTGACCCTGATTCTTGTTAACGAATAGTTCGTTACGCCAGAGATTAGAACTTTATTAGGATTAATTAATGAACATCCCATTACTAGATAACCTAAGGAATGGCCCTGCGGGACCCATTTGCGTCAATGATATCAAAATCAACACTGATACTGATACGCAAATACATATAAGATAAATAAATTGTTGTTGACAATCGTTACGGTTCAAGTTTTCATTGACACTATATAAATAACAATTATTATGGAAAATTACATATACCTACACACAACGTGCACTAATTAGAGATGGAACAAGACTGAAAAGTTGTAGGAAGCCGAAGATCTCTCAGCTTGACAAACAAAGCTACTACATATTTTTAAAGCGCACTTTGTTTATTTTGAGTTACGCAACTTTTGGTCGTTTATCTTGTCTTCACTAACCAAACAGTTATGTCAACTCCATAAACACTACACAATATAAAATTTCGTCGGAATCCAGACAATATAACGCAGGCTAGACGGAGACCGTTTGGGGAGTGTTTTTATTTTGGCCCTTGCATTTACGCAATGTTTTTGAAAGCGAATTTTGTGCGAGCGAGATGGGTTGATGGTCAACGTTAGAGATAGAAAGAGATGTAATGGTGGTAGTAAGTGCGGCCTTGCAAACGACCTTGCTCCTCGCACCCCACAATCAGACCCCTTGTTTTCTCCAGACCGGCCATTCACCAAGAGCGCGAGAAGGGATGGCTGCGCGCGCACGGGTGCCACGAGGTATCCCTATCGATTTAGGGCTTTCGGTTTGGATCCACACTTCCACAGTCTAATGCCAATCAGACACCGACGAAATACTACCTCTTTGATGAGTCTGGGTTCTTACCAATCTGAAAGCTCTAATGTGTTTCCACATTAGAGCTTTCAGATTGGTAAAAGTGTTATATCACAATCAAAATTTTAAGCTTTGCTTCTGACGTGTAATTTGTACCCTTTAAGAAACCTGACTAACACTGAATAGTATGAAACCAAATGTCAATTTAGATATGGTATTAAAAGTCACAGACTAACAATGTTTTAGATCAATTTATAGCTAAGCGGGCAAAGTGTCAGACACAATATTTTATTGGAACTAATAAATCTGTCGTTAAATTTTATTGGATATAAAATCCTTGAATCTAACCCCTTGTGTATTCTTGAAACTTTGTCAAAGCAAAACAGGGAGAAGTACTGTTAGTTCATGCAGATAGTATTTTAGTAGATACAGGTATATCAACTAATTATCTAGTATTTTCAGAAACACAATACCTATCATCTCAGACGAAGAATTCCATAAAACCAACCAATCAACTGATAACAAGATAACACACTGTAGCATCGCATAAAACACCAAAATAAAACGAGATTAAAACGATAGCGATAACTCTAACGCTGCGCAACTAAAATATTTGAACACGAAAGAAATAGAGAACAGCTGTTCGGCAGGTAACCTTGGCCGTGATACCGTTCAATGGGCAACGCAATTCAACAATTACTTGCTCCACGGTCGAGGTCGAGTCGTGACGCTAAACACATCAGCCTCATTGGATATCAATTGTCTTAAATACTGTACAGCATTGGAATATAATACAGATGACACCGTGGAAAATTCTGAGTTAGAATTTTATTATGTTGATGATTATTTTCCTCTAACTTCCGACATAGTCAGTCATACGAGTAATGATAAATTAGTAATTTTGTAGTAACTGGCTCACAAGAGTTCAATTTTTAAAGCTTACGCATGCCAGACGTAGTAGACGCGACATCATCATCTGCCTAGCCTTTTCCCAACTATATTGGGGTCGGCTTCCAGTCTAACCGGATGCAGCTGAATACCAGTATTTTACATGGAGCGACTGCCTATCTGACCTCCACAACCCAGTTAGTACCGGGTAAAACGATACCCCTTGGTAAGACTGTTTGTCAGACTTTTTGGGCCACTGACTACCTAACGACTGTCAAAGATCTACAAATGACAGCCGGGACCAACGGCTTAACGTGCTTTCCGAGGCACGGAGGAAACTCGTAATAGACGCGACAATTGATAAATATTTGGTCATTACTTCAAGGCTGATGAAGATAAGATTAGATTAATTCCCAAATTATAACCAACTTTCTAAGCGAGGGGACGCATAGAAGCGGCGGAAATTTTGAATGATAAATTGATAAGACCTGCTCACATAATATTGTATCGAGCAACCGTGTCGTGAAGGGTCATAAAATTACTATAGCACCATGCGTTCAACTGCCGTGCTTCGAACAATGTGTACTAAAACCGCAAGTCATCAGCCGGGTGGCCACTCCACTTTGTTTAAGTCAACATAGAAACGCAAACAGAATTCCCAGCAACGATTACCGAAGAGTTGAAGGAGGTCCACAATGAATAAATTGCAGTGCAGCCAGCGGTTATGATTTAACAATGCAAGTTATCAATCTTGTAATTCATAGATCTCGGTCGTTCAAATTAAATCAAGTAGAAGAATCAGTACATCGGTCTGCCAATAGAGTAGCGAGAAGTGCGGCGCGGGAGTCAAGGCCGGCTCGGTGGCGCGCTTATGTAACCGAGCTGACGGCAGCGGGGGGACGGGACCGCTAAAATTAGCGGGTCTCACACAAACAACACACTGACACGGCGCATCAGCGCAAACGCACTCGCCACACGCTCCGGGAATGCATTCACACAAAATAAAAAAAGACACGAACTAAACCAAACGACGACCATAAATAAACACTAGGCTATGCAGACCCACATACGTTTATCGGAATCAATCAAAATGAAGGTAAGAATCAATATTATGTAAGAATGTTGAGTTAGCACTGAATGAAAGAATATCGTCATTGTAGTTGATGGAAAAGTATTGCATTAAATCAAATCGAGCTAAGAGTCCGATATTACTTATTTATCGTACTGTCACAGGTTAAACCACAATCGTTTCAATCAGCGTAAAGATTTCTGCTACAATAATCGTTTTAGATAAGATCACGAAATAGTAAACAGGCACTAGTATGCGAGCACATCCACTATTTATGCACTATTCACATTCACTAATTCGCACTGATCCTTACCATGATGTGATAGCTGTAACGATGTGTTGTCAAACAAGTTTGTCTATGTTGAGAGACGCCGGCGTGTTACTCAATGTACAGTGAACAGCTGATCGGGAGCGCGAGTTCGTCGGGGGCGGTAGGGTGGCCGCGTGGGGTGTACGTTTGCGTCGAAGTCTGTAGCACGAATGATACGCGCGGCGGCGGCGGCGGCGCACTCGTGACGCGGCCCACCTAAACACATACATTACACAGTCGCGCGATACCAACTGATGATAAATTTTTGAGGATAGCCGGTGCGTTCATTCGACAGCCACGCGAGTTTTAATCGAGTTCACGAATCACCGGTGGACCTAGCGACGCCGATCACGAATAGGTTAACGCGATATCACCTTACTTACGAGTGATACTCACGTAGCCGGGATGTTTAGAGCCCTGATAGCTGATCCCATTCATAAAACAACTGATAAGAACCGCGAAAAGATAACTGCATAACAACAAGAAAACCCCCTACAACAAATAGAGACAAGATCATTTCCAAATATCAAATAGTCCAGACAAAAAACTTGCCCTAGATTTCGAAGCTCAATTAAATTGCACCTTTAATATTGCCGATCGATTTCGTGGAATTGATGAAATAAGTTCAGTAGAACTTATTTTAAAACCAATGACTCCCGGACAGGGCAACGAACCAGGACATATTTAAACCAGGTACATTTCCTGTTTAAATACTTAGTAATATATTTTCAATGATTTTATCCTGAATATCACTGCAGTGTGAAGTGTTGTCTTTAGTAACATTACGGTTATAATAACACACGCTTATCTATATGCAACGAATCAGAAGACTTACATTGCGTTTCACCAAGACACACTGACGTAAATTTTCCTGAAATTGCCATATGCACTAAAACCCATGAAAGCTTTTTGATTTTTCAATTTGAACATGCCGTTTAATTCAGAGTTAGACAACAATGTTTAGAACCTTGTAGGCAAATAAGCAGATTTTCTGATTCAGCTTTCGTATCCTACAGAGTTTTGATAATGGATAAGAATGTCCCATTAAAATTCTTCCATAAGTTATGGGCATAAAAATTTGCAGCTATTAAATTCAATTATCTACTTAGTGAGAACCATTTTCTCCAAAAAAACATCGCAGGTACTTGAACAACAACATTTTAGGACAATTTTGATGTATACCACAATGTTATCAATTTATTAAATCATAGACAATCTGAATCGCTTGACAAAGACTAGGTAATTTTCCCGCAAATATTTATTGTAATCCATAACGGTATAGAAGAAGAAATTGAAAAGGTAGAACATAATAGGTTATTTTAAATTAATTTTCGACTATCTGAAGTAGAAAAGGTGAACAATAGGTAAATGAAACACGTGGAGAACTAGCCTCAATCAAGGTATTCGTCGATAATGAATAGGTTCAGTTTGCCAATCCATCAAGCGGTGCAGACGTGACACTGGATACGTTTGGACGATGAAGCCGCGTTGTTCCACAATTTAGCCGCGTAACACAATACCTCGCTCTAATGGACCCTGACGATGCTAGCCATGGGGCTCCGGCGCGAATATCGTGTGCAATATTATGATGCAATGTAAAATCGCGTTTTATGGAGGAATTAACACTGTTGATGATCTTGAATTGAATTCTCTTCATTGACTTCCAGTTAACGATATTAATCACTTCAATTGAGTTAATATTTTATTCGAAACTTGGTAATTGTAGCTAATGTATAATTGCTTCTGCACTCTCTGAAGGATTTATGAGTTATGAGACTACTCCCCGTTGTACTTTCGTGACTTTGAATGGAAGAGCATGCGCGGCGATGACTAGACCATTTTGCAACTGCTCGCAATCATCTGATGTAATATGCGGAAATTAACTTATGGATAAACTTGATAATATTTTATGTTAAATCCATAGCAGTGGTAATTGGTATAATTTGGTCCAACTTTGGATATTTATTCGGACACAAAATAACTAAACTGCACCATTGCGCTATTTGATCATAATTTACCTCAGCAACGTCTATTAATAAAACATAATTTAATAAGAACCGGTATTTTCCTGATACTTAGCACCTACTGCTAAAATAGTAGTAGCATTACGTCTAGCCGTAAGATTCGTCACATGTTTTGAGAATTTAGTTGCCTACGTGATACGAGAAACGTTGCTCCTATCGATTCAGTGGCTCCTAACTTTTTTGGAGTGACTAGTCAACTTTCGAGAGTTTGCGGTACGTGATAGAACGCGCGATCCTATCCCAATTTCACTTTTTGTCAAAGTTTACTCATATCCAATCTCAAAGTACGAAAACATGGACAATTTATTTTAAAGTCTGAATTGGATAAGTATTATAGCTGACAATTATGGTGGTTAGCGTATTGTATTCAAGATGGCGATGCTAATTGCTTGGGCAGCGACAACTTAGCTGCATTTCGCGAAATTCATCGTGCATTTCGCGAGCTGCAAGCTATTGTGCAATTAGGGCCAAAGGAGACCGCTCGTTGGCCGTCGACCCGGCCCCACCCCCCGGCTGGGTCTGACGGACTACGTGACTCGGACGCCATTGCACACACCTTGCATCATCGTCTTTACGAGACATAACTGTCGCCGACGATTATGACAAGACTACCAATGATTAGTACAAAAGAATAAAGAATTCAGTGTAAAATGTAGATTGCTAAATAAACAGGAAAGACGGATTGATTATGCACACAAACAAGGTAAACATAAAATAATATTTTTAAATCTATAAATAACTTGAACAACCATAACTGCAAAACACTTCAAAGCAAATGTACATAATTATAACTTCCATTTACAAGTACACTTACATAATAAAGCAACTTGCAATCATCACGAAGTAAATGACAAACCAACGTCATGTGAGGATTCAGTTAAAACAATACTTGGAAGCAATACAAATTAAAATATAGATATCGAATGTCATGTGATTGAGCGGCAATTTTCTGGAGTGAACAACGGTGCACTCCAAATCCGGCTGTCGATCAAGAATTTTAAAACGGTACAGAATGAGAGCAGCCGCAATACGTACAGAGACGAATTCCAATATAAAGTCAACGATTTTTTTTTTTTTTTTAAAACCTGTCCCCACTCTAGGAATTTCTCCTGTATCGTGGGAGCGTTTACAAACATTTAAGCTCACATACACAAACAGCCTTTCATTGTTTATTCATTGTTGTTTTCAACATTTATTGATAACAACAATGAATCCTTCAATCCTATTGGGAATTCCTCTCCAATACTATCTTATCTACTCACGAACCCAACAGGAAGCCATATCCACGACTTTCTAGGAACGGACAATGGAGTAAAAAATAATATCCGGACGCTACAAATATTTGTCAAAATAAATCAAACTTTTCGAACAAAACCTAGTAATCTATTCATATGATGAGATTTATGAAGGTTTTGTGATCGAACAGAAAGCGAGTCGAAGAACATAAAATAAAATGATTCGCTAGATTCTGCTGATAGAGAAAATTTGGGACTGCCTTACAAAAAACAAACGAATTGTCTAGAAGACGTAGAAGATAGCATCACATACGTCTGTGAGTCATAGACATAAAAACAGTAACTGTATGGAACTATAGATAGTCTAGTTGAGGTGTGTTAAACCTGTAATTACATGATAAGAACATTGTTACACAATGATATCAAAACTAGGCACATTTGTATGTGTTATTTTCGAACATCTATTGCGTTCGAGGAGCAAATTAATTTTGGTGAGGATTTATCCAAAATATATGACAGGCCTTAAGACTGAATGATAAAATTTATGTCTGACAATGAGTTGAATACTGGATTTGAAGGCAAATTTCGAAACAGAAACAAGTCTTCCTGTACAATGAGGATGTTAATCGACCCAGTCCTGAACAATGGTTTAACAGAAGTCAGTAACCCCACTCATCAATATTGATAGCTTTATTTGAAGTAGCCAGGTGTTAGTTAGTGGAAATCAAAATATAAATCAATATTGGGCTAAATGACACGTGCGCTGCGTACGAAACTCTACACTTACTGGTGATTAATAAAACATCAAATCGCTCAGTAATTACGTATGGATGGGACCTACAATATGTTGAGTTATATTTTGGAAAGGTGCTGTTTAAAGAAGTCCCTAAGTCATAGATCTAGGACATCGTGAAACATGTTTCTTGTCATTTTTTGCAGTACTTACAAAAAATGTTGGGATGATGAAGTTTTGAATAATCAATATTTGAAGTGCCCACAACTACAATAAAAATTGATATGAGTTAGATACTGTATGTGCCCAGTATTGTCACGTAACATGTATCAAAGCGTGAGGATTAAGCAAATGAAGGTAATCAAAATATAGCTGGTGAAATAAATTAATATTTGAATTCGCAAACAGAATCACGCCACTGATTACTTCCTACAAAGACTACTAAACCGGTTATATCATATACATACTCTTAATAGATAGATATATCATTTTGAATTACGCTGGCATGTAAGCACACATGCCCGTACTAAAATCAATATGCAGTATTTTTGAATTAGGCCAAGCAATCTGGATACGGGTCTGCAAATTATATGGATGCATGTGCTGATGGAAATTTTGTTTTATAACAATATTCAGAAGATTGAGAATGCAACGACGAAAGACTGAAATGATAGTATGGAACGATTAAGAGAATTTGCCGCAGCTGACACGAGGAAAATAAAATCGTGTTTTCGCGTAAGAAGGTGGAGTAACAAAATTGCCACCCAAAGATAAAGCCTTTTCTAAATAAATCTTGAAGGACGGTTAACACAAGTACCGTCTGCAAAGGGCGAAGATGACGTCAAGCCGGCTGATCCTCTATCGAGACTTTCACTTGTCTAGCAATTTTCACTTTAGGATCACCCTACGACTGTAATAAAATCGAAGCAAAATGTGTATGAGAGAATTCGATACAGAAACTCATTAAAGAAGTAGGCAAAGTAACACAAAACAATGTAAAAGCGAGCTGGAAAACTGAAATCACGAAACTGATGCTAAAAATACACGGCAAAAAAGGTTTTGAGAAGTTTCAGCTTATGTCAGAAGCTGAGGAACAAACGGCGGGAGCGGGACACCCACGCGCCTCATTCAAGCTTAACTAAAATTGCAACGTACCTATGTAGGTACCTCGGTAGTAGGAAGGTGGGGTGAACGACCCGGAGGGGGAGGAGGCGGTGCACTCGCCCGGAGTTGCATAAACCGTCCAACGACCGCAGAGCTGCGCATACTATCCAGGCAATATTGGTACAACGTGAAATTCACATGGAGAACGAAAACAACCCTGATAGGTGGACTCTTCTTTTTATATTTTTGCACTAAGCTAATGAAATGTGAAGAGAAAGAATGAAAACAAAGTTTAAACCCAGGATTGTTTTTCTTTATAACCGTAGACAATAACATTCTTGTGGTAGAAGAAGCAATTGGTTATTTGCTTAAACGTGCCACAGCTGCAAAAATATAAATAACTTTAAAAATCTTAGAACCAAACCGAAGATAAGATTCGATCGTTAAAATGACTAAAAAATTAACACTAAACAATGATGTAATGTTTGATATTGTATTGTGATTTAAGTAAATGCGTCCGTGTGAAGATGATGATAACGTGTGCAAAACAGTCTGTTTGTAATGGACATGATCATCGGTGTTCATTGTGCAAATCAATATAGATCTATCGGAATTCTACTGCAAAATTAGCATCTAGAAAGAAGTGTTGACATAAAATCCAATATTTCAAGTTTCAACGTGTAAGATTAGCAATTACGTCACTATCAAGGATATCACATGTTCCTGTTGCGTCTATTGAAGAGTTCGTTATAGGAATATTTTTTGCCATATATGTCCGTTTTGACAATCAGCTCATCGATCGTCCAAGACATAATTAAATTCTAATTATAGAAAAAAATCTAGGTGTGTCCCTTCATATGCAATGGATACAGTTACGTGTTCTCGCATTGACCTACATGCGGTGTGAAAATAAATTGCGGTGCAATGCAACACACGACAAAGATATTAAGTCATGTGAATGTCCAGGTGTTGCCATGTACTCGATCTCAATGATAAGGTCCTGTTTAAAGGCTTTATTATCTTGATCGTATAAACAACATTGCATTTTAAAACATACATTCACCAGGCAATTAGTGTTGTTGTAAAGAGCACTTTAATGCTGATGCCAATTGACTTTTATGTTGAAGATATTGGAACGTTTAGTAATGAAAATAACAAAATAAAGAATTTAATAACTGCAAAGGTTGAAACAGATACTGAAGTATAATACTTTGATCAAAGAATTTGCTTGTAATGTAATGATCTAGCATTTACAAACGTAAGCACATGCAGTAAATCCTTAGACCCTGTACGAGTGACTTAGTATAACATAATAGATCATGTCTAGCTAACAGGTGGACCATTCACTTCACCTCTAAGTCCGACTTGACACAATTTACCACATTAAATAATCCCTCTAAATGTATAACAAGATCATAATATTATCTAACAAAGGTAAATTCACTTAAAATAACCGGATTAGCATAGCCTAAACAAACAAAGGACGAAAATATTTTGCTGAATAAAGCAACATGGATATTTTTTTAGACAAAGGAATTCTTGGTAATGAGTTCCCAAAGGGTGTTAATAATGTTGTAACTATGATAACACTATCATTAAATAGAAAATTAAACATGGAGGATAATGTGGCATAGCAACCAACACCCGAGATAACCCCAAGCGCATCTGATGTTGATGCTACAACTTACGGTCCACTATCATCTGCAGTCAACACTGATAAGATAAATTTTCCATCGAAGTTGTTTAACATACCTAATAATAAGGCCGCCAATTTAATTAAATAGTATAAATAAGTAATTAATGAGCACGAATTAATTGACTTTTATATAATAAACGTGATTAAAGGCATGTTAGTACCTAAGCACTTGAAGATAATAGTGCAAGAAATAGAAAATATTCAGATAGCAATTTCTAATCAGACGCGTAGGTCAAGTATGTTTAGAAAACTTGGGTTAGTAAGGAAACGTGAGTCGAGTATGACATAAAACTTTACGGCGTAGTAGAAACTGAGGTACAACATAGATACACAGTAAACCTGTGTTCATTATGCGTGTCTGATTTTTCAATTGATAGGGCTGTAGTTAACATGATACATAGATATAAATAGATTATATATAGATTGAAGTCCTGTGCTACTTAATTGTCAACTGAAATCATGATTTTCGCGTAAATCTAGTTAGATATTGTAATTATGCTGTTGTTACCGTGATAAACTTATGAGTGTGCTAAAATTCTTTGAAATGAGATTGTCCTTGATACAACAGTTGACTGATTCAATAATATTGTATATTCCAATAAATGTGTTTATGCAATTGACAAAGCGGAAGAGGTATGAATTTGCGAAAAACATCAAGGAAAACGCCTTGCCATATCAAATGATTATGTATGAGTTCATCAAGACTTTACAGTGTTGATTTTGATATTGTACAAAAGCTGTATATTTTTATCAAACTAAGTTAGGAAGAATGACATAGCAGAAAACAAGTCATTAAACATACACCAAGCGAATTACACATGCATCAATCTTGTACGTCGTTTTGCATCTGACAGAGCTAAAGAATGACCATGCTAAAATCGTCTCAGAAAAATGCTTAATGACTAAACAAAAAGTTACAAAACGAGTATATTCAAGGATGGTGAATGATGGTAAAAAAGAGCAGTCTAAAAATGCAGGAAGACAAGAGACTAAAATACTTATGCACAAGTAGCACGTGAAAAAATTAATGAAATATTTCTTAAGAGACTACCTCTAGTGACTGTCAATTTAGAAACGATAGGGAGTTACAATAAGGTTCTAGAAAAATATCAAGCTAGCATCACCAATAAAGACAGAGTTTCCAATTAATCACTATGATGTTGTTAAAAGATATATTGTTAATTAAAACTGTTAATTGCATTCTCAAGAAGACTTGGTTAATTTAAATAGTGCTGAGAAAATTAAAATACTTTCACACAGAGGCCACAATTAAGAAAATGGTAGAAATATTATTGTGGCGCGTTTGTGTTTTGATTTTCTAGTTTATTTTACTTCTTTGAGACGAAAATAAACATCTTTAAATACATTTTTCTTTAGTTTATCTCGAGGTATAATTTCAACTGTGACACGCCTACAAAAAGACACAAATATGAAAACAAACGTGATAAACACGGTTCTGAAGAGATAACTCTTTACAACAACATAATTTATAACTGAATGTTTTTCACGGTCTACATTTTAAAGACCACGCCACGCCACGCCATCATCTTCGAAATTAAAAGATAAAAACTGCTGACCTCTTTACATATTGAGCAGCATGGAACATTTTATAACAATTGTAATATTTCCAGCGTTCAACATTATTGTACCATAATTAACTACCTAATCCCTTAGGGTGTATTCTTAAATGAATTGCTAAGGTAGTTCTATCTCAAAGTTTATCTAGTAGTAAAGGTTCTTGAACGAGGATTCGTCGTTACTCGGTGAATAATTTATCGCCAGAGAATGAAGAGTTAACAGAAGATTTATGTAGACATTTCGAAGGAAAATACTAAATCCGAATTGACCTTGAACGTAACCAGAAATGTTACTTTTACCATTACAATATCTATCTATAAAACAATACCAATAATAGGTGTTTGCCAAAGGCGAGTTTAAAATAGAATGTAATAAACATTGAGTAGCAAATCCTTTAGACGAACCTACAAAAATTTAATGAAACGAAAAAAGGTTCGTTGTTAAAGCGATGTGGATAGCGGAAAGAGCGGAAAACCCACTGCAATCTGCGTGACCTCAAAATGTTAACAGCTTTCAAGCATTCGGGGAATGCGGCCCATAAACGCGACGGGGATTCACTGAAATAATGGAGAAAATCAATTTAAAAAAGATGCAAAATTGAAGCAGTAAAAGTACAGTAACAGAATTATGAAGTGATGGACCGTTGCGAAGAGGAAAAGTAAGCAATATTCAGAATTTCAGACGAAGTCCCATTAACAATAGCGGTAGCATTTGGTAAAAATATTTTCTTGTTAGAAATGGTTCTGAGTTGAGTGACAAAGTTATAGCTAAGAGGAACGACATCGTAAAACCAGAATGAAATGTTCTCATCATTGACAGACGTTCGTAAATATAATTGGATTTTTATGCTGCCGTATTTTAAAAGAACTTGAACAAGATATTCAAAGCAACTGAATTTAAATGAAGAGATTGAATTCGCCAGATCAAATATCAGTCAGTCGTTGGAGTAGATATCGGAAAATTCTTTTTCACGAACGATTGATCAGTCCTGAAATACTTTCAAGATGGCATTTACGAGATTAAAGACGGGACAAAATAGACTGAGAAAATTAGGAACATCTGTAAATGTCCATTGATAGAATATTGCGAAAATTTTGGCAGAAAATGTTTAAGCACGTGAATAACTTTAATGGAAATATCCGGTACCGCGAGTACAGAGTACAGAAGAATTAAATGCCAAAACAGCCTTATTAACCGTTCAGGAAAATTTAAAGAGCGACCACTTGAACAACAACTTTTAACCCTAAATATAACTCTGCGCAACATTTATAAACAAAAACAGATGTATATTTGGAGAATCGTTATTTCGATTTTAATTCATAATTCCGAAACCAGGAATATTAATTGTTTCAGAACTTCCTTAACCACAGTTGTATTGAAAACCAATAGCATAAGCATAATAGCATAATCAGCCTATTAATGTTCCCACTGCTGGGACGCAGGCCTCCTCTCTATGAGAGGGAATGGGCTATAATCCACCACGCGGGCCCAGTGCAGGTTGGTAGATGTCACTGTCTTCGAATTTTTTTTTAGTTCTAGGGCATGCCGTTTTCCTCACGATGTTTTCCTTCACCGTTTTGAGAGCAGTGGTGATGAAATAACTTACACAAAGTAATGTGCCTGGCTGGGTTCGAACCCACGACTTACTGCTCGTAAGTCGGGGTCTCCATCACTGGGCCACCGCTGCTCTAAACCAATAAACGATCAACAAATTAACTGTTCACAAATAATATTAAACATCTATCGAGAATCTTTACGAGTCATAGATCAAGGGAAACTGATACAAAGTAAGACTGATAAACAAATTAGCTATTTGCGGCAGTAAACAATAGAGCAGTTGAAATGTAGTCAACAATAGCTGAATATAGAACACCACATACAATTACCTTTCCGTATTTATTTACAGATGAAGAAGAGAAGTGTTGATACGTAATCAGTTAGTGGTGTGCCAAGTATCGTATGGGTGTGATAAAGCGATGTGGACGCCAAACTGTTGTCCCTGACACGCGGTATAACAGCCAGGTGTTAGTCAAATGTGTATTATGAACATCTTCAAAACATTGACGAGTGTCAAAATTGGGTTACGGACGCAAAATTATGTATTGTTTGGCACAGGCTTGTAGAGAGAGTTATGAAAGATGACTAAAACAGATTCATTGTTTCATAGCAGAATATCTTTTTCTACATAATCTATCTAGGTCTTAGCCTGATTATCATGTATGTATTCATCATCTCAAAGACCTAGGCGAATTATCATAGCTAGACCATTCAAACAACCAATAGCATATTCAATTGGTTTTGGATTTAAAAGAAGTAGAGACCTAAAGACACTTGTATTTTACGCAAATACGGGGCCTTAAAAGGATTTGTAAGTAACCTTATCTATACTAATATTATAAAGCTGAACAGTTTGTTTTTTTGTTTGGTTGAACGCGCTAATCTCAGGAAGTACTGGTTCCATTTGAAAAATTCTTTTAGTGTTGGATAGCCCATCATCGAGGAAGGTTAATAAGGCTATAAAATTTCACAGCTAGTTTATTATAAAAGTAACGCAATAAGACCTGGATAAGTCGAACCAATATTGAAATGTAAAAATAAAAAAAAATGTGACTGGGCGGGTCACATTTCCAGGATGGGCCAGGACAGATGGGCCAGAATCGTCACACAGTGGGTGCCTGAAGACGGTCGCCGTCACCGAGGCAGGCCCAAGAAACGTTGGCGTGACGATTTGGACTCGTTCCTGACTGATTGGCCAGAGGAGGCAAAACACCGGGAGAGTTGGAAAGGAATGGGGGAGGCCTTTGCCCAGCAGTGGGACAGAATAGGCTAATTAAAAAAAAAAAGGTAACCAATACGAATAAGGGAATCATCGACACGACAAAGTAGAAAAAGAAGCATCTAATATCGAACTAAATTGCTTAGCAGCTTGAGTTGGTCAGTGAAATGGTACAGAAAATACGTGAGAGTGCGATCAAAGGATTTGCTCCTTGTGTTATCTGTCAGGCGTTATCGCAAAGATTCTGCATTTTATCCAAGATAAAGTATAAGTTGACAAGGATATTGGGTTTCGCAGAAATTCTTGGTGGAATAGTGTCCTTGAAATATTAAAGATAGGATAGTAGAATGTTTGCAATTTAGTGTGATAGTTACTTACAGTTTATGTTATGATGATAAAATAAAACTAACTCGCATATCCAAAGTTGTCGTGAATATTTTCACCGGAGGTATAACAGTAAACAGGAATATTAGTACTCTTTACGATGTTTTCTAGGAAAATTATAGTCCATTCTATTACGTCTCTTCTTTTATAGTCCAGACTCTAATTAACTTTGTTAATTCGCAAATTGATAGTTATTAAATTAACGAAAGTGCTCTAAACGAGGGTGAGCCGACGCTATAAGGCTTTTACGTGAAAGATACAGTCGCCTACGGATATTACACCCACAATTTTCTACGTAACAGGACGTAACTTACGTTGTTAACGTGTACGGTAGACCAAACACAAATGAATACCTTATAAAACAAAATAGTAATACCAAAAATGTTACTTACCTTGAGAATACAAAATATTTGAGAAATCTCAAGCATTTTTTAATGATCATAAATAAAAATGTAGTTATTACTCCTGAAAACGATGTTGAAAATCCAACAAAAACACAAGACACGATGATTGAAAAAGATAATTTCTTATATCTAGACCTACCTGATGACGTAGTTAACGCAGACGACGCTGATCGGCTTCTGTTGCTTGTCGGTGATGACGGTGGCCTGGGTTTGGACCCAGGCGTACCCGCCGGTCTTGGCGAGAAAGCGGTACCGCCCTGTCTCGCATTGCCCCTTCGAGAATACTGGAACAAGAAAGTTTGTTGTAGTAATGAAACGTAAAATTTAAGTGATACCACTAATGAGAGGGACAGTGTAATGATCACTTCTTGCGTCACTGTTTATTATGAAGGAGAGGATGAAGCTAAGGATATACTAAAGAAACAATTAATTCTAAACGTCATCGAATTGTAATAAAACAGGTATTTATTAAAACGGTTAAAAAATGCAGTATCATTACACTTATAAATTGTATTATGTTAACTACTATGCGAATACTCAATATGGCAATCAGTCAAGTACATAATTATTCATGAGTGTCAAAGGTAATCACTTCACAACTGATTAAATTAGTAAATAAATGCGTTACGAACTTGACAAATATCTGCAGTGTATAGAAGACTCAATTTCAAGGACAGTTTTCATAAAAACAGGAAAAATATAAGAAGTATTTTAAGTATCGCGTATGGTGGAGATTCCAACACAACAAGACAAATCTATTTTAAAACAGCGTCGTTCCAGGAAAATAAGAAACTGAGATATATAATGCTCTTGAAGTTATTCACAATAAAGAAGGAGTTGTCGAAAAGAAAAATGAGATAAACGAAAAGAACTTTAAAAAGAAGAATCTCAAATCCACGAATTAAAAAATCTACGTTGAATATTCTCAGAACTACAATACATCGATACGAAAATAATATTTTTGAAAATCGTAATAGGGACGCCCGAAGACGCCATTAAATGCCGCGAGGTATAATAATCATGTGATTGTGCCAATTAGGTTTTAAATTGAATAAAATCAGTCTTCGCACGGCTATAATTGGGCATTGATAACTACGGTCATAAATTGTAATACAATTACAAGATTCGAATATGAATTAAACATGAAACCAAGTGGTAACTCATAAGGTTCAAAGTCCCGAAGGACAGCTACTTCAGCAAGACAGCCTTGTCACCACATGTCCCTACGATATAGTATAAAATCAGGAGTTATGTAACGTTTCTACAAAATTATATTCTATTGGAACACGAATTCTGGCAGAGCAAAGTAAATACATCTCACCCAAAGACAACAACGTTCGTTCAGCGATTCTGTTTTAATTTAGCACAAAACAAATTGCTTTGAACAATAATAAGATGAACAGTCGATTGGTTACCGATATTTAAGTGACAAAATTACGATATTACGTCAGCTGAAATATTTATTACGACCTCGATACCAAGCTTTGCTTTCCCATACGGCACGAAGGAAACCCTTTCAAAACAATTTCACCTTCGATTTACGTCACGGCTCCTACTTGAACGGGATCAATATAACGGAACAAATTATTTCGATGAACGTACAATATTCGGCTGTTGGTCTCATATAGTGTTACTAATAAAGATTAATAGTGTCGACACCAGGCACAAGGATTGTAATAAAACCTCTCTCTCGGCTCCAGTTAATTCTCTCTTTGTGATATTAAGCCGAAAAATGTTTCGTGTATGTAGCTATTACTAGAGAGCTGCACAGATTAATAGTTCGTTTAAAATCCCGGAGCGTGCATTAAAATTATTGATGGTAAGCTTTCTAAACACAGGAAATGCTGGGCCACTGGTATAATAACTTGACCACTGAATAATATTTCGACATTCCAGGGACGTATTACGAATGGATGAAACTTATTTCCAAACGAATTGAAGATCTTTAATATAGTTTGTGTTTATTCTGGCGAATCAGTGACGAGATTCTCAAACAACATTCCGTTACAGTAATTTTCCCGGGCTGTCCTCCTCTAATTGCACAGAGCTTTTACATAATATTAAAACGAAGCGTCTATCTATACTATTACGAATGCAAACTTCTGTGGACTCGTCTGCCACAGTTTTATTTATGCAACCACGAACGGTTGTTACTCGACGAATATATGGCATACCATACTCGATGTAATGTACCGCATAAAAGAAAGAGAGCATTTTTGAGACAGAAATAGTTTAAGTTGTTTTGAATATACGGAATGTGTTTTGTACAGATGGATACACCCGCTATAATATTTGACGAGGATATAAAGTCAAAATATAGTAGATGATGCTATGGGGTTTCAAGCTTGATTTTCTAAAAGTGTTATTTTCGATATCACACTCTTAATCTTATCTTGACTTTAACTAACAGTTCAATACAATAATCCTAAATTATAGTTTGAGAAATTGAGATAAAAATCGATATGGAGTGTTTAGAACTTGCCGAACTAATTTTGATAAGTGTAACACGTGTAAAACAAATATTGTTCTTCTACTGTGCATAGCATTGACAATATTTTAATATGAAGATAAAACACTTATCAAATGTTATCGAAAAAGTCATAACAAATATTCCACTGTTATGTATGAGTATGATGATGTAAGAAAGGATTCAGAGGAAAGTTCAATTTCCAATAAATATAGAGTGGAGTCCATAACCGGGGTAAAAGAAAACCATTTCGGTCAAGAATGTGTTACTGGGAACGGATATAGCGTGCGATGCCAACGTAACCCCGAAAGAAAGGAAGTCACGCGAAATATACAGACAGATAAAAGAGCAACGGCTGATAGCACTATCGTAAAAGAAATTTTGTAATACTTAATCCCTTCGACAGTTCACATGTGTCTTGACTGCAGATAAGATAATTAAGCCGGTGAAACGATTTTCGAGTAAATTAATGAGTACAGTTTTGAAACTATCGCGTGGTATGTTTAAGATAAGATTAGCATCTAATGAGACGGCGTAGAAACAGCTCAAAAGCCAATCACACCATAAAAGGTAATTGACTAGCAGAAACCTGGCTGTTGAAAGTACCAAGTCCGAGCCACATCCAAGTAATTAAGAACTTAAACCGAAGCTAGCTCATATTCACATGTTCAGTTAAACAAGATTACTTGGATGAACGCCAGTACACCACATAGCAACAGCACTTGTAAAAACAAAAGATTAAATCCGAAAAGCGAAAGCGCACGATATAATTAACAATAGCAAATTGTTGCAATGTCCTCTATCAAATGCATTCCATCGGAGCCCCGCCTCTTTATTCATGATGCCAAGAGATTCGGAGAAAACGGTACTGCAACACGGCAATTTAAAGCAAAACAATTCTGAACAATTCTATTACGATGGAATGAAGGATTTTATTAAGAAAGACAAGAAAGTTAGACAATGTAATGACTCGACTGAGACGTTAAGGCTTTGTAATAAAACGTGGCAATGCATTCTAGACTTAGGCACTATAGGATTAGGCTAAGTAGCTAATTCGATAGTCACGAGCTTTATAAAAGATTTAACCTGTGATAGTAAACACTTGGGACACGCAACTATACGAAAAATGTTGTTGAAACTAGTACAAATGTTTACTAGGTTAGTATATATTATTAATTGACGTAGTCTACATCGGTAAGCTACTGAAAATAGGCTGCGTTCCAAGAGAATTCTATTGTAGAAAATTTTACTGCTGTACAGGGTGTAAGGAACAGCCCTCCACAAACTGATGGGGTGAATTCAGTATATCATACTAAGATGACCGGTACAAGAAATTATTTCAGGAATGTTATGAGAATCCAAAAATTTTGATTTGTTTTATTTCCTCATACTCAATGTATCGTTACCGTGGCAAAACGCACGTAGCGAACGGCAAGCGCGACGACGAGTCTGATGAACTCTGTCGCTAAGCAGGAAGTGAACAGCTGATTTCACGCGTCGTTCGTTAGAGTATTTCAACATCCATTGTTGGATTTTTTATTTAAGCCGTATTTATTTATTTATAACCAACTTATATGTATAAATGGAGTGCTGCGTACAGGGAATGTAATTTTACATTGAAATAAAGGAATAGTACGTAAGTGAAAAAAAAAACCGGAGAAAAATACCGGTGGAATTTGATTCAAAATAAGGAGCTGAATGCACTCTGTCAGTTTGTGGAGGGCTGTCGTTTACACCCTGTATAGAGTGTATCAGCTTTACTTAACAAGAAATACCTTTTAAAACGTTAAGAGTTAAAAAGCATCCATTAAACTTTAGAAGAAACAAAATCTGCAAATCAGAGAAAAAAAGATACGGAAAGTAGAGATGGGATCTCGAAATGCTGAAATAAGTACAATGCTAAGTGCCATTTTATTGTTCCAATAACTAGGGATTCGCGAAAAGCGAGGAGTTGGTATAAAGGATAGTGCGACGAACTTCGATGGAGCTATAAATTGCGAATACCAGACCAGGGTCGTCGAACTAAGGGCCGAGTAATGCGAGCCCGCCTGATAGTGACTCCGCTGACTTGAGGCTCTGCTGTTACTAGCTACCTACATTGTATAGCTGAGTATATTGGAGGATCTACAGTGTAGATGCTTAGGTTTTATGTTCTAGTCGCCGTTAGTCGCAGATTCGCTAGAGTGGTATTATTATTTTACGAGCAAGTTATTTTCTGTTATGTTTTTGGCCACTCGTCCGATTCGCTTTAGTTAGGTTCTAAGAGATGCGTCTCTTTTCAGAATATCGTGGGAGAGGGACAGTAGTATCAATTTTGCAAGTGATTGTATTATAGAACTGATTCAGGCTGTGAAAATCGAAACTTCAAATCAAAATAGCGTTGATGGAACGTTATTTGTTAACGATGCAAAATTCCACTCGAACAATCATCCAAAAATAAAAAGCTACACGTATTTGTGTCAACATAAACAAACTGAACACCGACTACTAATTACTCGTCGTTTTATTTTTTCTGAC